>CALYLW010000521.1:0-397500 GCA_944989445.1 Ampullaceana balthica | reverse complement strand
GCTTTACAGTGTGGCTATTATGTGTGCTGTGCAGCTTTATAGTGTGGCTATCATGTGCGATGTGCAGCTTTAAAGTGTGGCTATCATGTGCGTTGTGCAGCTTTATGGTGTGGCTATCATGTGCGTTGTGCAGCTTTACAGTGTGGCTATTATGTGCGCTGTGCAGATTTACGGTGTGGCTATCAATTGCGCTGTGCAGCTTTACAGTGTGGCTATTATGTGCACTGTGCAGCTTTACAGTGTGGCTATTATGTGCGCTGTGCAGCTTTACGGTGTGGCTATCATGTGTGCTATGCAGCTTTACAGATAATGGTGCAATATGTAATCTTATTAAATACCTTAAATATTGAATACTACATGGCTGACAGTTCAGTCTTCGCGTTGAGACGACGAATTCTACCAATGTTAGTTAATAGAGGAACACGGGGCCCTTAAATCTGAGTTTATTAGCTGCTTAAGATTAATTTTAGGAGCTACATGTTTCGTTTCGTTTCCTCTCAGCCTCGCTTATCTTTAGCGCAACAAATAGAGTTTGTAATTGACACAATTGCACAACGGAGACGTTAACCTAAGTATGTTTATGTTCGCAATGAAGCGGCGCGAACTTCATCTGACAGTAGCTGTATATGTTTCATGTTTCAGGCCCATGAGCTAATGGTGGTGGTACGTGGTGTTTCTTATATAATTATTAAGAGTTAAAACATCGTTTCAGGGCAAATTACGGTAGCCGCTGATAGGCCGATGTAGTAAAAAGAAGCATTTACCACTTGGGCAAGTAATTTATTCCTGATGTTGAACGCACAAAGACTAAACACGAGTTAACTAATTATAACCTAACTAGGGAACAGCCGGATGGTGTTTTTTACTACTTGCCGGATCCGGATAGTTTTGGCCCTAATATTTGCCGAATCCGGATTCCGGATCCGGATATCTCCACATTTAAGTGTAAGAGCTAAGAGGGCGTACTTTACTACTTTATATCTAGTATTTAATACTATTTATTAAAATATTTATTATCCAACAAATTGATAGTAGCTGCTATCTAAAATGACGGTTTGTGACACTGTCAACGTCAACGATGAATTGAATCAACGAACTTTGTGTACCACAAGCGAACAGTGTTGTACTGAGTGTGTAGTGTGGTGTACAAGAAGTCGTGATCTAGAGCCATAATAAAAACCTTTCTTTTATTCAGACGCTTCACGTTTAATATTTTGTTAGTTCACTTAGTTTGTTATCTTACGTTGTTAAGTAATATCTATACTTGTTACTTTTTAACTTAATTTTTTTTTCTCGTATTGAAATTGATTGTTTTACTATATTTTGCATGGATTTGAAGGATTTCACAATCAACGCTTGTTAATTTGTTTATTTTGTTCTATATAAATAACTTAATTTATAAATTAACTTTTTACTTAACTTATTTTTGTATAATTATAATATTCACAATAGACCAGAGTTTTAAAATTATATGGCTGAATAAGATATAACACGTGAGACAGCAACATTTTTATTTTTAAGTTCGCAAATCAAATCACAATTGCAACTGTCATTTAAAGTTCAACTGAAAAAAACAACAAAGAATATAATATTATTACAACGATATAAAATATATCATATAAGTAAAATGTTTATATGAAAAATACTGAATTGAAAGTATTGAATAATTGACTACTGTAAGCGTACTAGTCAACGACAAAGAATTTAAATAAAACAAACCCGTAAAAACAGTTTTTGACTATAAATCCCTTATATATGAGTCATCATTAAAAGTATTGATCCTCTTCGAACGCGACAAACATTTACAGACTGTATCTGCCTTTACTCCTGCTGTATAACCGGGGGGGGGCAGGAGAGACGAAAGGTCTGGTCGACGATTACTGGACCGAGCTCAGCGTGACACGTAAAATGTAAACAAAAGCACGCCTGTACTTTGATGGGTCGCGTCAACGCGCGAACTGAGCTCTCACGTGACAAACCGTGAAATTGAATTACACACCTCGTATAGAGATAAACTAAAAATGCATTAATTTAATTACGGTACGTTCGATCGATCTGAAATTTTGATACATTGGTGGTGAGACGGGTCCATGTGCCAAATTTCAGCTCGATCGGATCACGGGAAGTGGGTCATTTTTGACTTTGGTTTTTCCGCCCGCCCAAGACAGAGAGAGATGACGACAGAACGACAGAGAGAGACGGCGGTGAAGTTAATATAAGGGATTTAAATAAAACAAACCAGTAAAAACAAAGTTTTTGACTATAAATCGCTTATATATGAGACAGAACTTAAAGTATTATGTTCAAACTTTGACAAATATTTACAGACTGAATCTGTCTTAACTCCCGTTTGCTTTTAACCCGGGGGTGGGGGGTGGGAGAGGGGAAATGTCTTCTCACCGATCGCTGGATCGAGCTCAGCGTGACACGCAAAATGTAAACAAAAGCACGCCGGTACACCTGGTTTAAACACGAGATGTGTTCACCTGTGGCTGGGGTGAAGTCAAGCGACCATAAAATGTAAACGATAGCGACCGCTACATATAGTTTATATAGATAAAATAAAAATGCATTAACTTAATTATGGTACGTTTGATCGATCTGAAATTTTGATACGATGCATTGTTAGGTGACACGTGTCCGTGTGCCGAATTTCAGCTCGATGCCTTCACTGGAAAAGGGTCATTTTTGACTTTTGTTTTTCCGCGGTGCCCGCCCAAGACAGACAGAGAGACAGAGAGAGATGACGACAGAGACGGCGGTGAAGTTAATATAAGGGATTTAAAAAGAAAGCCAACACTCAGCCTATAACAGTTTCCAAGGCTCCTGTTTCACTATAAAGTTTATAGTATAAACTAGGGCTGCAGAAATTAACTATTAATTTCTCGATTAATCGTTAAATTTTTTTAATGATTAAATTTTTTTATAACGATTAATTGACCCACCACTTATAAATCTATTGGAAGTCAAAAAGTAAAATAATTCCGGACGATTACACCAACATTTTTGTTTAAACTATTCACTTAGGTGATTGTTCACAATGTTGATAAAGGTTGTTTCCATTGAGAGAAATCGTTTGCCTACCATGCAATGTTCCCTCTAAGTCTAAGCTCGTTGTTTCGTGTGCAAAGTTTTAAAAGAACTCGTGTGCAAAGTTGCACAACGTCCATTTTTTTTGCAAAATTTTACAAAATTTTCTGCGCTGTGATTCTAAACTCCTGCGTGGCGTCGGTAAAACATCTGCGCAGCGGCGCTGCTTAAAGAGAACATTGCTACCATGGTTCTAACACTTCGCTTACATATCACCTGCAAACCAAACATCCACTACAGTATTAGAAACTTCAGTTGAGAAAATCTAAAGCTATGTAAACGATTTGTCAGCTCGGCTGGTTATATTGTCAATAAGACCCGCTCTGAACCAAATAAAGTCAATAAACTTGTCTGTTTGCGTTGTTGGTTAAAAGATGTCATATAAAGAAGACATTCCAGTGTTATTTCGATTTTCGACAAGTACGTTTAATAAATGTTACTTATGACACGATACATTTAAATTTTTGGCTTTAATCGAAATTAACGATTAATTAATGGTTAATTTTCAAAAGTTAACGATTCATTTTAAATTAATCGATAACAGCCCTAGTAAAAGCTAATATTTACAAATTAAGCCTAAAATTATTATTTTTAGCATAAAATTAATATTTTTAAAACATACAATTAATATATCAGCTATAACAATGAACATAATTTAATGACATGAGTAAATAAAATAGTAACTAATTAGTAGTTACTGAACTGAACCGAACTATCCCTTAACCCGTCGTTGGGTCGTTGGGGCACCATCGTGAACTGCTCACTTTCTCACGCCTTTTGTCCCGGTCCTGTGCTGAACTTGGAGAGTCGCTGAATGACAGGCCGGTCCCCTCTTTGATAGCGTCCTCCCATCTCTTCTTTTTTCTTCTTCTTTTCCTTTCTCCCTGGACTGCGCCTAGCAATATAGTTTTTGTGAGACCTCCAGTTTTTGTCGCGTGTCCGTACCATCGTAATTTCCTCTTCTTAAGAGTAGTTACTAGTTAGTAGTAAGTTGTAACATGGTACTCAGCTGTACTTGTTACCTTGAAGTTTGTAGTTTGTTTCTTCAATTTTTAAGGTTCGAAAACTTAAGTGTTTTTTTTTATACCCAAATTCTTTTTCAAGAAAAATAACATCCCAAGTTTGTTCATCATTTATCTTCCCCGCTGTGCTGAATGCTCTCTCACTATCCATTCTTGTTAAATGTACTGATTTCTGGTTATTGTTTTTTTTTACTTTTTATATATTTGTTTATGAACTCCTTAATATTAATTTAATTTGGAATTCATAAATTCTTTACTACATTAATATCCGGATACTATAAGGATCTGCCATAAGTATTTTCCGAATCCGGATAGTGGCAAAAATCGCGATATCCGATCCGGATATCCGGCATTCCGGATACCCGGCTGTCCCCTAAACCTAACATTATAGTTAACATAGAAGTGTTTAAAATACGAATACCTAACACAAATACTTATATACGTTGCAGCGGCGTAGCGTGGGTATGTGCCCCAGGGGCGGAACCCAAGTTTGCCGCCCCCACCCCGGAAAATATGTTGATGCTATAAACAAATGCTATTTTTTATTAGAAAGTAATCCGTCGAGAAGGAGTGGCCTCTACGGGGCTCGACGGACGAGTAGGGTCGCGGACCTGACCGCGACCCGAAACCGACAACTCCTGGCGAGCAATGCCGAAGTCCGTTATGTTAGGTGTTAGGTGCTAGTCCAGGTGTCGGAAAACTTTTTGTCTGAGAGAGCCATGGACATCACATATTTTAAAAAGTATTTCTGTGAGAGCCATACATTATGCTTAAAACTTTAAAAAAATCATATCAGTGATAGGACTGCGCAGCAACACGAGGAAATGCTACCCAGCCCAACGGTGATACACCATCGTCTGGCAAGACGGAAGGATGCCGATAAGAAAAATTTAAGTAAATGTGTACTGTGCATATTGTGTAATTTCAACACTAAAAGTACAATAATAATGTCTCTGAATCCTTTTTAATTACATTGATATGCTGGTTTTTTTTAATTGCAATTAATATGTAGGTCAAAAGAGTCTGAATAAACTTTTTTTCTTCTTATAATCGAACATTTGTCTGAGAGCCAGATTCAGCCAGCAATAGAGCCACATTTGGCTCGCAAGCCATGGTTTCCCGACCCCTGTGCTAGTCACATATGATTACAGTCACTGCACGGATCTTAGGCAAAGCATCTAGATGCAATTCCAATGATGAAAACCAAAGTACCCGATGAGGGTCGGGTTTCTCCGAAACAACCGTTTCGTCCCCCTCATTTTACTAGCAACGCCATTGAGCGGTGCCAGTTTAGGGCCAGGAGCGCCAGCACGGATTAGCAAAAGGTACCGCGAAGAACGCAGCGGACGCCAGCTCTGAGGAAACCTTCATGTGGGGGTCACACCCTGTGTATGTATCTCATTGATGATTCCCCGTTTAGCGGTGGTCCTAACTATGGAGACTCGTGTGCTTTGCCGGGGTGGTGCCAAAGTGGTAGCGGGTCGTAGTAGGGAATTCCACCCCTCCTTGTGAGGTCAATTTAGTGGGAGGCATTTTCGACTTTCTGTCCTGGATGCCCCGGTGGCCGCTTCAGAAGCGACCGCTTCCGTTCCTCAGCTGTTACGTCCAATTGGGAGACAGATAGCCGAGAAGGTCTTCCGGGAAGACCCATGAAGAGCACTAGGCTCGGGGCTACTGATTTTCTTCCACATCTAGGTTCATTAGAAAGTAATAATGACACTTACGTATTTATGTTATAAACAAATAGAAAAGCTTTCATTTCTTATCTAAAATGGACGTTTTCTGCTTTTCTGTATGGCACAAACTTTGATGTATCAATAAATGGCTATAGTCTATAGATTAGTGATCCTTGTTGTATTCATTATTGATCGTATTTAATTTTTCATTAATTTAATTTTAGAGAAGCTTTTCTCGCAGCTGGCATTTATTATGACAGTTGTAAGCAAAGTTCGAATTAATGATATTAGAGTATTTATCCTGCCTAATGAACTTCGAGCCTAAATATCTTAATAAGCTTGAATAAATCAAGTTGGCTTGATTTATAAATTCAATTTTTTTTGGCCCGTGAGGTAAAATGCATGTAGCTCTTTAAAAAAAATTATATGATATCATGGCCGTACGTTCGAATGTGTGCCCTTTATTGTAAAAAATAGATCTTGACATTATTGAGAGATTTGATGATCCCACTACAGAATATGAGGGGCCAGTGTTATTATGGGCGCTGTATCTATGTCGGGCGCTGTCTCAAGGGTTCCAGCGCGGATTCTGCGAGAGGCCCCTTTGGTGGTATACACACACTGTAGCAATTACGCTTTAAACTCAGTGATCACGCATTCGTGCAGACTTCCCGATTTGCTTAACATTGACTAACATGATTGACAAATTAAAAGAAACCTGCATGTTTTTTAACATCTGCCCAAAGTGCGAAGCCTTGTTGAAAAACGTCCTACAAACAAGTCTTTGACAGTGATAAACGGAAGGCACTTACAGATTTGTGCAAAGCAAGATGGGCTGAGTGCCACGAAGCATACAAACACTTCTATTAATCGTATGTTTACATTTTTCACACTAATAATTTAACTGGCACTATGAACGACCAATGATTTGATCCAATTTTGACTGCAAATGGTGATTGGGACACGGACAGTAAGTCTCGAGCAACGTCACTTCTTCATTCCTTGTGTAACTTCACATTTATTGTGAAGTTTGTTGTAACTACAAACTGTTATCTAGGCTGGAAGGAATAAAAGTCAACTTCAGAAAGAAGCGATTGACATAATTCAGGCTATGTCACCTATCGAAAACGTCATGCAAGAGTTTAGAGAGATTAGAATAAATGTAGATTATTATTTTTAAAACTCTTATGACCATATCGTTATCATGGCACAGTCTGTAGGAGCTGAGGTTTCTCAATGCCAAGAATCGCTAAGCAGCAAATCTACCGAAGCAATGTGTGCGTAGAAACGCCAATGCAACATTATCTGCGGAACTTAATTAATCCATTTCTTGAGCTCATCATTGCTGAACTAGATATGCGTTTCTATGGCTTAACCAGGACATACTCACAACTGTTAGCTCTTGTGCCTAGTACTGTTAGAAATTGTATGTATGAAGATATGAAAGGCGATGTGGATTTATATGAGCAAGATCTGCCTTCAGCAGAAGTGCTGCCCGAAGAGTTTACGGGGTTAAAAATTGAGGTTCAGCCAATGTGTCAAAGCTACCCAAAAAAATGCACGGGAGCTATTAAACATTGCAATGAATCGATGTATCCAAATATGTTTTGCTTACTGAAAATCGCGTGTGTGATTCCTATGACTTCCTTTGCGTGTTAGCGAAAGGTTCAGTGCACTAGTTTGATTTTTTAATTTTTATATTTATTATAAAAAAGGGTTTCATTTCAGATTTTTAAGAGAAACTTTAAAAAAAGGTTTTATCTACAAAAAAGGTTTATGAAAGAAAAAAAAGGAGGGATGTTCATCTGATGTTGAGTTTAATTCAGGATTAAATATTTATCGTGTGTTCTCTTTCAGATCAAACCATTTAGGCAATGGTAGAGATGAAGTTCCACTCAATTATACTTGGACTCTGCCCTATTTCCCATCAGGAAAGTCCAAACGATATGCATTCAGATTCAGGTAATTTTAGCTGAATTCTTCCTTTTAAAAGACAAAGATTGTATCTAATGTTTTATAAATAACTATGGCTTATCTTGTACTAGTTTAATTAACAGTTTGGGCACACACATATTTTCCTTCACTTGCAATTATTAAATAATCTAGAACTATCATTAACAGCATAGTAAATATATTATTTAAAGTATTGAAACTACATTTGAATTTCATAAAAATTAGTAGTTGCGCGCTAGATTCGCAACCTTGTTCTCGCTTTTAAATGTTTTTTTCGTTCTATGATAGAAAGTAGTGTTTTCAATCTCTTACGATTGTCTTCTTGTGGTTTTTTTTCGAAGATAATTTATGAGTTATTAAACTTTGCACATAAAAAAATTACAAATACTGTCTTTATACAAATTTGTAAAATCGGTTGACGACACACGAAAACAATACGCTAACAGACCGAGTGCTTAACACAGAATAATACATCTGGGCGGAAATGCCGGCTCACTAATGAATTTCCAAGAAAAAGGGAGTTTCCCTTTCTGCGTCACTCGTTGTGCGAATCTTCGCTCGTTAAGGGAGAAACTTTTTCCATAAAAATGTTGCTCGTAATGAGAAAATCTCGTTATGAGCGGTGCTCGTTATGAGAGGTTAGCATAATCAAAACATGAAATGCCTTCTCGACAAGTTTGCGAACCCCCCTTAAAAAAGTCTGGGCACGGCCTTGGATATACTAACTATAATTTAAAGGCTACATTTTCAGTCCAGTAGATTAGCGGGTGTGCGAAAATCGTATCTGTTTTCTAAATTCTCTAACTTCTAAAACCTCACATGAATTTCGACAGCAACCTGATCTAACGAAGAATACAGCTTTATTTTCAAATTTTTGTTTGCATAACATGTGTACATTTTCATTTTGATCGCCAAAAATTTGCTCTCTCATTCTATGACTAGATGGTTAAATTAAGGTGGCAAGATCCCCACATAAAATGTTAGCAAAAGTCAAAGTATTCTCAAAGTATTCCATTAGTTTGTCTATGAGTTGCCTCTGCAAAGCAATTTTAGCAATATGCTTTGTAAATAAATTTAGCATCACTGACTTCATAGAGTACAAGTCTCTAAATATCAATTTTGGAAAAAGTAGAAAATGAAAAGATTTCAATGTGACTAGCAAAGTTCCTGCTTCTGTTCGTGTGTTTTGCTTTTTGTAGGCATCTGTTAGTTTTACCATACTTTTAAAAAAACCTCAAAATGGCTCCATGTTATATTTACTATTGTGTATCCTGAAGTATATATTTTTTGCCTTGCCAGTAGCAGCAATAATTAGAACTTTACAAATTTGTGTGAGCATGGAAAAGAATGCTTAACATTGTTAAAGAGTACCAAAATATTAGGAGAGTCCGAATTGGATGGAGCAGAATATAAATAAATCCGGTTTAATGAAGTGTTTGAGCAAAGTACTAATTTTACATTGAGATGTATGTGAGTCTATCTTGAACTCCTGTATACTTTCCAGCCATGAAGAAGTATTAACTTACGATGGGCCTCTACTGTCCATTCCTTTAAGACTGTCAGCTTCAAACTTATTACAAATTAGTAATTAGTTCAGAAATGTTGTAAGCAGATTCATTTTTTTTAGTTTATACCAAATCTTTGAAAGATTCTTCATGACTACATGGTCTTCTTTCTGATTTTCAATCTTTACACATCGCACAGCTGAACTTGTTTGATCCCTATGTAAAATATCTGGAGTGCTATCGGATAAAAGGAAATAATATTTCGTCTCTTGTACCTAAAAGATGATTTTGGCGAACTGTATCTACAAAAATTGCCATGAGCTCATTTTGAATTTAAGGTGACAATTTGTTTCCTTCTTTACCTTCTTTACCCCTTGATTAGCAACTTTGTTCATTATTTTTGTTTATGCCACAAAACAAAACAAATTCTAACTAAAATAATGATGCTTACGGAGAATAGTCAATGATTCTCGAGTTACATGTCTCATCTATATTTTAGTGTAAAGTACGTGCCTTATTTGGAGAAGTCAATTGGACATTTTCTCAATCTCGCTGCTTTTTTAGTAATCGAAAATTTTCATCTGTACACACGTACAATTTATTTATATCAATTAAATCTCTGTATGTAAAATGACATTTTATTATTGTGTTTGGATTTAATGAATACTGCAATTTTCGGTTCTCTAAGATGAGCGGCCAGCAAATGAGTATAATGTTCTAATACTGTTCTAATACTACTTGAGCCCCTTGGGTTTTCAGTTCAATATCATAAGTATCAGAAGAGTTTAGATTCATTAAGAAGTTTGAACTTTTGGCATTAGAAACGTTTGCCAGGGATATGAGAATCACTGTGGGTGAATGCAGGGCCGTCTTAACGCATAGGCCCGTTCGGCATTTGCCCGGGGGCCCACGAGCATAGGGGCCCCATGGGAATATGTTTTTATATATATATTATTTATTTTTTATTCCTGCGGGCGAGGGGCCCAACACTATTTCTTTCCCCATGGGCCCAAACTGGTTTAAAGACGGCTCTGGGTGAATGGTGTTGACTGAGTGAACACAGTTCACGTGATGTTTTAGTGAACTGCTGGTCACATGCGTGTGTGGGTAGAGAACACGCAGGGTCAGTTCAGATCAGGGGTAGGCCAGTTCAGACCGGTCGGGCGAAACGGTCAGTGGTAGCTGCAGAGTTGCAGTGAGGCAGCAGTTGAGACTTGGACAGAGCCCAGGAGCACAGTCGGGTTGGACAGGGGGCTATAGTTGTGACATAAAAGTATGTCGAGTTTGTGTACTGAGTGGTGTTAGAGTCTGATTGTTATCCTATACATCAGTGCTTCTCAAAGTCGTGGTCCGCGGACCGGTGCGGGCCGTGGGCCATCCACCGCCGGTCCGCAGAAGTTCTCAAAAAAAGGACACAAAAAATTGTCATTGTAGGGAAAATAGTGCACCGGTCCCTGGTGAAATGGAAAAAACTCCTGCCGGTCCACCATACTAAAACGTTTGAGAAGCACTGCTATACATGATATAGACAGTCTGGGAGACTTTCGAGTACTGCAGAGTTGTACTATTGAATCAGTATTGTATAAAGTTATATGTGCTGGGATTCGATGACAAACGCTTAGCGTTTTTTGTACAGTGAATAAACATTTGAAGTTCTATCATCGTGTCATTTTATGTGTACGTGTTGAAAGCGGAGAGCACGGCGCAACAATCCCTATAACATAGAGACCTGACAATGTTGGCATATTTTAATAAAGAGTGTTATTTCTTTTATTAATATTAACTTGGCTTTTAATTTTTTTTATTTAACTTTTTCGTTTTTAGAAGCTAATTAGCAATGAGGAATTTGCCGCCCCCAACAGAATACCATTCAGAGTATATGATTGGCTCATGTTTGAAATTTATAGGGTACATTTATTTTTGCTTCTACAACAGGTGCGGCTGTCAAATTGTTAGTATCAATTAAATTTACCACCACAACAGTGTTACGTTCTGAAACTACTTAAGCCTCTTGGTTTTTCAATTCAGTAGCATGAGTAAGATAAGAAATTTTTTATATCAAATACGGAGTGTGAAGTTTTGGCAGTACAACTGTTAACTGATTTTAGTATAGTTCTTTTATTTTTTTTAATTTTCCTATTTGTTTCTTTAAAATGAAAAGCTCAATTTCTTTCAAAATTTTTATGTTTAGAAGCTAATAAAAGACGATAAATTTGAAGCCCCTGAAAATTGCCGCCTGGGGCTTTTGCCTCCCTTGCCCCCCCCCCTTTCCTCGATACGCCACTGAAATGTTGTGGATAAAAAACATAGTAAATTAATGCGCATGGATAATAGAGCAGCACGCAAAAAGTGGTCAGACTTTTCTTTTAAACGTATTTTAAAAAATATAAAAATACCTATGTAAACTATTTAATTTTTTTTAAAGTAACAAGGGGGATAAAGACAGTAAAAAATGGCTCTTTAATAAATGCTTTTGGCCTCCCCTGAAATTTAGAAGGACGTTAATTTTTGTCTTCTTCTTTAAATGTAAAATAATTTAACACTATTCCTAATTTTTTACAAACGGACACTAATAGTGGAAATCAGAAATGAAATAATTATTATTGATCTGTTAATGACAACTTTATTGATAAAGCAGACGAAACCATGTGGATGCAACTGTATTGCAACTGTATCCATGTGTACGTGAACATAAATCTAGTTATGTAACTGTATCCATGTGTACGTGAACATACATCTAGTTATGTAACTGTATCCATGTGTACGTGAACATACATCTAGTTATGTAACTGTATCCATGTGTAAGTAAACATACATCTAGTTATGTAACTGTATCCAAGTGTACGTGAACATACATCTAGTAAGGTAACTGTATCCATGTCTACGTGAACATACATCTAGTTATGTAACTGTATCCATGTGTAAGTAAACATACATCTAGTTATGTAACTGTATCCATGTGTACGTGAACATACATCTAGTTATGTAACTGTATCCATGTGTAGGTGAACATACATCTAGTTATGTAACTGTATCCATGTGTACGTGAACATACATCTAGTTATGTAACTGTATCCATGTGTACGTGAACATACATCTAGTTATGTAACTGTATCCATGTGTAAGTAAACATACATCTAGTTATGTAACTGTATCCATGTGTAAGTAAACATACATCTAGTTATGTAACTGTATCCATGTGTAAGTAAACATACATCTAGTTATGTAACTGTATCCATGTGTAAGTAAACATACATCTAGTTATGTAACTGTATCCATGTGTACGTGAACATACATCTAGTTATGTAACTGTATCCATGTGTACGTGAACATACATCTAGTTATGTAACTGTATCCATGTGTAAGTAAACATACATCTAGTTATGTAACTGTATCCATGTGTAAGTAAACATACATCTAGTTATGTAACTGTATCCATGTGTACGTGAACATACATCTAGATATGTAACTGTATCCATGTGTAAGTAAACATACATCTAGTTATGTAACTGTATCCATGTGTAGGTGAACATACATCAAGTATGTAACTGTATCCATGTGTACGTGAACATACATCTAGTTATGTAACTGTATCCATGTGTACGTGAACATACATCTAGTTATGTAACTGTATCCATGTGTACGTGAACATACATCTAGTTATGTAACTGTATCCATGTGTACGTGAAACATACATCTAGTTATGTAACTGTATCCATGTGTAAGTAAACATACATCTAGTTATGTAACTGTATCCATGTGTACGTGAACATACATCTAGTTATGTAACTGTATCCATGTGTACGTTAACATACATCTAGTTATGTAACTGTATCCATGTGTACGTTAACATACATCTAGTTATGTAACTGTATCCATGTGTACGTAAACATACATCTAGTAATGTAACTGTATCCATGTGTAAGTAAACATACATCTAGTTATGTAACTGTATCCATGTGTACGTGAACATACATCTAGTTATGTAACTGTATCCATGTGTACGTGAACATACATCTAGTTACGTAACTGTATCCATGTGTACGTGAACATACATCTAGTAAGGTAACTGTATCCATGTGAACGTGAACACATATCTAGTATGTAAATGTAATCATGTGTAAGTAAACACATATCTAGTATGTAAATGTAATCATGTGTAATTGAACACATATCCTGTACTGTATTGTAAACGTGTGTAAGTGAACACATATCTTGTATTGTACTGTAACCATGTGTAAGTGAACACATGTCTAGTATTGTAACTGTAACCGTGTGTAAGTGAACACATATCTTGTATTGTACTGTAAAAGTGTGTAAGTGAACACATATCTTGTATTGTAACTGTAACTCTGTGTATGTCGACACGATTTCTAAACTGTAGCTGTAAACTGGTGCTAGAGAACACAACACAAGACCAGGGCTAAGATTTCAGCTAAGTAACACCTTAATCATAACAACACTCTCATTTGGTGAGTGTACCATACATATACTGTAATGTCATTTAGTTGTTGTTAATTTGATGTTACTACTGTAACAAATCTGAAACACTTACTTGGATAAGTAAAACCGTCACGGATACTTTATCCATAAGTCCCTTTATGGGTCAAACTAAGTAGTCAACTGACATCGGTTTGTATCTTATGTTTGTTTCTCAAACAAAGCAACCGAGGCTTAGAACAAGCTCTTGAAGGTTGTTCTGTAATCTTTGTGCGTGCGTGAGTGTGTGTGTCACAAGAGGTTACTGTAAAACGTTTCAGAATCAAATTATTTGTAAGCCAGAATATATTGCCGATTTTTAGATATGTGTTAACCAAAGCCAACTAGACATAACAGAAAAAAAAATTGATGTAATAATGAATCTGCACTTTGTAAATATTGCGATATGAAATCGATTACCTGTTACCAGATGAATCAGATGAACCTAGATATTACCTGTTACCAGATGAACCAGATGAACCTAGATATTACCTGTTACCAGATGAACCAGATGAACCTAGATATTACCTGCTACCAGGTGAACCAGATGAACCTAGATATTACATGTTACCAGATGAATCAGATGAACCTAGATATTACCTATTACCAGATAAACCAGATGAATCTAGATATTACCTGCTACCAGATGAACCAGATGAACCTAGATATTACCTGTTACCAGATGAACCTAGATATTACCTGCTACCAGATGAAACAGATGAACCTAGATATTACCTGCTACCAGATGAACCAGATGAACCTAGATAGTACCTGTTACCAGATGAATCAGATGAACCTAGATATTACCTGTTACCAGATGAACCAGATGAACCTAGATATTACCTGCTACCAGATGAAACAGATGAACCTAGATATTACCTGTTACCAGATGAACCAGATGAACCTAGATATTACCTGTTACCAGATGAACCTAGATATTACCTGTTACCAGATGAACCAGATGAACCTATATATTACCTGCTACCAGGTGAACCAGATGAACCTAGACATTACCTGCTACCAGATGAACCAGATGAACCTAGATATTACCTGCTACCAGATGAAACAGATGAACCTAGATATTACCTGCTACCAGATGAACCTAGATAGTACCTGTTACCAGATGAATCAGATGAACCTAGATATTACCTGTTACCAGATGAACCAGATAAGCTAGATATTACCTGATACCAGATGAAACAGATGAACCTAGATATTACCTGCTACCAGATGAACCAGATGAACCTAGATAGTACCTGTTACCAGATGAATCAGATGAACCTAGATATTACCTGTTACCAGATGAATCAGATGAACCTAGATATTACCTGTTACCAGATGAACCAGATGAACCTAGATATTACCTGCTACCAGATGAATCAGATGAACCTAGATATTACCTGTTACCAGATGAACCAGATGAACCTAGATCTAGACATTTCTTCTTTTAACGAGCGTCTCGAGTATTCGACGAAATAAAAAAATAATTAAAAAAAAGTCACTACACTTATTCCTTAGAATTTTAAATGGAAGTTTTTCACAGCAGTTCATTTAAAACTTATTTGATTTTGTGCAAATCGCTCGATGTAGTTGAACGGATACGTATCCTATTAATCTGTGAGGTTTTGCGTCATCTTTACTTCAATGTTTTTCTATACAACTAGTATTGCTGTCAACCAGGTAAACATGTGTATTATTTATTTCCCTTAGTTTGACCGAAGATAAATTTGTCATTAATCTACGTTTGAGTTTATTTTTCTGTAACTTATTGTAAGAGTAAGAGTGAATGCTTGTATGATGATCATTGTAAGAGTGAATGCTTGTATGATGATCATTGTAAGAGTGAATGCTTGTATGATGATCATTGTAAGAGTGAATGCTTGTATGATGATCATTGTAAGAGTGAATGCTTGTATAAAAATCATCTCAGATATAAATAAATCGGAAATAATGGTAATCGAATGGTTTTCACTAATTTGATAAAATTTGATTGTCAAATCTAAGCCTTTGAATTTATAAACAATTGTACTAAACTCAAATGGTTAGGGTTGAAATTAACCTACAAAATTTTATATTTAATTCTATTTAAAAAAGTACATGTTAATTTTTAGCACTACATTACTTTATAGCATAAAAATTACCTACCTAAATCATATGACGTAAAATTGAGCAAATTGTCATATTGGTTTATTTTTAAATGATTTTTTGTAGGTATCTAAAAAGTAAATTAATATATTTTATTCTAAATGAGCATCCAAACCTTAGAAAATGTAACAAAAGAAGGATTTTTTATTTTTACATGCTATAGAAGTGTCTGAAGTAGAAATACAATATTCACTGATGTAATTTAAGTCATATTGAATGGATTGTCTTCGTAAAGTGTACCTTAATAAAAGCCGGATAGATGGCACCTTAAAAAATATCTAAATCCATTTACCTTAGTATGTTAATTATATAATTTGTTTCTATAAACTATATAATTTATAACAAATGCTTACATTTTCATATTTACTGTAAGCATCCATCAGCTTTACATTGATTTTTTTTCAATAAAATGATCAGGTAACATCTAATTTGTTGCTACGAAACTGATGGTTTTGTGCACAAGGAAGAGCAAACATGTCAAAATCAAACTTGCACATTTAGGCGATTGAACTCTTTGTGCTTATCGAGCCTAGTTTATCGCAATGATATCAGTATTCTCAAAAAAAATTTAACCTGATTATTATTATAAGTGTTTTGTTAAAAATAGAATTACCAACAATAATTCCAAAACAACGTATAGATAAAATAATGCTTTATTGTTGGCATTCAGCCAGACTCATGTTTATTAAGTAAAAGATCATATTTAAAATAGCGCGCCCGCCAACCCAAGATGACATTATGAAAACATGCTTAAAATTGCATGCCCGCAAACCTAAGATGACATAAAAATAAAATGTTTTAAAAAAGCGAGTGTCTGCAAATCATTGAAATCACTCGAAGATTTCATTATGAGAACATGTTTACACAACAATATTTTCTGTGTCTGCGGATCAACTCAAGATAACAGGAGAACATGTTTACAAAATAGTTTGTCTCTGCATGCCAATCCAAGATGACTTTATGCCTGTAGTTGCAGCTGTTGAGCATCAATTTCACGTTAGAAAAACACAACTAAATATACATACACATAAATTGATTGAATTTGAACTTTCAGAAAACATTTCAGTTCTTCCCACTTATTTAGCTTTATATAACCTCATATGATCATTATAATTAAAAAGGGACTAAGTAATAGTAAACATGATAATATCCTAGTAACACATTATCATTTGGTTAGTTAGGCAGTAGAAATACTGCTACTTTTGATATCACAGAAAGAGTTTGCGATATCTGTACTGAATACAATTCTTTAAGATAGTCAGATATTGTGTTTCTTCTTTTTTCGGTTATTTTTTCGCATTGAAATTCACTCATCGATGCCATAAATCTATATTTTGAGATATTTATACAGACCAAGAATATGAAATCAACGTGGGATTGTGTTTGAAGAAAAAGAAGGGAGATAATACTATATAGAATTTCAAAAAAAAGGAAAATGCGTTACTTGAATCAACGTTATGTCAAGTAACTTTAAGTTGGAATTTGACGCAATTGTTTGGGCAGGGCACGTTCTTCTAGCCACCGATGGTTGGACGGTAATCTCTTGTAAAATCTAAATCTAAATCTAATACACTATCGTATCCTGTTTCAATGATACATTCTTTTATAATTCTAACTTATAACTTTCATTTTAATTGTGTTTCGATTTTTCCTGTCAATATTCTTCAAACAGTACATCTTTTATGTCATAAAGATCACATTTTATTTCCAATTAAGAATTTTTTTTTGATAATATCTCCCACACAAAGTTAATCTTATCATCACTTGAATATCCCCACGTACTTAGGTTTAACTCAGAGTCATTGATGTTACACTCTAAAATGAGTAAAGCTCAACTCTGTATTAAACCCAATTTTTAATTTTTGTTTTAATGTCTCTTGATGTGTGTAGGACTCCAACTTAATCAAGCGTCTTTGAGTGCTTTTATATCACGCTAGAAATCTTTACAGATATTATTACTCTCATTGATAATTTAGTCTAAACCTACTGATTATATATTATACTGATTATATATTATACTGATTATATATTATACTGATTATATATTATACTGATTATATATTAATTTAGCTCATCGCTATATTTAATATAAATATGTTTTTATCATCCCTATAATTTTAGACGAATTTTAATTATTTTTTCCCTTGTTTAAATAATATTTTATTCAATTTATCATATCCCTATAATTTAAATGAATATATTTTCATTCTAAATTTAAACCAAACTATTCGTCTTTTTAATGACATTTTAAACGTTTTAACTCTTAAACGTAAGATAGGATAATAATGAATTTATATAAATATGTATCTTCATAGAGTAATTGCAGAAGTTTCTTAAGAGCTGTAAAGCATTGAATACCAATATAAAATTTAAACATTGCATAACAAGATTTAATACATGAATTTTATTACATTGTAAATCTGTTGTACATAGAATCATTTTGCAATGACATTAAGTTATAACCAATTTTTATCCATGATATTTATACACGAAAACATTCATTCATTGTATAACAAAGATCATGAAAATAAAATACAACCACAATAACCATAACCAAAAAATGAATGTTTTTTTTAAATTTCATCTGTCTAGTGTAATATCATCATCCTTATGTTATTTGTTACTACATTCATACGTAAATATGTATTCATCATGTAGGTTTGCTACAGTCATAGATAATTAAAAAATCTATAAAATAAAAATATCTATGATCAGACGATATACATATAGATCTTATCCAATAATTCTCAAACAATTTCATCATAACATACGCTATCAAATTTATAGTTCTGACACCTTTTTATAACAATTAAATAACTGGTATTTATCTGGTGGCTCTGACTTCTGACATAATTTACACTAAACAATAGCTATGAAAACGAGTCACTATCATTATCAAGACTTATTTTGAGTAAAGTTTTAACAACTTTTTTGTCTAAACATTATGCATAGTTAACATTATGCCTACAACCCCTATTATAAAATACTTTGTGTACATTTCAGAAAGTTTAATATTTCGTATTTATCAAACAAGGACAAGTTAGTTGGGCTTTTGAAAAAGGTCGGCGCCGTAGGCACCCTAAAAAAAGTGCATTTTTTAATAAAATAAATAGATTTCAGCTGAAAACTTCCGTCATTTTTGACGGGTGATACGCTAGTGTTCATTATAATACGCAGTGCAAGACCATCCAAAAATACACAATTGTAGTTGTGTCGTAAAACATGTTTAATATAAAACGCACCGATCAGGAATATGTTTATAAATGTGTTGTCAATAAAATACGCACCTTATTGCGCGACAGAAAGGTTGTTCAATATAATGCGCACCCTTACACTCTATCTCAAAAAATAACATGATACATAGGAATAAATAAAATAATCTAAAAAATCAATAATTTAATTACGGTACATGCGATCGATCTGAAATTTTGATACATTGTTTTTATCATCGGTACGAAACTGGCTGCAAAAAATCAGCTCGGTAGCTTACGAGGAAGTGGGTTAAATGGATTCAAAGTTTTGTCGACAAGCAAGCAATCAAGGGTTCAAACAAACAACCAGACACCACGAGTTTTAAAAAGTATTGACAGTTTACAACTTAGTTTACCAAACACGACATAGCGTAAAGATTATATGCGATGCCTTTTATGTAACTTAAGTCATTTTGTGTTTCAATCACAATTGTGTTAGCTATAAGAGTCAGGGCGTGAGAAAATAGAAAGGCTTGCTCTATTGTCTAAGTCTAAGCCTTAAAATTAGGCCCACACTAGTCGATATTTGAATTGTGTTACTGTGTCATGATGACCAAAATAGAGATGAATAGAATAGACTCTAAATATAGATATAACATAATATCAACATAAAACTAGCAATTGTGACATTACTATAATTAAGGCGGAAAATGTTGCAGGATACTGGGAGAAAATCGTTGGCTCTGAAGTTATCCCAGCATGCATCTGCGAATTTTTTAAATAAAGAAATGAATATACACGAACGCATTTGGCAAAACTGATTTTTCGTTCACAATTCTTCGCTTATTGGGAGATAATCTTGAGTGGGCACTTGAACTTTTTAATTTCATACTATTTCTATTTTTAAATTGTTGAACCAGAAAATTTTTGTTCCTTCATATTTTGCTTTAAAAATTAAATTTATTATCTTTACTAACTAATAACTGACTTTTAAAAATCCATTAAAAATTCACTTTCATTCCTTGGTCATCAACCAAGAGTCAACTGTTCTAATGATAATTGCAATATACTTCGATGCCTTGTTTTCTGTTAACTTGCCTGTTCCTCTCATTCTCTTAAGAGTTATTTGAAGGTGTTTCGTTATAATTAGAACACATTTATAATTGAATAAAAGTTTTACTACATAATGAACTGTTAAAATTATTTGTCGAATTATTTCATCCACTACTTTCTTGTAGTTTTAATTCTGTGTATGAAAAATGTCCACCATATAACCTTCAAATGGTTACAGAACCCTTCAGTTGTGTATAAATTGCGCTTATCGCGCCCCCTATGGTTGGCTCTAGCGGTACCCTCCGACCCACTTGTTGACAATTGAACAGTTGTAAGTGAAAGTGCCCTCTGGTTATTACTTCCAGCAGGTCGTCAACCACAAAATAAGTAGCTAGCAATCTTTAGAGTCAAACTATTGTGATATTTAAAATCTTAAACAGCATAAATCGTAACTTATAGTTTCTACAAACGGCAATACAATTGGACGTGCGATAGTACTAGTAAGTGAAGAGAGTGGGGCTTAGGGGCTCATAAAGTACGTCACGCTCCAGAGGGGGGGAGGGGGTGTATGAATGAGTGACAGTTTGTGACAGGGGGGGGAGGGGGGTGTCCGGCCATGTGTGACGTCACGGTGTTTTAAATTAAATTAAAAAAAAATTAACAAAAAATTATTTTTGTTTGAAATTGTGACGTACTTTATGGGGGGGGGGTGTCCAAGATTTGCTACAGTTTGTGACAGGGGGGGGGGTTAAAAATGGTCAAAATTAGCGTGACGTACTTTGTGGACGGCCCCTTACATAATACGCGCACTGTATTTTAATTTTCTCTTTTTAAAATTAAAAAAAAATAATTCTTAAATATTAATAAGTTAGTATCCAAACCGGTCAAATGTAGGTGGATGAATCATAAAGCGAATTAGTTAATTACATATTCACTTATTTATTTGATTATGTTATTTCAGATTAAAAATTGTTAATAGCGTATGTAAAGCTCGTTAAATAAGTTAAATGTGTGACCGAAGTTAGGTTTATTTTCTTTAAGATGTGGGAAAAGTTAGGTTTTGGCTAAAACACTGTTTATAAACTTTTTAAAAATAAAATAATGACGTGGGCAACGTCTTTTATATCAATGAAATTTCTGTGTAGATATTTAAAAAAAACTAAGATGTAAGCTAACATTAGAAAGATTAATATTTTATGTTTCAAATAAATGCATATATTATTAAAATGTGACGCTGGTGGGTTCGATAAGTGCAGCGTTAAATCTTATCTACTGAGATAGTCACTAGAAGTTATGGAATTTGAAAGCATCAATTTTCATTCAAAATATTTAAGATTACGGGAGATCATTCATCAATAATTGATATAAAATAAGGAGTGAAATGCATTTATCAAAATGTTGATATTCCTGTCTTTAATTAATATTCCCTAATTAAAATAGCTGAAATGTGATACGGACCGTGTAACCTGTGAAATGTTTTGATTGATATTATTATTTATATTATGCACATAACTTTTATTTACATGTACCACTGAATGATATAGATGCATGATTTACGGCTACTTTTCATGATACCAAGTACATTTACAGTGTTTTCGCACGGATCCACTCAAATATGAACACTCGTGTACAAATGAATGAATTGAGTGCACAGTCATTTGAAAAAAAATGTGCTCTGTACAATGAGATACTATCCACCTTAGCACTGAAGTATGTTGGGTTCCTTAATTGTGTAGGTTTCTGAGGTGAATGCATGGCACACCTGAATATAGGCCTTGTCATAAAATGGCGGAAACCTATTAATTAAAATATTAGGGCTGTATATATATATATATATATATATATATATATATATATATATATAAATAAATATATATATATATATATATAAAGGACAGATTTCATACAAATTTAATAAAAGATACGAGTCAATATGTAAATGTAGGTATATTGAGAGGGATGTATCGTATCAGCCATTTGTTAATTCTTCATTAATTTAAGACAACTTATTGGACTTGAACAATAAAAAACCGTTTATTAATTTTTACTATGCAAACAATTTTGAGAGCGTTTTGATTCGACTGTGTTCATGGTTGAAAACATTGTTCCGCTAAAATGTAATCTAAAAAAAAAGAACATTACTCATTGAGCGATGACGTTTTCCGGTTATAGAAATGACACTATTGTGTCAGTCTAAAAATAAAGCTCAAATTTATTGTTTTCATTGCACAATTTGTTTGTGTATTTTGTATTTTAGAAATAACAAACCCTATTGCAGGTCCCTGAAGTATTATATTATAGGTCATTGCAGTGTACAAATAGGGTTGCCAGACGGCTGTCTCAAAAATACCGGACTCTTGTGCCGAAATTTTTCGATTGCACAAAAAACCTTATTTAAATGTCCGGTATTGTTTGAAATTTTTCACTGGACAAATAACGATAATACCAGACAGTCCGACGTAAAGCAGGTCATCTGGCAACCCTATGAACAAATTTTTAGAATAAATTCAAAGTCAAAGGAATTTAAGGTAAGTTACTCATTGACTCGCCGACCAAGGAAATACTGGCTCATTGGTTTAAGTAGAAAATAATCCCTAGTGTAGATCAAACAAATATTAGACTCATTTGGCCTAACGAGAGGAAATAGGGACATAAAGAAAGTGAATTAATTTTAATCCTAACGATTATTGGGAAGTCTACGAAAGAGGATTAACCCTAACACTAACCAAGTTAGGGAATTCTGAGAGCTTTAAATTGGAGACGATTGATCTTAACTATTACTATAACCAGAGAACACTAGGAATTTATAAGGGAACCCAAGAAGGTGATTCAAATTAATGTTATTCAATTTCATAATGCAAGCGCATGGACACGTACTGTGAGTATTTAAGCAATATTGTTGCAATCGTTATAGCAATCATCTTGCAATCATTTAGCAATCATCTTGCACTCATTACACTCAATGAGCAAATAATTAGGAATGTCTAACTCTTTTTGGCATACATTTGAGAATTGCCATTCACCCAAAAATGACTTCTTTAAAAGCTGAATGACGAATTGCATGGTAAATATATCAGGTA
This sequence comes from Ampullaceana balthica, assembly GCA_944989445.1. Lineage (NCBI taxonomy): Eukaryota > Metazoa > Mollusca > Gastropoda > Lymnaeidae > Ampullaceana > Ampullaceana balthica. The sequence continues at coordinate 374,306 of CALYLW010000521.1, read as the reverse complement.
TCATTATACACAGAACCCTTTGAACACCTGAGATAAGATATTGTGAGCAGCCGTCAAATAAGAATGGCAAAATACAAATAAATGCTTACAAAACTGCAATGTAAATGGTGTTAATGGTGTCAATGGTTTTAACTCAAATAATGAGAAAAATGGCGTCATGATTTATTTGAGAAGAAAAAATAAAAATCTTTTTTTTATTATAAAAGGCATGCACAAAAATCTAGATATTGCATTGGGAATAATGTCTTAATACAAATAATTTATAAATGGTGAAGTAACATTAGAATTAATTCCCAAATGAACATTGAAAGCAATAGTATGAAAGGAAATGCATTTGAAAGTCAGGAAATTTTCAAAACATCATAAAAAAACCAAAACAACTTCAAATTGTTTTTACAGCTCTAGGTTTCTAGTATCAATCAGGTTTAAGTGAGAATTTACAAGAGTTTCTAGCAAAAATATGGCCAACTTGAGAATTTAACAGCAACATGACAAACTTAGAATTTCTTAGACCTTTCAACAGTAAAATTACATACTGAAGATTCTTTTAGAGTTTCAAAAATAATTATTGCCATCCAAGATTTCTTAGAGTTTCTATTAGCAATAAGTGTAAATGAGGGTGTGTTAAACTTTATAACAGACATATGGCCACCAATGTTAGACACAGACATATGGCCACCAATGTTAGACACAGACATATGGCCACCAATGTTAGACACAGACATATGGCCACCAATGTTAGACACAGACATATGGCCACCAATGTTAGACACAGACATATGGCCACCAATGTTAGACACAGACATATGGCCACCAATGTTAGACACAGACATATGGCCACCAATGTTAGACACAGACATATGGCCACCAATGTTAGACATGGTTAAGTGCTTAAAAGAAGTCCAATAATGAGTTGCCTGTAAACTTCTGGCCTTCCATCCGAAGTTAAACTTGTGGCCGTCCATCCGAAGTTAAACTTGTGGCTGTACATCAGAAGTTAACTCAATTACAAGAATCAAGTAACGCGATGGAGGCATTTCAGAATCTTAGGCTTCTCAGAAAGTCATCAAATGAAAAGCTGCAACATTAGTTAGTCATTTAAAAATATAGGGATCTAAGCATAATTTCATCTCCGTTGATTTTAGAAGCCTATTTAAATCACAGACTGTGTATTGTGTGGGATTTGTGTGGTATTTATGTTTGGGTTTTTGGTGGATATTGTGTGTTGATTGTGTATGGCAATGGCATGGCAGGGAGTTTGTGAGGGAGTTTGTGGGGGAGATGTGTGGGAGATGTGTGGGAGTTACGTTGGTTTGAGGGTGCTGTGTGTGAGCTAATTTGTGAGGGATTGTTGATATTTTTGTATAAATGGTCTGGTTGTTAGTGGGAGTTGGGTTGTAGTAAAATATGTTCATGAGAAATTGTCATCTCAGCAGTTTCTGTGGATATCTCGTGTCATTTTCATAGGGTTTTGTATGATGGATTTGTAGAGGCTTTAATGACAACGTGTTAAATTTTTGTTTTGTGTTCAACGGATTTTGTCCCCATTTTTTTTCATCGCGTTTTTACAGTAACTGTAATAGCAAGTGTAAACTTTACTGTTGATTTTGTTGTGTTTTTGTATTGGGTTTATGTGGGTGGTACATGAGAGAAATTGTATGGTCACTTAAATGGACATTTGGGTACTACACTGACAGAAATGGATTTAAAATAAGATATTTTCACCACTTACAATGATACACGTTTCATATGTCGTAGTCATACAATGTTAAAATATTGTGGGACTAGTATTGTCCACAGAAACATGTCGTAGTCATACAATGTTAAAATATTGTGGGACTAGTTTTGTCCACAGAAACATGTCATATTGTCATGGCTCTAGTGGACATGCAAGCATTTTCATTTTTTTCGATTTATTTTTTTATACATTTAAAGACAAATAATCCACATACTTATGTAAACATAAAATATATATATTCGTAGAAATTGCATTGACTTTTGAATTATTTCTGATGTTTACAATAGGTAAGATTTTACAGCATTTACGATGCATGTTTTTAATAGGTGAAAGTTTGAGTTAAAATTCAATATGATAATGTATAAGTTATGAAGCGATGCTTTTCAGATAAGCAGTCTTTTGTTTCTTATAACTCACTTTTGATATCATTCCAATGTCATCAGTCATTTCTTGATGACAACTGTCGTTTCAATCTTTGACAACTGTCAAGTTTTTTCTAATGAAAACATGTAGTTTCATTTTGATGACTACTGTCACATTTTTTTACTTTTTGATGACCAATGTCACATATTTCCGATGATCTCTGTTATCTCAATGACCAGTACTTCATTGTCAGCTCTCATCGTATCTACTAAGCATGGCAATTTCCGTTCGTACTAGTATCTGAGATTTTTTTTCTCCATATTTAATGGTATGGACTTCTATAATTGTCTTAGTCTTAAAATAAATTTCCTTTTCTATAGATTCAACGACCTTGATATTTTTTTATGTATGATTTTCAAAAATTCCTTACTTTATCTTCAGCTGGGGGTAAAACTTTGTTTTGGTTCCTTATATCTGTTAACATCCGATTTCTGTACCTCTGTAAACACTGAGTCGGGTATGTCATGGATGCGATGTCTTATACCGTTAAGACAAAGCCATTTACCGACTGACCAAGTGTTGTACACTTTGAAGCCCCTCACTGCCATGGATATTGGGTCTTATATCTTCATTGATACAGGGATCAATCCTGCTGAGACACCGTGTCCAATAACGACATTTAGCCAGCATCCTACAGCATCATTGACACGGGGACCTGCACTCACATGGACCCACGGTGCTGTGTATTTTTAGACACATGGTCCATTTCCCTCATTTAAAGGAGTTTTCTATACCAATATTGATGGTGTGTCCTATACCTCCGTTGAAACATGGTAATCATCAAGATTGATTATAATTCTTTTGCCACCGTTTATATTAGGTGTACAAGGGGCGGATCCACCGGCTCCCTCACCTTCATCTTTTTGTGCCGCCTCTGTCATAGCAGAGAGCTTCACCTGTTGAAGTCAAAGCAATTTCAAAAGTCAGCTAACAATAATGTATTTTTTAAAATAAATACGATTCGTAAAAAATGTGCAAAAAATTTGAAATTAAGAAAGTCTTATTACAGAATATAGCAAAGTTCATAAGAAGATAAACCTGTTAAGTCTTGTAACAAAATATATATCAAAGTTACTCCATTCTTGTAACAAAATGTAACAAAATTACTAAGATTTGTAACAAAATATAAAAAAATTACTAAATTATTATAACACAAAATAAAAAAGTTACTAATAATAAACCTGAAAATCCTTGTAAAAGACCTTTGAAAGTAAGGATAACTGAAATATCTGACCTGTAAATGACGATTTCCTAGTTTCATATTTCTCTGTTTTAGAAGTTCTAATTGAGTATACAATCTTCGAAATTCTTCCTGTGAGGACAAAGGATTTTATTCATGTCAATAACAAATATATTTTGTATTAATTGAATGTGAAGTTAACAATCTACCCATATATTTAACAGTAATCCCCTTTCATGGGTGAATCCCGTAATTCATGAGCGACTAGACTAGCGGTCTGAGAGGTACTGAAAAGGTGCACATTGTTAGTGTGATAGGTGGTGGGTTAAATGTTAAGTCTTGTCTTATCTATACAGATGATCCTTCTATATAGAAGATAATTGCATCCACAGACCATGCCGGTCAGTTGGCAAGTGATACAGCGTTCACGGGCCACGGCTATGAGGGTTTCACGCTATTCGCAGCCGCCTTTGTTTCCCTAACTAGTGTCAGTGATCCTGTCTGGGCCGGGTGGACTCAGGGACACCCTTAACCCCATGGAGATTCGAGCCCGTGACCAGTACGCCAGCCAGCGCACATGCCACTCGACCACCGTGTATGTGTCTGGTAGATACAACTGATTTAACGAGCGGTAACTGCCTGCGTAAATTAGACATGGTTCTAGAGTTGTTTGTGCCTAGAGCTGGCTGCGTCTGGAATTATCTTTGTCTAGACTTAACACAGTGTCTAGAATTGTACGTGTGCTAGCTGCATGTGTCTAGCAGTTGCTGTTTTTACAGTGGACTGTGTTTATTTGTGTGTTCGTCTGATACTGTCTAAGTTTTATTATTCATTTCACATTGAGTTAGAAACCTGCGAATGAACTGTCAATGGTCTAGTATCTTAAGATTATTAATACAGACGCTCCTTCTATGCAGAAGATAATTGCGTCCACAGACCATGACAGATGATCTGTTGGCAAGTGATGCAGCGTTCACAGGCCACGGCTTTGTGGGTTACACGCATTACCCAGCCGCCTAACTAGTGTTAGGTACCCATTCGGAGCTGGGTGACTCAGGGACGACCTAGGCCCCAGGAACAAATCCTTGACATGGATTCGAACCCGTGACCATAGGTACGCCAGTCGAGCGCGCTGCCACTCGACTACCACGTAGTAGAAAAATACATCTTGTAAAATAAATTTTAGGTATGCCCCATACTTATATAGGTCAGGATTAGTAATAAAAAATGGCCGGTAGTCATTTATTGATGTTTTGAATGGATGTCCTTCTTTGTTTCGTTTTCTTGATTAAATTCTACTTTTGTTCTCTTCTAGCACCAATGTTAGGGGTTAACCAGACGCAAGATTATGTAAATTAACCCACTGGTTTTCTTCAGCTTACTGCATGTTTAGCAACAAACAACAACAGAGTGAGTTTATATGTGTTGAAAATAAGAATGATGACACAGTTATTTATGTAAATTACACGCGGTAGGGGGGAGAAAGGAGGCAATAACTCGTAATGAAGACAGATGGGGAACATTTACCAATACGATACGCATATACTGATAGGGTGAGGAAACATGCTGTACACATTGATGGAGTATAGACCAGGCACTACTCATTCTAGTGGAATGTTGACTAGACACTACTCATACTAATGGAGTTTGACTAGACACTAACTAAGAGCGCGTATCACCAGTCAATCAGAGATGTCCCTTGGTTAGTAAGAGCGTGTATCACCAGTGAATCAGAGATGCCCCTTGGTTTGTAAGAGCGCGTATTACCAGTCAATCAGAGATGCCCCTTGGTTAGTGAAAGCGTCTATCACCAGTGAATCAGATATGCCCCTTGGTTAGTAAGAGCGTGTATCACCAGTGAATCAGAGATGCCCCTTGGTTAGTAAGAGCGTGTATCACCAGTGAATCAGAGATGCCCCTTGGTTAGTAAGAGCGCGTATTACCAGTCAATCAGAGATGCCCCTTGGTTAGTGAAAGCGTGTATCACCAATGAATCAGAGATGCCCCTTGGTTAGTAAGAGCGTGTATCACCAGTGAATCAGAGATGCCCCTTGGTTAGTAAGAGTGCGTATTACCAGTCAATCAGAGATGCCCCTTGGTTAGTAAGAGCGCGTATCACCAGTCAATCAGAGATGTCCCTTGGTTAGTAATAGCGTGTATCACCAGTCAATCAGAGATGTCCCTTGGTTAGTAATAGCGTGTATCACCAGTGAATCAGATATGCCCCTTGGTTAGTAAGAGCGTGTATCACCAGTGAATCAGATATGCCCCTTGGTTAGTAAGAGCGTGTATCACCAGTAAATCAGAGTTGCCCCTTGGTTAGTAAGAGCGCGTATTACCAGTCAATCAGAGATGCCCCTTGGTTATTGCATGCGTGTATCACCAGTGAATCAGATATGCCCCTTGGTTAGTAAGAGCGTGTATCACCAGTGAATCAGAGATGCCCCTTGGTTAGTAAGAGCGCGTATTACCAGTCAATCAGAGATGCCCCTTGGTTAGTGAAAGCGTGTATCACCAGTGAATCAGAGATGCCCCTTGGTTAGTAAGAGCGTGTATCACCAGTGAATCAGAGATGCCCCTTGGTTAGTAAGAGCGTGTATCACCAGTGAATCAGAGTTGTCCCTTGGTTAGTGAGAGCGGGTATCACCAGTCAATCATAGATGTCCCTTGGTTAGTAAGAAAGTGTATCACCAGTGAATCAGAGATGTCCCTTGGTTAGTGAGAGCGTGTACCACCAGTGAATCAGAGATGTCCCTTGGTTAGTGAGAGCGTGTATCCCCAGTGAATCAGAGATGCCCCTTGGTTAGTAAGAGCGTGTATCACCAGTCAATCAGAGATGTCCCTTGGTTAGTAAGAGCACGTATCACCAGTCAATCAGAGATTATTTTGGTTAGTAAGAGCGTGTATCACCAGTGAATCAGAGATGTCCCTTGGTTAGTAAGAGCGTGTATCCCCAGTGAATCAGAGATGTCCCTTGTTTAGTAAGAGTGTGTATCACCAGTGAATCAGAGATGCCCCTTGGTTAGTAAGAGCGTGTATCACCAGTGAATCAGAGATGCCCCTTGGTTAGTAAGAGCGTGTATCACCAGTGAATCAGAGATGCCCCTTGGTTAGTAAGAGCGTGAATCACTAGTTCAGTACAGATTTTAATTTTTTCTCTAACACCTCTGATGTTGGGACGTGTTAAACGAAACAAGACATAATCTCCTGGATCGGCTTGGACTTGAGATTAAACCATTCACTGGAGCAGAAGGTTTCGACCACTTCAGCAAATCATTACTTTATCTTGGTAGGAGTATAAGTATAAGGGAATGTTTTACCTTGTCTATTTTAAAGCGTTACTGTCACTCGTCATTTCAACGATCCCTTGTTTAGGTTAGAGTTACAATATGTTTTGTCATTAAATGGCGTAGTAGGAAATATTTATAAAAATATCCGAGAGTTTTAGTTGAACAAATTTCTTTGAGATACTAAATGCAGGGAATGATTTAAGTTGTTTGTAAATGTTTGTTGATGTCAATTATTGTAGTTGACAGAAACGTATTCACAACATTCAACTATAAGTCTACAAACGTATTCACAACATTCAACTATAAGTCTACAAACGTGTTCACAACATTCAACTATAAGTCTACACGTTGTTACTTTTATTCTTAGGCTGAAAAAAAAACAACTCAAAAAGCTTTTCTAAAAATAGTAAAATTAATAATGAGATGTGACAAATCCTGTACAGAGCAGATCAAAATGGCAAACTGTGATGAGGGGCAGTAGCGTCAATAGGGGGGTGCGGAGGGGGCGGGACGCCCCAGGTCACACCATCAAGGGGGGCGACACCAAAATCTAAAATTTTACTGTGTAAGATTTTATGTAATAAAAGACGATAATTTTTTTGTCACCTAGAAAAAAATTACGAAATACAATGAAATATGTTAAATGCAAAATGAGTCAAAATGCCACGTTATACATTTTCCGGCTTAAAAAACTCCTTAATAATGATTGACTTTAATTTTGAAAGTTCCAAAATTAAGCAAAATTACACTTAAACATTAGACAATTTGAAAAATTAGACGAATTAAAAAAAATATTAATAAATGCTCTTAAAGTATGACGGACAAGACTTAAAAAACTTTTTAAAATGCGCTGTTTCGTTGGTGCTATTTTACGGTTCACCAACACGAAATTAATTATTAAGAGACACTAAACAGTGGCGTCTCTGGAGGGGTGCGAGGGGAGCTAACCACACCTGTTGACACCATCGCAAGGGGTGACACTGAAATGTGAAATTATGTATGTTCCCGTTATTTGGCGCTGGAAGCCTCGGAGGAGAACTATGTGTTAAGTCTTGAGGGGGTGACACCATGAGCTACCGCCCCGGATGACACCAACCCTAGTGACGCCTCTGATGAGGGGGGATGGTATATGGCGTTTGATACCAGGTGTGTGTGTTGGTGGGTGGGGGGAGGAAGGTTACATGCATTTGACAAGAGAGCCTATCGTGTATCAATAATAAAGCCACTTTAGTGGCTGTAAGAAAATTGTACCCAACTAGGAATCAAATTCTTTGTCTTTCATGAGTTCATTGTAAATGTTATTGAACATGTATTAACTAAAACATTAATCCTTCTTACGTTTAAGTTTTTAGTAAATTTTTCAACTTCCTAGTATCACAAAATATACATGGTTTTCAACCACGATACATATATTAATCATACGAACCTCTATACGTTATATCATTAGATTGTATCTTCACATATGACAATTGATACAATTGCAATCATCAAACAATCTCCTACATTGTGTCAACGTTCTCTTCCATTCATCACTAAACATACTTTTTTAAAGATTTGTTTGTTAACAACATGTCAAACGTAGTCTTCATTGTCAATGTTGGTATGTAATTAGTACTTGAGTCAGCCATGCCTGTCTGACACATTTGTCAATGTTGATATGTATTCAGTACTTGAGTCAGCCATGCCTGTCTGACACATTTGTCAATGTTGATATGTATTCAGTACTTGAGTCAGCCATGCCTGTCTGACACATTTGTCAATGTTGATATGTATTTAGTACTTGAGTCAGCCATGCCTGTCTGACACATGTGTCAATGTTGATATGTAATTAGTACTTGAGTCAGCCATGCCTGTCTGACACATGTGTCAATGTTGATATGTATTTAGTACTTGAGTCAGCCATACCTGTCTGACACATTTGTCAATGTTGATATGTATTTAGTACTTGAGTCAGCCATACCTGTCTGACACATGTGTCAATGTTGATATGTATTTAGTACTTGAGTCAGCCATGCCTGTCTGACACATTTGTCAATGTTGATATGTACTTAGTACTTGAGTCAGCCATGCCTGTCTGACACATTTGTCAATGTTGATATGTATTTAGTACTTGAGTCAGCCATACCTGTCTGACACATTTGTCAATGTTGATATGTATTTAGTACTTGAGTCAGCCATACCTGTCTGACACATTTGTCAATGTTGATATGTATTTAGTACTTGAGTCAGCCATACCTGTCTGACACATTAGTCAATGTTGATATGTATTTGGTACTTGAGTCAGCCATACCTGTCTGACACATGTGTCAATAAAAACACAGCAACAACGTATGTCTATTTAACAGGCTTGTCAGAGAGCATATAATTATACAGGAAAATAACATAAATGATATCACTATTCTGGTCCTAAATGAATCGTTTGTAAATGCCTTGTGTAAAGTTCTTTTCCCGCGGTTCCCATTGGGAAACTAATAGGCCCAAACAAGATTGCGAAATTTGAGTGGGATTATATTAAAATGTCAGAGCACTATCCCGGTCTTCAATATAGTTCACTATATAATTCAAATAAAAAATGAAAACAAATAACATTTAGATTGACGTAAAATGTCGGATGTTTGAAAATGTTATTAGAACCTCTCTGAAAGGTGATTGTAGAATTATTGAATAGGACTGACCTTAACCTTTATTTGTATTGCTCCATTTACTTAAATGTAAAACCCACATAATTTAAATATTGTAAACCTAAACTCACCTGGATGTAATAATACAGAGCTAACATTAGTAACGCTCACCTGCATTTAATAAACTCATGTGCTAATAGTAAAACTCGCCTGGATATTGTTAAAATTCCGGAATATTGCAATCTCACCTGAACATTGAAATCTCACCTGAATATTGTAAAACTCATCTGAATATTATAAAACTCACTGAATATTGTAAAACTCACCTGAATATTGTAATCTCACCTGAATATTGTAAAACTCACCTGAATATTGTAAAACTCACCTGAATATTGTAAAACTCACCTGAATATTGTAATGTCACCTGAATATTGCAAAACTCAACTGAATATTGTAATCTCACCTGAATATTGTAAAACTCACCCGAATATTGTAAAACTCACCTGAATATTGTAAAACTCATCTGAATATTGTAATCTCACCTGAATATTGTAAAACTCACCTGAATATTGTAAAACTCACCTGAATATTGTAAAACTCACCTGCATATTGTAATATCACCTGAATATTGTAAAACTCACCTAAATACTGTAAAACTCACCTGAATATTGTAAAACACCTGAATATTTTAATCTCACCTGAATATTGTAAAACTCACTTGAATATTGTAATCTCACCTGAATATTGTAAAACTCGCCTGAATATTGTAAAACTCACCTGAATATTGTAATCTCACCTGAATATTGTAAAACTCACCTGAATACTGTAAAACTCACCTGAATATTGTAAAACTCATCTGAATATTGTAATCTCACCTGAATATTGTAAAGCTCACCTGCATATTGTAATCTCACCTGAATATTGTAAAACTCACCTTTATATTGTAAAACTCACCTGAATATTGTAAAACTCACCTGAATATTGTAAAACTCACCTGAATATTGTAAAACTTACCTGAATATTGTAAAACTCACCTGAATATTGTAAAACTCACCTGACTATTGTAAAACTTACCTGAATATTGTAAAGCTCACCTGAATATTGTAAAACTCACCTGAATATTGTAAAACTCACCTGAATATTGTAATCTCACCTGAATATTGTAAAACTCACCTGAATATTGTAAAACTCACCTGAATATTGTAAAACTCACCTGAATATTGTAAAACTTACCTGAATATTGTAAAACTCACCTTAATATTGTAAAACTCACCTGAATATTGTAAAACTTACCTGAATATTGTAAAGCTCACCCGAATATTGTAAAACTCACCTGAATATTGTAAAACTCACCTGAATATCTTTCTCTAAGAAACTCTCACACTCCTCCTCCTCGCCATTGCTGTAGCCGTTTTTCCCGACGGTGTTGGAGGACATGCTCGGGGGACGGGGACCCATGATGTATTTAGAGTTCCTACTAAGTGTGGTCGAGTTTTGCTGTTCTTGACTCTTGCCGTGATATTTATAAACTAAGTAGGCCTGTAAAGGAATATGGTAAGCTGGGTAGAGATTGATGTTTGAAAAACTAAGTAGGTCTGAAATAGATTAAAAGTGAGCTGGCTGGAAATATATCTTTATAAACAAAGTAGGCGATAACTTATCTTTGGAAGTCACGTAAAGATATAGACTTATATAAATAAACACTGAAAGGTAAAAAAAAACAATTAAATACAATTTGACGATGTCTTTAAAGGATATGAGAGTTTTTGTTAGAAGGTATGTGTAATGATATGTTGTAGGAAGGTATGTGTAATGATATGTTGTAGGAAGGTTAATGTAATGATATGTTGTAGGAAGGTTAGTGTAATGATATGTTGTAGGAAGGTTAGTGTAATGATATGTTGTAGGAAGGTATGTGTAATGATATGTTGTAGAAAGGTTAGTGTAATGATATGTTGTAGGAAGGTTAGTGTAATGATATGTTGTAGGAAGGTATGTGTAAGGATATGTTGTAGGAAGGTATGTGTAATGATATGTTGTAGGAAGGTTAGTGTAATGATATGTTGTAGGAAGGTATGTGTAATGATATGTTGTAGGAAGGTTAGTGTAATGATATGTTGTAGGAAGTTTAGTGTAATGATATGTTGTAGGAAGGTTAGTGTAATGATATGTTGTAGGACGGTTAGTGTAATGAAATGTTGTAGGAAGGTTAGTGTAATGATATGTTGTAGGAAGCTAAGTGTAATGATATTTTGTAGGAAGGTTAGTGTAATGAAATGTTGTAGGAAGGTTAGTGTAATGATATGTTGTAGGAAGTTTAGTGTAATGATATGTTGTAGGAAGGTTAGTGTAATGATATGTTGTAGGACGGTTAGTGTAATGATATGTTGTAGGAAGGTTAGTGTAATAATATGTTGTAGGAATGTAAGTGTAATGATCTGGTTTAGGAAAGTAGTTTTCATGATCTATGTTGATAATAAGTATGCCTGCAACGTGACACCAACAGAACAACAACGATTGTCTTATTTTCAGTATGAAGCGCTCCGCACATGAGTTAATGATACATGATTCATGTAAATAATGACATAATACGCTTGTGCGTATGCAATTGTGTTGGAAGAATTTTCACAAATTGTTCGGGAGGGGAGAGCGAGGGTATTGAAACATTTATTCAACATCTTCTAAATATTATTAGTGTAATTTTATCTGATAGATTTCTATGGCATGAAACCTGCAAATATTTTATTTGCTTGAAGTTTTGAAGAAAACTTAAGATTTTTTTCAACAATTTTTCTAAACTCAGAAAAAGGTTATGTTTTAAAAAATTATTGCTTTACTTTTTTTTCAAATACTGAAGTAAGATTACATGTCAAAGCATTGTATTCTTATTCAAGATTTTGTTTTTCTTTGAGCCATATCGCAAAAATTATATAGACGTTATTATTTGACAATTAAATATTACAAAACTTTTATTTGGGTAAAAGTTATGTTTATTACTTCATATCACCCACCCGGCCATACAAATATTGTCATACATCATTTTTGTCCTAGTTCCAACCATAATATTGAGCCAGCCATAAAACCAACGACGTATTCCGTTTGGACTTACCATAAACTTAAGCCCGTCATAAAATCACAGGCTTGTTTAATTTGACCTAGCCATTACCATAACCATACGCACGCACTACAACCATTGACAGTTAGGTGCCAACCCTTAAAAGTCAACCCGTCATGCAACCATTGGCACCGTCATTTCCCCCCATCCCTGGTTTTGTCAATGAAGGAGATGCCATCGCCTCCAGCAATCCTATACAAGCAGCAATTTTAGATAATAATAGAAACATCTCCATTCATAACAACGTTCAAGCGAACACAAACTGATTTCCTTTAAAATGGTAGCCGCCGAGAAGTGAAACGTAGCATCAATTAGTTTATTGATTTTTGATGCCGTGAATGGCGGCACTTTGACATTTCTCCATAATCTGTCAGTCACCGTGACAATTCAACAATGTTTTCCACAGGGGCGGGCTTAAGCGTGTGCAAACTGTGCAGCTAGTTTGGGCCGCCAATATACATTGCATATAAACAATGTATATATAAACAGTAATGGAAAATAACAACACATCTGATGGCAATGGGACCCACACGTATAGGATATTTTCAATTAGTACGATATAAAATAAAACTATATAATATGCAATTGTCACGCAAGTCAGTCAGTCTGTCCTGACGCTACTAATTGTAGAAAGCAGGGAAAACCAAATTACTGCACCAAAGCATCAAAAGGTGTGCAAATTAAATATGCGCTGTAAAAAAATATTATATGACGTCATCGTTTTCGCTACTATTTTAATTTTGGAAAAGGGATCAATGTAATAAGAAAAACCCGTAAAAAACCAAGTTTTTGACTATAAATCCTTTATGTACGAGAAGTAATTAAAAGAATGTTCATTATAATACGCAGCGCCAGACCATCCAGAAATACAAAATTGAAGTTGTGTCGTAAAACGTGTTTAATATAATACGCACCGATCAAGAATATGTTTATAAAAAGAGCTGTCAATAAAATACGCACCTTATTGCGCGACAGAAAGGTTGTTCAATATAATACGCACCGCGACGCTCTATCTAAAAAAATAGCATGATACATAGGAATAAAAAAAATAATCTAAAAAATCAATAATTTAATTACGGTACATGCGATCGATCTGAAATTTTGATACATTGTTTTTATCATCGGTACGAAACTGCCTGCAAAATTTCAGCTCGCTATCTTGCGAGCAAGTGGGTTAAAAATCGATCAAAAGTTTTGGCGACAAGCAAGCAAGCAAGCAAGCAAGCAAGGTCCGCCGCAGGCACCACGAGTTAATATAAAGGATTTAATAAGAAAACCCCGTAAAAAACCAAGTTTTTGACTATAAATCCTTTATGTACGAGAAGAATTTAAAAGAATGTTCATTATAATACGCAGTGCCAGACCATCCAGAAATACAAAATTGCAGTTGTGTCGTAAAACATGTTTAATATAATGCGCACCGATCAGGAATATGTTTATAAAAAGAGCTGTCAATAAAATACGCACCTTATTGCGCGACAGAAAGGTTGTTCAATATAATACGCACCGCGACGCTCTATCTCAAAAAATAGCATGATACATAGGAATAAATAAAATAATCTAAAAAATCAATAATTTAATTACGGTACATGCGATCGATCTGAAATTTTGATACATTGTTTTTATCATCGGTACGAAACTGCCTGCAAAATTTCAGCTCGCTATCTTGCGAGCAAGTGGGTTAAAAATCGATCAAAAGTTTTGGCGACAAGCAAGCAAGCAAGGTCGGTCGGTCGGTCGGCCGCAGACACCACGAGTTAATATAAAGGATTTAAAAATAGGATTTGATGATGGTTAATTATAAATTAAAAAAACAAAGGGGGCGCCGTAGTCGCCCTGCAACCCCTATTATAAAAATTAAATACTTTGTGTACATTTCAGAAAGTTTAATATTTCGTATTTATCAAACAAGGACAAGTTAGTTGGGCTTTTGAAAAAGGTCGGCGCCGTAGGCGCCCAAAAAAGTGCATTTTTTATAAAATAAATAGATTTCAGCTGAAAACTTCCGTCATTTTGACGGGTGTACGCTAGTAATTAATAATTACCAATGTTAATAGAGTCGAAGCAGTAATCTATATGCAATATTATATCGTGTCTTAAAGACGATGCCATACGCACCAACTGGTTTTCAAGTTGCGTACACGTGCGTATAGAAGCAAATCTACTGCAAGTGGACGAGGAGTCTTAAAAATTGTTTTGCCTAGTGGTAATAATAAATTAGTGTTAGCGTAACAGGCATATTGAATATCTCGTTGGACACGGGATACCAAGTCTAAGCAAAATGGAGAGATTTCGAGTCACGAATCTGGTTATTGGAAGCCAAAGAGAGAAGCCGCTCAGGAGAGTTGGATTGCGTCACAGGAGAGGTCAATCCTGAATTTTATCACCTAAGGGAAATATGAAGAATGAGAATCCCGTGCTGATACGGTCAGAGTACGTCTGATACGGTCAGAGTACTATTGTATGGCAAGAATACTGCTGTATGACCAGAATACTGTTGTATGGCCAAAGTACTTGTGTTTAGCCAAAGTACTTGTGTATGGCCAGATTACTTCTGTATAGCTAGAGTACTGCTGTATGGCCAGAGTGCTGCTGTATGGCCAGAATACTGCTGTATGGCCAGATTACGTCTATATGGCCAGATTACTTCTGTATGGCCAGAGTCCTGCTGTATGGCCAGAGTACTGCTGTATGGCCAGAGTACTGCTGTATGGCCAGAGTACTGCTGTATGGCCAGAGTACTGCTGTATGGCCAGATTACTTTTCTATGACCAGATCACTTCATAGCCAGATTACTTCTCTACGGGCAGAGTACGGCTGTTAGGTGTTGATGACCATAAACAATACCAAAATGTGATGATACCCATAGAGGGGAATGATACCTAGAGGCCTAAACTATAATATAATGGTTGCTATGCAGTATCTCCAACTGCCGATGCCATGTGGCAGTGCATACGATTAGTTATTGACGTGCTGTGGCCAAGATGACACAGATTATAATTTGTCTGCTCAGAGTCGCCACGAATCTAGAGCCGCCATTGTTTTCCCAGTTGGCACAAATGATTATCTATTTCATTAATCTTACTGCGCCACCCTGATTCCAATTAAAATGGTCTTGTAATCATGATTATAGTGGGTACCGGTAGCATTATAGCTAAATGTAGTCGAGATTTCAATGGGTACTGATAACCTTATAGCAAAATGTTATCATGATTACATAGGTTACAGAAATCGTTACAGCTATTTGTAATCTCTATTTTAATGGCTAATAGTTAGCAACATTGTAAACATTACGGAGATCGTATAGGCACTGTCATAATTTGGCGGAAATCTATTAATAGAAATATTGGGGATATATATATATATATATATATATATATATATATATATATATATATATATATATATATATATATATATATATATTAATCTTTTTGGGGGGACGAATTTTATAAAATTTCATAAAATATACTAGGCAATATGTAAATGTAAGCATATATATATATTGAAAGAAAGTATCTTATCAGCTATTTGTTAATTCTTCGTTAATTTAAGACAGTTTATTGGACTTGAACAAGAAAGAAAACAGTTTCGTAATTTTATTAGCTAACAATTTTGAGAAAATATTGATTTGACTGTATTTATGCTTCAAAACATTGTTCCGCTAAAATGTAATAAAAAATAGAACATTACTCAATGACTTATGACGTTTTCCGGTTTTAGAAATGACAAACCCTATAGAAAATGATGAGGTAATAGTGTTGGTCAGTAGTTAATGGATTTACCTTAGAGCCAAATAGAAATGCTAATGTGACAGTTGTGGTCAGCTGTGTATGGATGAAGAGCACCAGGTAGATCAGGTCGGGATTTGTTGGAAACGGGTCCCTTAAAAATATCCTATGAAATGATGATGGAAGATAATATAATCAGTCTTTTGGGTAATAGTTAATAATATCTGCAATAAATGGGCTTATTAAAAGAACAACAACTTTATAAAAAAAAGTTTTTTTTAAAAGGAAAAATCAAAATGTTATTTGTGTAACTTTGCTACTTCGAGAGCTGCTAATAGTTTTGTCATTTTGTTCGATTTGTCTTTTTCGAACTCTGAAATTTCATTTTTTCTAATTAAAAAGAAATAGTTCACTTTTGGGTGTAAAGACTTGATCAACATGATCGTCAAGTGAACGAAACCTTGTTCAACACAACTGTTGATGGGACAGATAAGTGGTTCCACTGACTTGGTGTAATCAATTAGGTCAATAGCCTTGTTGAGGCGATCGATACTTACATGGAAACATTCAAGAAAAGCGACAGCAGAAATTCGTTGTAAATTGCCCAACTAATAAAACGACTTTCGTTAAACTCCGACGGTGCCTTCCGTACCACGATGCAGAGGCGGACACCCCAGAGTAAAAAGAGCAACTCGGCTGAAAATTTTAAAAAATGAAAAAAGTTAGAAGATTACAATTTAACTACCAGAATCTTTTTTTTCCATAGTTAAATTTTAAAATAACACAAGTTCACAAGTTCACAGTTCACAAGTTCACAGTTCACAAGTTCACAGTTCACAAGTTCACAGTTCACAAGTTCACAAGTTCACAGTTCACAAGTTCACAGTTCACAAGTTCACAGTTCACAAGTTCACAGTTCACAAGTTCACAGTTCACAAGTTCACAAGTTCACAGTTCACAAGTTCACAGTTCACAAGTTCACAGTTCACAAGTTCACAGTTCACAAGTTCACAGTTCACAAGTTCACAGTTCACAAGTTCACAGTTCACAAGTTCTGCAGAGGACGTGATGAGTTCTGTTAACTGAGAGTGTTCAGGCTGTGTTGTTCTAAATATAGGGATTTAAAGCAACGCGGTTGAAAGTTGGTGATCGATAAAACTTAAATAAATATTTGCATCGTGCAAAAAGAGATTTTTCCTTCTATTAAATCTCAAAGGGTGGTATTTTTAACAAATGTGTTGTATATTAAGACATAACTTTTATGATGTCTTTTGCGATATAACTTAAGGCGCCTATTTCGACATAACATTTTAGACAAAATATATGACTTTATTTGACATAACTTAGGGGCCGTCCATAAATGACGTCCCGCGATTTTTGCCGATGTTTACCCCCCCCCTCGTCACGCGTCGTCACAAAAACTTAGACCCCCCCCTCTAAATATACGTCACAAATCTTTGACCCCCCCCCCACCAAAAAAAACAACAACAACAAAAAAAAACTTAATTTTTTCTATTTCAAAAGAAGTATGTTTCAAATCACTTTTATTGTCATTTAAGTATTTATTATTTATTTAATGGAGATCTACATTGTAATATCTTAACCCGCGTGATGCATTTTTTAAAAACGTTTAACCTGCCTTCAGAAAACGAACTGTGTTAACATCCTTAGATTATATTTTATTATTTTATTTTAATGCATAAACATTAAACATTGACTATTAATCATCACGGTTAACGTCTTTGTTTAGAAAAAAAATAAATTATTTAAAAATAACATTTTTAAAAATTATTTTTAAAAAATCCCTCAATTGACTGACGGGCATCCCGTAAGAAAGAGGTCGGCGAACAGAGGTAAATAACCTCATCTGGGTTAAAAAAGGGAATTCTTGGAGGTAATGCAGACTCATTTGGGACATATAACATCCACTACAATCCACTAGATATATTAAAATACGTCATGTGTACGTGTACGCTTGGGACATATGCCCATTATTGAACCGGTTCCTTCCAGAAAATGCATTTTTTTAAAATTTGACAACTATGTAGATTTCTTACCTACGTACTATACGAAGACACCAAAATCTACCCTACTTTCATTTATATTGACACGAGTGACAATAATCTTAATCCACATGGCTTGTATGTATCAAGTATCCTTTCTGTGATAGTTAAAAATTAGTGCCTTAAAAACTGAGCTAAGAAGAAAAGTTGTTTTGTACTCCTCTCGAATTGCGATGTCAAGAATTTGATGCATTCAATAAAGTTAATGAATAGTTGACTAATTTTAAATGGGCTCATTTACCATTATATCTAGAACAGTGCTTCTCAAACTTTTTAGTATGGCGGACCGGCAGGAATTTTTTCCATTGCACCAGGGACCAGTGCACTATTTTCCCTGCACTGACAATTTTTCGGTCCTTTTTTGAGAACATCTGCGGACCGGCAGCGGATGGCCCAAGGACCGGCACCGGTCCGCGGACCACCACTTTGAGAAGCACTGATCTAGAAGACTAGAATGGCCAGGGGGGTTTGACCAAAAACCAATCGAACAATTATATAAAACTTGAAACGTTTTTAATTTTATCAAATAGATTCCCTCCCCCCCCCCTGCCCTTGTAAAGAAAAAGGATATTCCGTGTCGTTTTGACTGAAAATATCTACACATAATCCTATTCAGATCATTTTTAGACACTTGTCATGCTTGTAAAACTCACCAGTAGCATTTTCGGGGGGGGGGAGGGGGGCTAACGACGCTCCCCCAAATCCCCGAGTAATGTCAGCAGGACCTAGAGTCTGGAGGTTGGGGGGGTGGGGTAACGCACACATTAACTTGTATATTTTGGAAAAAAAATCGAAGACTCCTGCCATGAGAGAACCAAACGGAGCTGCGGTTACATCACAAATGCTTTGATGTCAACATCAAATGACGTAGTGTAACAATTTCATATGTTATCTTGTGGATTCTCAAACTTAAGGATTATAATTATATTTAATTTTCGTGTCTTGATAGCTTACGCCAACCAGCGTCTGATGGCCTACCGACCGGCACATTGAGAAGCACTGATTTAAAAAAAAAGAAAAAAAAAGTCATTAAATAAATTGTAAGCGACCAAATAGTTCAGTGGAAGTTTTATTTAAAGTTATCCTTTTGATGTGACGTCACATTTCTTCAACCCCCCTCCCACATTTCTTCAACCCCCCTCCCTCCTCCTCGTTACGCATCGTATCAAAAGTGTGACTGGGTGCGTGACATCATTTATGGACGGCCCCTTATGTTAATATTTATTGGACAAAGCTTATGGTGTATTTTCGAAAGAACTTATATGTGTATTTTGGACATAAAAGTTGGTATATATTCTAACATGCGTTATGATTTCTATTTTCTTGGTACCTATTGTTTGTTAGCATAAGAAATACAAATGTTCATTTTTTTATAGGTCTGTTAACGATTAATTTAAATTTAATTGTTAACTTTTAAAAAAAATTAACGATTAATTAATCATTAATTTCGATTAAAGCAAAAAATTAAAATTTATAATGTCATTAGTAACACTTATTAAACGTTTTTGTTGAAAATCTATTATAAATAACACTGGAATGTCACCTTTATATGTCATCTTTTAACCAACTACGCAAAAAGACAAGCGTGTTGACATTATTTGGTTCAAGTGATGAGCGGGTCTAATTGACGATATAACCAGCTTAGCTGAACAATCATTCACATGGAACTGAGTTAACTGGTATGCACAAAACTGTCTTGGCAAGGAATGACATTATCGGATATTGGTGTTCATTAAGTTTCCACAATTGTAGAGGGTTAATGGATTCAGGAACTTTCATTTCCATTTTGTAACGCAGTAATTCATCAGAAAAGCTGTCGTCATTTTCTGTCTCTGAGTCAGACTCCATTACTGCCATTAGCTTAATTCGCTTTTCATTTCGTTTGAAAAGTAGGCGAAGTGTTAGTACCATGGTAGGCAAACTTTATCAACATTTTGAACATTCAAGTCAGTCAATAGTTTAAAACCAAAATGTTCGTGTAATCGTCAGGAAATTTATTATTTAACGGCCTTTTTTTTTACTTTTTGACTTCCAATAATTTGTAAGTGATGGGTCGATTAATCGTTAAAAATATTTTAATCGTTAAAACGTTTTTAACGATTAATCTAGAAATTAATCGTTAATTTCCACAGCCCTTTTTTTTCACAAGGTGTACGCATGTGGATTTGAGTGTGTGTAAAATGCAGGTCTTTCTGTGTGTGTGTATATATACTCGCTTAAGTGCATGCGTGGGTGTATAGTTGTAGGAATATGTGCATATTTGGCCCAGTTGTCGTATGTCCAAAAGTCCACTCTTAGCAAATCCAATTTCCTGTTTGTACGATTTAAAATCTGGACCTGCACTAAGGCTTGTTAACACCTCTGCTTGTTACTGGCAGAGACACACATAAGCCCGGCAAAGCCTTAGGCTACTTGCACTATGCGCCCTCAAAAGTAACCAGTAATACTATTGCTTAAGTAGAATTATTAAATGTACGTTATAATGTATATGTATAATTTGTATGAATTTAATAAGTGATTTTTCAACTATCGGTGCTTAGTTTCAATTTTGAAGGTTTTACCAACCTATTGCCGCCGAGTGATCCCACCAGTCAGCATTACAGATATACGCCTTCAGCTCACTGACATCTTTACCTTGATGAGCAGAAGATTTGCAGAAAAAAAATCATTAATTAATTAATTAAATCAAGCAATACATCATATTGCTAATACATTGACAACTTTCTCTTTATTTCAAAGGCCGTGACAACTATTTTTATATTCTCATAAGACATTTTTTCTCTATATTCCTATACAATTACAATTATGAAAATTAGCATTATTTTTATTATTTTAAAATAATGAAAATAGACAAACTCTCGGCGTGATTAAAAACGATTACTTCAGCCTGAGCAGACTCTCATTAAACTCAGACTAGAAACTTAAATTTAGATTTTATTATTTAGTTATTTTAGATGTTACGTTAACTCTCGTGTGCTTGTTGACACTCCTGCGTTATCGACGGATTAATCATGCTTAAAACTAAACAGCAACATTTCCATAATTACTAATCATACAGGGTAAGTAGATATGCTAGTCCTAATTCTTTATCCGAAATTATGTGTAACTATTTTAAAAATTAGTTTCAAGAAATTTAGAGTAAAAAGTTACCCTCTTAACTTCTGGTTTTCAATTGACCCTTATCGTAGCTTTAGGCATACATTCCAACTACCTGAAACAACTTTAGGCATACATTCCAACTACCTGAAACAACGTTAGGCAAACATTGCAACTACCTGAAACAACTTTAGGCATACATTCTAACCCATTGGTTCTCAATCTTTTGTCCACGGAGATGTGCCAGGTGGTCCGCGAACTCATCAAAAATAATTATTTGAAAACGATTAGTAAATTAACCTTAAATTAATTTTACAATTAATAAAGTAATAAATTCATTAAATTGATTGAACAAATGGATTACATTTCTAATCCAGAAAAACAACCGATTTAAGGAGTAGCAAAACAATGATTATTCCTCATAAACATCCTCAAAAACTTTTTGTGAATAAAAATGCAGAGAGAAAAAGACGAATTGCCATACGACGGGATGATGAAGAGTATGTGGGCTTGGGGTTCATATGCGATATAGCAAATGATCAGCCCAGACCACAGTGTGTAATATGCTCGCAAATTCTTGCAAATGAAGCGGTGAACCTGCACAAATCCGAAGACATCTGAAATTAATCATAACTAGACACCCCGCGGCGTGGCATACGCCGCAGACTTGCTCATGGAGAATGCAAAGAAAGTGGAGAAAGAACGGACACAAACTACAGCACGAAGAAAACAAAACAACGCGAGTGAACGTTGGTTGGTGGGGGCGGAACTGCCAACTCATTGTTGGTTTCGAGACATTTGCAGGCGAAATTCGGTACACCCCTAACTTCTACGAAGTCAGCTATAAAACGATAATCGGTTAAAAATCGGAGTTACATAATCGATAATCGGTTTTCTAACACAACACAAACAAAAACACACACGCAATTAACAACCCTAAATATGACTAACCCTCGCTAGGGTCGGTCAATCACAATTTATGTTTAAGGGATGGTAGTAATAAATGGGAGGCGGGTAACAACAACCTCAGTGTGTATGTCTTCAAGTTTACTCGCTATTGTTTATTTACTTAGTGCTGCTTTTTGTGTCTGTACTCTCACCCCACCCAACCGATTTTTGCACTGTCTATGATGAGCAAGTCTGCGGCGTATGCTACGGCGCGGGTCTCTCCAGAGTTCCTTCTTTTCATTCAGTCACAGTCGTTTTCCCAAACCCACCCCATTTTGACAACTGTGTCTTTCAGGAAGTCTTCACCCGTCACTAAATCATTAGCGGCGTATGCTACGCCGCGGGTCAGTTAGTGTTGGCAATAAAGGGATAAAAGAAGGACCTTCCCCGTATAAGGTGGACGTGATAACCAGTACACTACGAATCTCACGTTATTCTGTGAAGGAACAATGCAAGTGAAACGCAAGGACCATTGTTGGTCTCGATACATTGGTCGACCCCAGCGAGGGTCATTCGTCATGCTCGGTTGCACATACTTGTTGTGTGGTGTCTTGCATGGTCCCACGAAGAGAATTATATATATAGATAGATGTGTGCTCTAAGAAACCATGTAATATTTTCTGCGCTAAAACATTCACTTGATAGTAGAAGTTGTGCATACCACAAGCAACCAAAGCCAATCTAAAGACTTTAAAAGAATCAATTCTGGTGGCTCTACGAGTTGCACAGGCGAAAAAGGCTGGGTATCAAGAAAGGGGGGGGGGAGTGTTAAACAGTCTGTTTGAATACGTGATGCTTTGTGTGAGTTTCCTGGAGAACAAAAATCAAAGCTTGTTGATTATTTGAAGGATAGCTTACAGGTTGCTGTTCTGGATTACTTGGCTGACATTTCTGAAGAAATTAATTCACCGATAAAACACAAAATGCTGAAATCAATAAACAACTGTTGACACATTTGATTTCAGACTATATTCAATCACTGCAGGATTAATTTAACTCCCCTTTTGTGATTTGAACGTTCAGCGGTTTTAGGGAGTTTCCAGGCCGTTTCTTGCACACACACTGACTCATTAAATTTACTACCATCGAAATTAAACCAATTCACAGAACTAACCAGCGATACTACTTCGAATATGTTGCATCAGAAAGTGAGCTTGGTGAAATTTAGGACAGAGTTTAAAACTACGTTTACCGTTTACAACGTCATATCTTTGTGAATGTTGATTTTATTCATTGGTTACAATCAAGACAAAACATCGTTCCCGACTTAGGGTTGAAGATGAAATACAATGGAGTCTTTCTTGCATTACACCTCGTTTGGATGTGTTGTACTTAAATACGTAAGTTCAAGGCTCGTACTAAATGAACTAATATAGCAGTCTTACTAATACTTAGTACTGTTTAGGACTTTAAGTTTGTTATAGTAAGCAATACGAATTGAATAAGACTATTAGCATAAGACATAAGTGACATTTGTTCATCACAAAAGAAAGCCATACAATCTGTTTCCATTCAATATTATTTTAGTTTTACTATCATGTATACTAGTAACTAGCTATTTACACAGTATAATTATTATAAATTTCCCCCACAGCAGTAGCACAATTTTCAGTAGTGGTCCGTGGCTAAGATACATTTTTCATTTGGTCCTTGAACCTCAAAAGGTTGAGAATCACTGCTCTAACCTACCTACCACAACTTTAAGCTTACATCTCAACTACCTGAAACAACTTTAGAATAAATTCTAACCTACCTCTCACAACTTTTGGCAAACATTTAAACTCACCCCCCCCCACAACTTTTGGCAAACATTTCAACTCACCCCTACCCCCCTCCCCCACAACTTTTGGCAAACATTTCAACTTACCTCCCACAACTTTCGGCATACTGGCGATTGTTCTTGCCGTGAGATAGGCGGCAAAGACGAAGACTATAACTAGTAGACGTTTGATGAGGTCACCGTCCGATATCTTGATTCGTTGGGCTGACCTCACGCGGAACACAACTGATATCCTAATGGGAGAGAAGATTTCATGTATTACTAAACCGTTCTGAAATTTGATTGCACCCGCGCACGAGGTCACCCCCTACACTGTTAACTTCATCACGCCGTTCAAATAGTCGAGAAATAAAAGATTAATTTGATCAATTTGGTGATTACCTTGTTGGTTAGACGATGTCTGGCCAATTTAGAAAAGGCGGGTTGAACGCCCAAAATAATGGAAAGCAGAAAATTGAAATGCGACAAGGTTGGGTTTTTAAAGGCATTGTCATTTTCTTCGTATTGTTACTTTTTTTTATCATTGTCCGTGTCATAGCGTTTCCTTTGTCACGTTATTATCGAGTCAAATAGTTCCCTTGCCAAGGCAATGCCATTTTAAATTGTGCCCCAGAACACGTAATGCCAGTGTCCCCATATGTCACGTGATATAACATTGGTCTGTGTTATAGGTGGTCGGTGTCACAAAATTCCAAAATTTATTTTTAAAAATAATATTACAAATCTGAAGATGTCGGAGTTCAGCTACTTCTATGTAACTTTTAAAATAAATAAATTTTATTGGCCCCAGTTTAATTTATATCTTTAAAATGAGGAATTGCTATGATGGTTTTATTATAATTTGTTTTTTTTTAAAGTAGCGGCATAACAACTTTATTTGTAATATATTGCTAAATTAAGGGCAAAACGGAATTGTGATAATCTTGAACTTGTTTGGGTAGATTTTTTTGTTAATGCTTATATGGAATAACATTGTTATATGTATCTGAAATGTATATTAGGTGACGAATTTAAGGGAAATTTTTCCTATGATCGGATCATGTTTTAAGGACAAGTTCCGAGGCGAATGGCTACGGGGCTGGGCATCTGGAGAGAAGGCCAAAAAGGTTTACCAGAGTATGCCGCGGAGTAGCAAATGCTACCCCTGGTGGGAGCAATCTCGCAACACTCAGACACTCATCGCACAGATGAGGGCGTAGCAATGTACCACATGGAATTACTTGCATAGATTTTACACGAGAAGACAAAGCGGCTACAGAATACGTGGTCAACTAAGTCAAAAACTAACTCACATTAAGAAAAACAAATGAGGACTTTTTCAGTTTTGTTTTTTTTTCATTTAAAAAGCCCAGAGGGCATTATTTTTTAAATTCGGCCCCTTAAATTTCCAGACATGTCCCGACGAATCAATACAGGTCAATTTAAAAATGGTCGACAATGTAACACAATGGAGCAGTTTCGTAACGACACATGGTAACATTTCCTAACGCTCAATGGAAAAGACTTCCTAACAATTGCTGACATTTCCTAACGGCACATGATAATACTTTTCTAATGACTAAGGTTTAACAGACGTGTTTGTTTTGATAGAGCTTTTGAGCCTGTCATAAGAGTGACTTAGTTTGTAGGCTACGTGATTGTTTCATGAGGTATGGCTATAAATAACAAATAGAAAGGCAAATAAAGGCAGCTATTACTGTCAATAGACTACGGACTGATTTGTTGAGTAGCACTTATAGTATTACAACAAAGAAGGTAGTTTCTAAAGACAAGGGAGGCAACTCCTTAAGATCTTAGCTGATAATTGATGTACTCTAACTTGACGTGTTATAGATTTGTACTGAAAGTATTTCTGAAACATAGGAAGTTCAGGTAAATGATATCTTGTCTGACAAGTCGTCAACGATGCTTTGTCTGAATATTGGTCAACTATATTTGGTCTGACTAGTGATCAGCGATACTATGCTCGTTTCCCGTCACAAGGATGGGCATGATATTGATTGAGTGATCACGAGTAGTATACTTCTTATCTCTATATTGATATGAGTCATCCTATATGATTTAACCTAGTTACTATCCTGTGAACAGTTTAGTTAATGGCAGATTGAACTATTTTGAACTACTTCATACATAGGGTCAGAAGCGTAACTGGGGTTTCCGCGCCCTTGGCTAATTCATTTTTGGCGCCCTTGGCTAATTCATTTTTGGCGCCCTTGGCTAATTCATTTTTGGCGCCCTCGAGAAATAGGGAAAATACTAAACTATACGGAATAAATTGATTACTGAAGGATTAGCTCTAGGCGCCCTTGGCAACTGCCCCGATGCCAAATCGTTGTTACGCCTCTGCATAGGGTCATAATATACATTGTAATGACGTGTTTAACCTTAACGTAGTCTAAATATGGAAACGTTTTGTAGAAATAATTACCTCCAAGTCTTAAGCAGTAATGCTCCGTACGATATTGAGAATCCAATTTCTCGGAACCAAACTCTCATGCAACAACTGACCTCACTTGCCTCAAAGTAACCCACAATGGACTGAAATGGAAGGGTAGAGTCAAACATGAAGCCATGAGAAGATGTTATAGAAGGTCTTTACATATTTAAAGGGTCTGGAAGCTCTATTTGTGTTGTAAAATATATGCATAATTTTTGGAACACACTTTTGTGTACTAATAAATTCAAAGATAACATTTAGCGATGTTTAGAGAACATTTAGTGGTTCTAAGACGCTCTAAGACATTGATGATAGCTTTTGAATGATACTGATTGGTGATACTGATTGGTGATACTGATTGGTGATACTGATTGGTGATACTGATTGGTGATACTGATTGGTGATACTGATTGGTGATACTGATTGGTGATACTGATTGGTGATCAGTGAGAAATTTTATGATGAACTGAAACACAATTATTTAATGCTGTAAATGGTTTACTTACTGTTGTTGTTGTTGTTGTTTTTAAACAGAATTAACTGTATTTACATTTTAAGCATTTTTGCTTTTAGATATCAGGGTCGTTAAGGGCAAAAGTAGTAGAGCCCTGTCTCTCATTAAATTTTTAAATGCGGGCAAAATATATGAAGCTATGCATATTCTGTGTTTTTCTAAAGCATTTTTGCGACGTTTTGGGGCACACTATTTAGCAATATGTGGCATATTGTTGTATGCTATGAGTCATAATTTGTTAAGTAATGGGGCATAGTTTGTGCTGTGTAGTGGCTAAGGTAGTAGCTTTTATGTAGGTACATCATGTGTAAACTTGATTATCTTTCTTGGTGTTGTTATGCGCTGTAATTTAATTCTTGTTTACGTTAAAGTTTTTTTTATTTAAAAATAAAATTTTAACAGAAAATAAAAACTGAAGCAAAGCAGGTTAATTGTTTTTGTTGCAAGAAACCGTTTTTTTTTAAAAGGTGGTTATTAATCATGTATTCCAACGCGAAATGTAGACTTACTTTTGTAGTATATTATTCCTACATTATGGTTAATCTAGTTTAGAAAAGAAATTTAGCATGAAAAAGCCAAGGGTGTCTAATTTTGCTTACATGTTTATAGTTCTCTGGTCAGCTTTATTCAATACATTTATTTGGTCAAACATTGTTGACCACCAGAGGCTGACCATTACTAACGTCCCTCAACCTTTAAATGTACACGTACTTGGCTCACACTAAAAGGTTGAAGTTGGTCGGGGAAACATTGTGCTAGCGACTGAACAGAAAACACGATGTCATGAAATATCATGGCTCCTCACAAGGTAAAGACAATGTGAATGAAAGTAGTTCGTCCTAATATAGATGCAGTAATTTGTGTTTAAATATAGAAACAGTAAACCTTCAACTGAGGACAATGAACCATTTGTCGTGCTTTTTTCAGCAGATCGTTTTGCCTTCCTCTTATAGAAATATACCAATCGTTTGGAGCTACGCCGGTTTTTTATAACGCTATAATTACCCAACATTCCTCACTTGACATTTGCATATCGCGTACGCAAAACTTTATTTATGGATTGGCTAAATTTGTTGCTGTGGTTAAGATAACCTTTCTTTTATTTAATCCTACATGAATTATTGTGAAGAAGTACTGTATTGTAGTAGAAAAATTATTAATAAGTTTTAAAAAAATGAGTTAGCAAACAGTTAGTGATAAATGATTTGATTTGGAAAGATAACTCACTGGGCAGTAGAGGAAGAACGCGCCAAGAATGACAACTCTCATTATAACCGGGCTGGCTGCTTTCAGAACCTGGAAAAAATAATTCAGCAATAAAGATAGAGAATAGAAAAGAAAAAAACTTTTAAAAATAATAAAAACAAAAAAGGTCTACTAAACATACACGCACATGCAGCCGTACGCGCATGCACACGCACACCCCCGCACACACACAAAAAAAGAAGACATGCTAATACAGTCAATGCTATAGACCAAAACAAAAAAGAAAATGGTTATTTTATAATATGTTATATTGCAAAATTTTAGCCAATATTTAATGTTGTCGGGTCATATCACAGCGAACTAAATTCTGCTGAATTTAATCCATCAGGAAAACGGAAACCGGACTTCCGTTACATGTGTAAACATATAATTTAAATATCGGCACTTCAAAAAAAATTTTGATGTTCAAATATTTTAATGATATAAGTGGACATCATGGCCATGAATCTCATAAATAATCCTGTCAATGTTTGGCATAACTCTGACAATCATCATGTCAATGTTAGGCATAGGCATAGCCCTGACAATCATCATGTCAATGTTAGGCATAGCCCTGACAATCATCACGTCAATGTTAGGCATAGCCCTGACAATAACCAAGTCAATGTTAGGCATAACTCTGACAATCATTATGTCAATGTTAGGCATAGCCCTGACAATCATCATGTCAATGTTAGGTATAACCCTGACAATCATCATATCAATGTTAGGCATAGCCCTGACAATTATCGTGTCAATGTTAGGCATAGCCCTGACAATCATCATCTCAATGTTAGGCATAGCCCTGACAATCATCATCTCAATGTTAGGCATAGCCCTGACAATCATCATCTCAATGTTAGGCATAGCCCTGACAATCATCATGTCAATGTTATGCATATCCCTGACAATCATCATATCAATGTTAGGCATAGCCCTGACAATTATCATGTCAATGTTAGGCAGAGCCCTGACAATCATCATGTCAATGTTAGGTATAACCTTCATGATACCCATGTGAATGTCAGATATATTTAATATCCCTGTCAACGTCATTTACAACCCTGTCTACATCATTTACAACCCTGTCAATGATATTTTACAACCCTGGCAAAGTCAGATAATCATTCTTGTGTCATTTACAACCTTTAAATGTCAGAAATAACCCCATCATTTCCACTTATGACTTGTGATTCTTAGTTTCTCTTCATGATTCATAGATTTTAAACCACGAAACCTAACGTTAACAAGATCAGGTAGTTTACCAGACAATATGCCAACCAGTCGGATACTGACATCCGGTATGTCTAAGACAAGAAGTGACATGACTATGGAGTAGTGTATATCATTAGAGTAACCCGAGAGGCCCAAGTTGTGGAGCCAGTGCGGGGACGGTGCGTATCTCTAGGGAATTCCCCATCGTGGTGCGCATTTTTAAACTTTCATCCCATAAAGTGTTGATAAATCAAGCTGTTATATTTGCGTACTAGATATGCCGCGATCTGTTTTTATTAGGTGCAAATATACTAAGTAGTTTGTATTTGTCCAAAAAATTAGTGGTTTGATTAGGACCAATATACTGAGTGGTTTAAATTTGTCCAATATAATTGCGTAGCTGAATTCGTTCGAACGTGCTAAGGGGTATCATTTAATCAATTTATAAACAAAATTTCTTTACAAATCTACATTTCTTGTCGGCTATGTTTTTTATTATTGACAAACATTATTTTGAATATTTTAATTTTTTTGTTTGTTTTGGAAAAGGAATGAAAGAGCAAAGAGAAAAAACCCAACAAAAACAAAACTTCTCTTCTCTTATCCTCACAGAGTTCATTGTGGAATTTGGTTTTTTATTGTTATTTTACAGGATTACGGCTTTTGTTCCACATCGTTTTGCTACTTGCATATTCTAATCGGTGATAGTTTTGCAGCACAGCGGTCCTCTCCGCTTAAATTCGTTAACAATAATAAGTCTCTTTGGGGAAAACATGAACACAATAAATCAAGGGTTCTCAAGCAGTCTGTAAATATCCCCTGGGAAGCTGTCAGTTTGCTATGTGAAGGAATGGCATTAAAGTCAATTTCTGTGGCAGGTTGGGTTGTCTAATTGGTTATATAGAACGGGAAGATTGGTGTACTTTATGTCAATAGTTGGTACTCTATGTAGCGTGAATATTTGCTACTCTTAAAAACGTGCATATTTTATGAACTGAAAATACGGGATATTTAATCATGTCCTATAAATAACATGAATACTTTGCACTCTAAGAATATACAATATTTAATCTGGCGCTCTTAATAATGTACAAAAAAGTAAATGTCTGTTACTCTGAATACAAAGTTCTGTTGAAAAAGTTGAAAGTTTCTTAGTAAATTAAATACTGTCTACAATGAACAAAGTTGTGGCTGGTATTAACTGTAAAGATTTTGTGAAATACATTTTCGTAAGAATTCATTGTAATGTTTTGGGTAAAAAAAATGACATAGTTTGGCATTGAGTGAAAATTAGGTGAAGAAGACTTAAGATAACTATCAGTGTGAATGTTTTGTGATCAAAATATGTGTGCGTATGTTTATAGCGCTTTGATTTAAGTGAATATTTATTAGCCGGGGTAATTATTGTGTTCTCTGAATGAAACACACTGACACAATGTGGATGAACTTTTGCTACACAGAATTATGTACATTTTTGTGGTTACAGTGCATATTTTTGTACTTCAACTACTAATATGTTGTTGGGAATTACTGTTTGATACTTATAACGGTATTTCCTTTTCTAAATTGTGTCAATAATTCTCTCTTAATGGTTAGCTAACAACCAAAATATGTTGCTTTAATTTGCCTTTTTAACTATTTTGGTATTGTATTTTAGTACCAAGGCAAGGCCAAAGACATTTTGTATTGATATTGTCCTGTCATCATAAGTTCGTGTGGCGTTCAATCGATATAATAAATACTGAACAAATCTAGGGGTCTAGATCAAAATGTCAAACACAAATGTCAGCCTATTTCTCTCTCTAGAGTTTCGTGAAGCATGAATTTCGCTCTATTAGTTACTCTGACATATCGCTCTATTAGTTACTCTGACATATCGCTCTATTAGTTACTCTGACATATCGCTCTATTAGTTACTCTGACATATCGCTCTATTAGTTACTCTGACATATCGCTCTATTAGTTACTCTGACATATCGCTCTATTAGTTACTCTGACATTTCGCTCAATTAGTTACTCTGACATATCGCTCTATTAGTTACTCTGACATATCACTCTATTAGTTACTCTGACATATCGCTCTATTAGTTACTCTGACATATCGCTCTATTAGTTACTCTGACATATCGCTCTATTAGTTACTCTGACATTTCGCTCTATTAGTTAGTCTGACATATCGCTCTATTAGTTACTCTGACATATCACTCTATTAGTTACTCTGATATATCGCTCTATTAGTTACTCTTACATATCGCTCTATTAGTTACTCTGACATATCGCTCTATTAGTTACTCTTACATATCACTCTATTAGTTACTCTGATATATCGCTCTATTAGTTACTCTTACATATCGCTCTATTAGTTACTCTGACATATCGCTCTATTAGTTACTCTGACATATCGCTCTATTAGTTACTCTGACATATCACTCTATTAGTTACTCTGACATATCGCTCTATTAGTTACTCTGACATATCGCTCTATTAGTTACTCTGACATATCGCTCTATTAGTTACTCTGACATATCGCTCTATTAGTTACTCTGACATTTCGCTCTATTAGTTACTCTGACATATCGCTCTATTAGTTACTCTGACATATCGCTCTATTAGTTACTCTGACATTTCGCTCAATTAGTTACTCTGACATATCGCTCTATTAGTTACTCTGACATATCACTCTATTAGTTACTCTGACATATCGCTCTATTAGTTACTCTGACATATCGCTCTATTAGTTACTCTGACATATCGCTCTATTAGTTACTCTGACATTTCGCTCTATTAGTTAGTCTGACATATCGCTCTATTAGTTACTCTGACATATCACTCTATTAGTTACTCTGATATATCGCTCTATTAGTTACTCTTACATATCGCTCTATTAGTTACTCTGACATATCGCTCTATTAGTTACTCTTACATATCACTCTATTAGTTACTCTGATATATCGCTCTATTAGTTACTCTTACATATCGCTCTATTAGTTACTCTGACATATCGCTCTATTAGTTACTCTGACATATCGCTCTATTAGTTACTCTGACATATCACTCTATTAGTTACTCTGACATATCGCTCTATTAGTTACTCTGACATATCGCTCTATTAGTTACTCTGACATATCGCTCTATTAGTTACTCTGACATATCGCTCTATTAGTTACTCTGACATTTCGCTCTATTAGTTACTCTGACATATCGCTCTATTAGTTACTCTGACATATCACTCTATTAGTTACTCTGACATATCGCTCTATTAGTTACTCTGACATATCGCTCTATTAGTTACTCTGACATATCGCTCTATTAGTTACTCTGACATATCGCTCTATTAGTTACTCTGACATATCGCTCTATTAGCTACTATGACATATCGCTCTATTAGTTACTCTGACATTTCGCTCTATTAGTTACTCTGACATATCGCTCTATTAGTTACTCTGACATATCACTCTATTAGTTACTCTGACATATCGCTCTATTAGTTACTCTGACATTTCGCTCTATTAGTTACTCTGACATATCGCTCTATTAGTTACTCTGACATATCGCTCTATTAGTTACTCTGACATATCGCTCTATTAGTTACTCTGACATATCGCTCTATTAGTTACTCTGACATATCGCTCTATTAGTTACTCTGACATATCGCTCTATTAGTTACTCTGACATATCGCTCTATTAGTTACTCTGACATATCGCTCTATTAGTTACTCTGACATATCACTCTATTAGTTACTCTGACATATCGCTCTATTAGTTACTCTGACATATCACTCTATTAGTTACTTTGACATATCGCTCTATTAGTTACTCTGACATATCACTCTATTAGTTACTCTGACATTTCGCTCTATTAGTTACTCTGACATATCGCTCTATTAGTTACTCTGACATATCGCTCTATTAGTTACTCTGACATATCGCTCTATTAGTTACTCTGACATATCGCTCTATTAGTTACTCTGACATATCGCTCTATTAGTTACTCTGACATATCACTCTATTAGTTACTCTGACATATCGCTCTATTAGTTACTCTGACATATCACTCTATTAGTTACTCTGACATATCGCTCTATTAGTTACTCTGACATATCGCCATCTTACAACAGCAAACAACGAAACGATAAAGACGGATAAATGTTACAAGCGTGACAATAACAATGCCTTAGACATGTTGATATACACTATTAAGCTTTATATTAATAAACTGCCAAAGTGTCAAATGTTTCTGTATTATTATTTTACGAGGGCACCAAATATTCACAATGAAGTACTCCCTCGTAGGAATGACAAAAATACAATGCAAGAAAATAAAGGAAATAAACGATATGAAAGAATAATTTCATGGTAAGAAAGATTATGTAATCAGACGACAAGAATAGTGGATATGTGTCAAGAAAATGGAAGAAAAATTGTTGTTAAGGTAGATATTGAAGAAATAAAAACCCATTTATGTTATCTCATGTTATGAATGATGTGCTGCTAAACTTTAAATATTAGAGAAATAGCATTTAAAAGTTGGTATTTATATGGATGTGAAGTTAACACTTCATCTATTTATAAAATGATCATAATTGTATTCACTGTTGTAACAATCGACTTATTTTTGTATGCTTTGCTAAAACCCAACTAATTTGCTTCACAACGTCATCAGCTTACACTTTTAACAAAACTGTAGATGATAACTTATTTTTTATAACATTAACTGATATTCGTCCTTTACTTTGACATTAGCTGAAAGTCATTAAACAACACTGAAGATGAAAATGCATTTTTATAACATTAGCTGATATTTGACCATTGCTGCGACATAAGCTGAGACTTTTATTTGGCTTTACTGGTAGTTCACAAACGGTGCCTGGAGAAGGAAAGAGACTAATCGCCGTCTTGACAATGGGGGATGGGGAGGGCACTAACGGCCCTCGGGCTTGTCAAATATTGCATTCTGAAAAATGTATTCTTTCATTTGGTGCACCAAGAGTTTTAAGTAGGATGACAGAGAAATACAATGTTTAGAAAATGGAATACAGCAAAATATGCAAACAAGAAGTTAGTAATCAAATTTTATAATATGTTTGAAATGCTATGAATGCGTCGACGTAAAAATCTGAACAAAATTAAGCTTTTTTCATAATTAAGTTAGTACAATTTTTCGTTTCAGTTTCGTGTAAAAAAAAAGTTTTTTTTGGTATGAATGGAAGAAGGAGTGACAGAGAAGATTTGTCAAATAAGATTACATAAGGAATGAGAATTCCTCTTGCCTTGAAAGAATCTTAGGTTAAGGAGGAGAGTGGTGAGGTAAAGACATGATATCCTGGCAATGTAAAGCAGTGATGTGAACTATTAATGGGTCTTATATTTCCCTGTGGTGCAGCCTTAATGGAAGAATTTCTCTCTGGTATTTTGCTTTCTTTTTGGCAAATTGAACGCAAAACTGGGGGTGAAACATGGAAGTGGAGGGTACAAGGTCAAGGCTGGTGCAGGATAGAAGGCGGACGGAAATGGAATGTGGAATCAGGGAAAAATAAAGCAATTAAAGATATCAGGCCATTTGAATGTCAATTTAACGCCACTTTAACGTATCAGATGGTTTCACCACGTTAACGCAGCTTGCATTTGTCGCAGTTTTAAAGAGAGTCCGGTTTCATGTGTTCGATGGTAACTTAGAATCAAGTTTGTCTGAGGAAATAACAAAGTGAGGTAGTCATTGATAATTTTGATGGTTTATTATAAGTGTGTGTGGTTTGTTACTTTCAGTTGATGACGTCACTAGCACTGTGTGAGAGTTGGGAGCAAACATTAAAAAGTAAAATAAATGAATATTATTTTGTGTCGATTTAGCAATGGGAATAATGATGTCACACACACACACACACACACACACACACACACACACACACACACACACACACACACACACACACACACACTCACTCACTCACTCTCTCACATACACTCACGCACACAAAATCTATTTAAAGTAGCTAGCATATAAGCGTAACATGTATTTTAAAAATATCGATGAATTTTATGTAGTAATGAAATCTGTTACTATTTCTAAAATACTCTTTACTTTTTTTTAAAGGGTCTTACACAAGCCTAAAATTAATGTATGGACTTTGAGAGTAGGATATAGCTATAGCCTTAAGCTCAGGTCATTAAACTGAACCTATAACCATAGATAACTGACTGTATTCTTGTTTAATGGTTTTAATTTTATAGACTACTAGACGCCCAGCGGCATACGCCGCAGACTTTCTCATGGAGAGTTCTTTTACCCCTTAAATGCACTTTTTTAGGGCGCCTACGGCGCCGACCTTTTTCAAAAGCCCAACTAACTTGTCTTTGTTTGATCAATACGAAATATTAAACTTTCTGAAATGCACACAAAGTATTTTATAATAGGGGTTGTTTGGGCCCCTATGGCGCCCCCTTTGTTTTTTGATGTTATAATTAACCTTCATCAAATCCTCTTTTTTACATTGTTCCCTTTTCCAAAATTAAAATATCAGCGAAAACAATGACGTCATATAATTTTTTTTTACAGTGCATATTTAATTTGCACATCTTTTGATGCTTTGGTGCAGTAATTTGGTGCGCTGCTTTCTAAAATTAGTATCTGTTGCACATGCAGCTTCTTGTTGCCTCGCAGGGTCCGACCACGAAGATAATTATATATATAGATATTCTAGAATCTAGATGAATGTCAGCTGCACGATACTGGTGAGAAGGTTGTGTGGAATTATGATATGTGAAACAAAATATGAAAATGAATTTTTCTAGTTTTTATCAGCCTGGAAAGATCTATTGAAATATTTGACACCAACCATGTTGTAGTGATGATATTATTTTTTAAAGCGCCCTTTTCCACGCTAGACTATCACCCTAAGCACAAGCAATCACTTTGATATATATATTTATTGCTATATATACTTGCATATTAAATATAACTGGGGATTAAAACCAAAAACCTAATGATATGTTATTTAACACAATGATATAGATTTAACGGGGTAAATACTACATTCCTCAAAAATCACATTTGTTAAATTAAAGTAGATCGTATCTCTATACTGTTAACGTGGTAAACTTTTCAATGAATTAACTCAGGAATCAACGAAGGCGACAAAATAAATTAACAGAGAAAACTATAACATCAATAAAAGTAATGTGTGGATTCGAGGAAATAATTCATGCAATACACATTACTTAAGAGTGGAAACAGTATACAGAATACACATTACTTAAGAATGGAAACAGTATACAGAATACACATTACTTAAGAATGGAAACAGTATACAGAATACACATTACTTAAGAATGGAAACAGTATACAGAATACACATTACTTAAGAATGGAAACAGTATACAGAATACACATTACTTAAGAATGGAAACAGTATACAGAATACACATTACTTAAGAATGGAAACAGTATACAGAATACACATTACTTAAGAATGGAAACAGTATACAGAATACACATTACTTAACAATGGAAACAGTATACAGAATACACATTACTTAAGAATGGAAACAGTATACACAATACACATTACTTAGCAATGGAAACAGTATACATAATACACATTGCAAACACCAGAAATAACAATGTCAGTTGAATAAAACACATCTAAGATTACTCTGAAATATACAATAAATAATATGTGTTTGCAATAATAAACCATATATTAACAATGCGATAATGGATACATCTTATCTTATCTGTTTCAGACGCTCCTTCTTTACAGAAGATTATTGCGTCCTACGCTTATCTATGGTTTGTGTTTAGTCCTGCATTCGTATTAGAGTTTTAAATGTTGATAAAGTGTTGGCTTTCCTGGTTTCTTCAGGCAACCCCTTCGACGCCCGAATTCCGGACGGGAAGAACAAACATTTGTATGAGTTTGTTCTTGCATACGGAATAAGAAAGGTGTTTTTATCCTTATGTCTATCTGAGGGTTGTATTAAGTTATCTTTGTGTTGTATTTCTAAATTAGAGTTAATTGATTTATGCATGATTACTACTTTACTCTTGGTTCCTCTTTCCTCTAGTGTTTCAATGTTTAATGATTTAACTAATGGTGTTATTCTTGTCAGTTTTGAATATTCTCATGTAATGAATCTGGCAGGTCTTTTTTGGATTTGTTCTAGTTTATCAATGTTTTCTTTGGTGGATGGGTCCCATACAGAAGATGAATATTCTAGTACAGGTATCACCAAAGTGAGATAACATTTTAGTTTCATATCTTTATTACATTTGCAAAGGTTTCTTTTTATAAAGCCTAAGGTTTTGTTTGATTTTTTAATAACTTCATTGACATGGGGATTCCATGATAATTTCTCATTTATTATGACTCCTAAGCATTTTGCAGGACTACACGTATTCAATTAACCAGTCGAAGTTTTGTAAACATCAAATATTGAATAATAAAATCTATGAGGTGATTATGTCAAACTTACATTAGTTTGTTAAATTTATAAATAATTTAATAAACACGTGTATTTTATTATTTAAAATTAAAGAAAAAAATCATTGCGTATTTTTAAATAGGTGCGTAATTTTTTAAGTCCAAATTGAAATAAAATAAAGAGAACTTACAATAAAATGAGCTAATAATAACATAAGTTAATTTTGGTACTTGGTAAATATGAAGTTTAGCATTTTCTTGCCCGAATAATCAAAGGAAAATAACTTCTGAATCAATTGCCTAAGGAAAACTAATTGGCATCGATTACTTAAATTAACGTTTCTTTAAGACCAATTACTCGGCAATAATACGTTTTGGACTTTGTACAATAAGGACATTATTTTCTGTATCGATTACATTAAAGAACTTATTTTCTGTATCGATTACTTAAAATAACTTATTTTCTCAAACGCCTCCTATAAGGAAATGATTTTCTGGACCGATTACTTTATTGCTCATGTAACGATTTTAGTGGGTGGAATTCTCTCCGAATGAGAGGACAATGCAATTGAAAGAAATAATAACTACCGTGAGTTGCCATTTTCTCAAGTTGGCCGCTCACACGCAGTTGACCTAACGATTCGTTGATCGATATCGAGGGAAGGGGTTGGGGTGGAAGGGTGTGGGAGGGGTGGAGGGGTGTGGGAAGGGTGGAGCAGCTTATTGGAAGCGAAAAAGCGGTCCCGTTTAAGTAAAGCAGATAGCCATGAAATCACCTTGACATTCCTGTAGTGCACGGTGAACCACACCAGGACCAGCAGGAACGACATGATAAGCCCGGATATCGCCAGCAGGATAGAGCGGAGTATCCAGTTGAGGGCCAGGATACAAGGGGACGAGTCAGAGCAGACGTCACAGCCGGGCGCGCAGGGCAGACACTGGAAGTCGTGGTCGTAACGGTTGAGCAAGCCCTGGGGAAGAGAGTGTGTACATGGGAGTAATGGTGTACATGGGAGTAATGGTGTACATGGGAGTAATGGTGTACATGGGAGTAATGGTGTACATGGGAATAATGGTTTACATGGGAGTAATGGTGTACATGGGAATAATGGTTTATATGGGAGTAATGGTGTACATGGGAATAATGGTGTACATGGGAGTAATGGTGTACATGGGAGTAAGGGTGTACATGGGAGTAATGGTGTACATGGGAGTAATGGTTTAAATTGGAGTAATGGTGTACATGGGAGTAATGGTGTACATGGGAGTAATGGTTTACATGGGAGTAATGGTGTACATGGGAATAATGGTGTACATGGGAGTAATAGTGTACATGGGAATACTGGTTTACATGGGTGTAATGGTGTACATGGGAATAATGGTGTACATGGGAGTAATGGTGTACATGGGAGTAATGGTGTACATGTGAATAATGGTTTACATTGGAGTAATGGTGTACATGGGAATTATGGTTTACATGGGAGTAATGGTGTACATAGGAGTAATGGTGTACATGGGAGTAATGGTTTACATGGGAGTAATGGTGTACATGGGAGTAATGGTGTACAGTCGAGTAATTGTGTACATAGTAATAACTGTGAACAGTCGAGTAATTGTGTACATGGTAATAACTGTGAAAAGTCGAGTAATTGTGTGCATGTGAGTAATGATGTACATGGGAGAAATGGTGTACAGTCGAGTAATTGTGTACGTGGGAATAATTGTGTACAGTCGAGTAATTGTGTACATGGGAGTAATGGTGTACAGTCGAGTAATTGTGTACAGTCGAGTAATTGTGTACATGGGAGTAATGGTGTACAGTCGAGTAATTGTGTACATGGGAGTAATGGTGTATAGTCGAGTAATTGTGTACATGGGAGTAATGGTGTATATTCGAGTAATTGTGTACATGGGAGTAATGGTGTACAGGTGAGTGATTGTGTACATGGGAGTAATGGTGTACAGTCGAGTGATGGTGTAAAGGTAAGTGATGGTGTACATACAACTAATGATGAATAAAGTGAAAAGTGATGTACAAAGTGAACAACGATGTACAAATCAATAGTGATGTCCTAGCGAGAATAGCCATAAAGATAAGTGAAGATGGACAAGAGAGCAAATTTAGTCGTAAAATTTGTACAAAAGAAAACAAGAAAAAAAGATGACTACTACTACTACTACTACTACTACTACTTCTTATAATAATAATAATAATAATAATTAATATATTATTATTATTATTATAAATAAACAATAACGATATGAATTATTTATAATCTTAAAGTTTACCATATTATCAAGAAAACTGAATGTTTATAGAATGTTCTTAATTTTTTAATTTTTGTAAACTATTTAAGAAATAAATTATTAATTATTATATAGTCAGACCTCGCTAAGTGGAACTTGTTTAAGTTGAAAACCTCCCTATATAGAATTAATTGTTAGGTCCCGGCCAAATTCCTTGATTAATTACACGCCAATTACGCCATTTTCCATAACTCGCAAACTCAGAAAGTCGAATTTGTTTTCGGGTCCCTTTGAGTTCGACTTGACGAGGTCCGACTGTGTTAGCAGAACCTATGCTCTTTAGAAATGTCATAAGTTTTCACTATACAGTTAACTGGTGAAAATGGAATGCAAATAATGATTAAACTTTCCAATATTTACTCTATCGATGTATTTTTAAAGCATTAATTCTGATCAATGTAATTGCTTCTTCGATTACTCAGCCATGTTATAACCAACTTCTTCGATTACTCAGCCATGTTATAACCAACTTCTTCGATTACTCAGCCATGTTATAACCAACTTCTTCGATTACTCAGCCATGTTATAACCAACTTCTTCGATTACTCAGCCATGTTATAACCAACTTCTTCGATTACTCAGCCATGTTATAACCAACTTCTTCGATTACTCAGCCATGTTATAACCAACTTCTTCGATTACTCAGCCATGTTATAACCAACTTCTTCGATTACTCAGCCATGTTATAACCAACTTCTTCGATTACTCAGCCATGTTATAACCAACTTCTTCGATTACTCAGCCATGTTATAACCAACTTCTTCGATTACTCAGCCATGTTATAACCAACTTCTTCGATTACTCAGCCATGTTATAACCAACTTCTTCGATTACTCAGCCATGTTATAACCAACTTCTTCGATTACTCAGCCATGTTATAACCAACTTCTTCGATTACTCAGCCATGTTATAACCAACTTCTTCGATTACTCAGCCATGTTATAACCAACTTCTTCGATTACTCAGCCATGTTATAACCAACTTCTTCGATTACTCAGCCATGTTATAACCAACTTCTTCGATTACTCAGCCATGTTATAACCAACTTCTTCGATTACTCAGCCATGTTATAACCAACT
Source organism: Ampullaceana balthica (assembly GCA_944989445.1). NCBI lineage: Eukaryota > Metazoa > Mollusca > Gastropoda > Lymnaeidae > Ampullaceana > Ampullaceana balthica. Next base: position 333,104 of record CALYLW010000521.1, on the reverse strand, counting down.
TCTTCGATTACTCAGCCATGTTATAACCAACTTCTTCGATTACTCAGCCATGTTATAACCAACTTCTTCGATTACTCAGCCATGTTATAACCAACTTCTTCGATTACTCAGCCATGTTATAACCAACTTCTTCGATTACTCAGCCATGTTATAACCAACTTCTTCGATTACTCAGCCATGTTATAACCAACTTCTTCGATTACTCAGCCATGTTATAACCAACTTCTTCGATTACTCAGCCATGTTATAACCAACTTCTTCGATTACTCAGCCATGTTATAACCAAATACATATAGATATAAGAAAGCGAGTAATTATAAAATAATAATGTGTGTTTCAACGAATTAGAATAAAGTGGTCATTTAAAGCAGTGCTTCTCAAAGTGGTGGTCCGCGGACCGTCGCTGGCCCGTGGGCCATTCGCTGCCGGTCCGCAAACGTTATCAAAAAAAGGACATAAAAATAAAATTATAATCTTCCATTGGAACCATTAATACTAACCCTATAGAATATGTTAATTTTTCGGCAATAAGCACATAAAATGAAACAAATAAAATAAAATACAATACATTTCGCTGCCACCTCAGTACAGGAAAGTTAGTTCACCGGTCCCTGGTGCAATGGAAAAAATCCTGCCGATCCGCCATACTAAAAAGTTTGAGAAGCACTGATTTAAAGTGTTTAAGGTGTTTAAGGTCTAAGGATATAAAAAAAGATAAGGCTTGTATAAAGTATAATCAGAATGTGCAGGAGAGTGTGTTTGTGGATGTAACTATTGTGTTTTAACGGTAAGTGTAGCAGTTAAGGTGTTACTCTGTTTTTAAGAATCCTTTAGACATTGAATGTGTAAGAATATATAGTTACGTAATGTTTAAGGGCTTTTAATTTTAACGTTACAGGAGCATGGAGATAGGTTGAGGCATGCAAGGATCTAAAGGCTTTTAAAGATATGTTCAATGTTACTGTTATCATTTCCTACCGATTGTTCTCCTGGTATATTCTACAAATTTGTTCTGAAGGATTCTCTACATAAATGTCTTACAGATATGTTCTATGATATACTTATTTCTACATAGAAGTCTTACAGTGCCCACTGCTCTCCTCACTACTTGGCAGTTATTTGTCATTCTCTAATGAGTTAAACGTATTTTGTCACTTTTCAAACACATCATAAACGTCAATATATTCCCTCAAAAGACTTTGAAATGTAAAGTAATGTTAATTTTGGACTGATTAATGGTTGGATATAAAAGACTACGCAACCAATGTTTGTGTTTGTTTGTGTTTGGTATAAAATGCCTCACCTCCACGCGGTTAGACCTGACAATCCATAACATATGGAAACCAAGTAGGCAATTTTGTATTTAGTGAATTTTCTTATGTACAATATAAGTAATATATACTCTATATACTCTATATACTCTATATACTCTATATACTCTATGATTTTACACTTAGACTAAAAAGAATAAAATAAATAAACGTAGAAAGGATTTTTTAAAACCAAGTTTTTGTAAGTGGACTAAAAAGAAGAAAATAATTTAAAACGTAAAAGTTCAATTACATGTGCTTTAAATTAATATGACTAAAACGTGTGACGGGCGCTTATGAGGTTTTACATATGCAGTTCACTCATTCTCTCACTTATAGATCTCTTTTGCCTTCTCAATAATAAATCTTTAATTTTTATACCAAACACCCGCCCAACGTTTTTAGTCATATTAAATCAAAGTACTTGAACTTATAAGTTTTAAATTAATTTCTTCTTTTTAGCTCACTTACAAAAACGTGGTTTAAAAAAATCCTTTTTTTTTGCTTTTATTTATTTTCTTCTTTTTATTCCAGTAATAAAAACGTGTTTTAAAAAATATTTTTACCTCTATTTATCTTACCAAAGACCTCATCAGCGCCCGCCCAACGGCGATGAGGTCACGAGGTGAAGTCGGCACGTGAAATTGAACTACAGCAGACAGGTACAGATGATTATATAGAGATAAACTAAAAAATGAAATACTTTAATAACGGTACATTCGATCGATCTGAAATTTTAATACAATGCATTGCCATCCAAGATCTTTCTGTGGTAAAATTTTGAGATCTCTAGGATCAGCAGAAGTGGTTTAATTTTACGTTGGTAGATTTGAAAAATTGTGGACAAACAATTGGTAAAATAAATAGAGGTAACAATAGATTTCTTAAACCACGTTTTTATAAGTGGACTAAAAAGAAAAAAATAATTTAAAACTAATAAGTTCAAGTACTTTGCTTTAATATGACTTAAAACGTGGGGTGGGTGCTTATGAGGTTTTACATATGCAGTTCACTCAGTCTCTCACTTATAGATCTCTCTTTTGCCTTATAAATTATAAATCTGTAATGTTTATACCTAACAACCGGCCCACGTTTTAGTTACACTAAATGAAACTACTTGAACATATAAGCTTTAAATTATGTTCTTCTATTTAGACCACTTAAAAACTTGGTTTTTAAAAATCCTTTTTTACCTCTATATATTTTAATAGAATATATTATGGTAGCATTTAGGTGTAATCGAGACAGAATGAAACTATCGTTATATCAGCAATCAATCTCACAGAAACACACACACACACAAAACAAACAAACAAACCAAAAAGCGATGTTGACGTCTGATAATAGAAAACTTGACGTTCATCGCTCTTTCCCCCAATCCAAACCAAGAACGTCAAACAAAAGCGTTCGCTCCTCTGAGAATAGTTCATTTCGGTTTTCAGAAAATTTGATTTAAAGAGTGGATATCACCGCAGTCTATTAGGGGGAGTGTCGCGAATGTGTATAGACTCCGTAAATTAGACGATACGGCACGCCGAGGCAAACATGACCTAAATTCATTCCAGTTAAAAAGGATTTTGTTTTACCCTATAGATTTTTTGATGACATAAACTCGTTTTGTTACATTTTTTTCCTGTAGCCTTCAATGAATTTCACCCAAATCCAGAAGAAAAGCCGAACATTAGGACTTACATAGCAATATAAATTATGTGTATTGATAGATGTGTAACGAAGTTGGTACATGACGCTTGCTAACTCATTCAGGAAACATGATCCATGTGAGAGCAGAGAAAACAGGGTCCAAAAAGAAATGTAATCCAATCAGGCGCTGAATCCCCTTAGTGAACTGGAAAGCAGAAGTAAAGGAATTTCAACATCGATTTGACTCCCATTTGAAAAGGGAACTTATCGTACTTAATCCAAAATATCCATACGATTCTTGTACAGAAAGAAGGCCATAGGTGTAAAGGATCCCATTGTATAACGAGTTTACTTTTGATGCTTTTAGAAAAGGACATCCTTTGGAAACGGAGGACGTTACAGAAGCCTCGTGGGATAGATAAACTCAGACCCAACTGGAACAGTTAGTGTGGCTCTTAGTGAAGGCTTGGAAAAAGGCCATACAATTAAAAACAGTCGCAGCTCGTAGGCGTGCAATAGATTAACGGTCCAACTCTGAGACGCAGTCAAATAGGCGAAGGAAGTTGTAAAAATATCAATCTCTAAGGCGGAAAGTTCTGATAGCTAGTTGATGCACTATCTGGTTGCAGGAAACACTACTGTATAAATCGTTGATACAAAATATGTCGATCAAAAGCCGCATGTAACATCTATCCAGCGAAACACGACTTGAGGCCGTACTCCCGAGGAGGCAAAGTGATACTACAGTATATCAGGAAAGGTCAGACCTTTCAGCTAAACAGAGAGCAGCCCTACCACAACCTGATTGCCGCTGACTCAGGTGGAAGTGAGATGCTGGCTAAAAGGCTAACACAACGCTGGTCCGATGGTACAATAAGACGATAACTTTACCGGAACATGACACAGCTGAGCAAGAGCGACCCAAGAGGGAAATGGCCGTGTAGCTGCTAGTCTCTCGTAACGCAAATGAGGACTGGCATAACAACGCAAACCTTACTCCGGACACTAGCCAACAGGAGGAACCACCGAAGCTGAATGAATGCTCTGCGGTGAATCGGGATGCGGACAGGCCGGATATAAGGAAGAATACTTATAAGGCGATTCTCTTATGACCAGATTAAACGCTGGTATTGTAGGCTGGATGATGAGAGCGTCTGCTCGATCTTTCAAAGAGAGTGTCACAAGCATGTTTTTAACCACACAAGTGACAATATATTCCAAAACAACAAGCATGTCACGTGTGAATCACGAGTTTGATGACAGAGAGGTCACGTGAGTGAAAGCGCGGGAGAATGTTCTAGAGTGTTGTGCAAGATGGCTGACTTCGATGATCATGTCTACACGTTATGTATATAATGTTCGCATTAAAGTTATTTTATTAACACTAGTGCTTCGAAGAATTGTTGCACGAAAGATTGTGTTATGAGAGAACGCCTAAAGCACATATATAAGAGCAACTAGTTACAAAGCAATGCCATCTTTTATGCTAATATCGTTATTAAAAAAAAACAACTACACTTCAACAACTATAAAGCTCACCAAGTGCGCCCATTAACACGTTAAGAAGTAGAAAATGCAAATAAATAACGCAATCATTAAAAAATATGTATAGAAACATAACAAAAACTTAATTGAAAAGCTCAGATCCAGGCATTTTTAACAGGCTCGACGTTTGGGTTTTTTCCCCTTCTACAATCTTTGGAAAACAACAACATATTTCTAAAATCCTTCATAACTATCAGTTTTTGTGAAACAACATGGCATAACTTCCCTAAGGATTTCCGGGACAAAAGGGAACATAAATAAAAAATTAACAGCACTCACCGCTAAAATTGTTATTAAAAATGTGTATAAGAAAAATATCTTTACTTGAAATTTTCCGAAAGCCGTTTAGTTTTATATATTTTCTTAAATCTCTACACAGATCTCCCAACCCGGGCATTTCCCATGGCCAGAGAAACAAATCCAATACAAAGAATCGTAATCGGTTAACACATTTTAGTGATCCTTTGTAATCACCTCCATCTTTTCACTTAGGACAAACAACAGCACATTACTACAATAGGAACATATGGCATGATAGGAGATCGGGTAAAAATGTATGTGTGAGAGGAGAAGATGGGGTGGAGAGAGAATTGTAGATGGCCACTGGGTAAGAGATAAAGACCTGGTGAGAGAATAAGAGTTTGAGAGAGTGGGAGACTTAGAGACGTGAGAGGCTGCGATAGGACGATAGAAAGAGAGGTGTACAGAGTCAGAAACAATGTTACCGAAAAGTTTTGAGATAGAATTCGGGAGAGTGATGGAGAGCGCGTAAAACATTGAAAGTTTGAACTAGAGAATGAGAAAAGGATAGAGGAGCATGTAATAATGTGAGAGGCTGAGAGACTCAGAAGGTTGCAAGATTTAGGCAAGATTTAAAATTGTGTTCGTTTTTTTTGAACAACCATGTAAACAGTTATCCAGCAAACACTTTATTGCAGTTCACTCTTTGCAATCTGAGAATAATTTGGTAATTTTACGTGTCGTGAATGGGCATCTGCTTATCTTAATTCTTAATTCAGTGGAGGCATTGTAGCGGTAGTGATCTAATAGATTAAATAAATGAACAGAATATTGCCTGATTGGGTCACTGGGGCTACTATCAATTTCAGAATCGGCTCTACGAAGGATTGGTTTAAGTTTTAGAGCCTGGTCAAGAAAAAATTGATAATTTTTTAAAAGGATTGTGTACATATATGGATGTCAGTTATTTCATAACTAGCGTATCACCCGTCAAAAATGACGGAAGTTTTAAGCTGAAATCTATTTATTTTATAAAAAATGCACTTTTTTAGGGCGCCTACGGCATCGACCTTTTTCAAAAGCCCAACTAACTTCTCGTTGTTTGATAAATACGAAATATTAAACTTTCTGAAATATACAAAAAGTATTTTATAATAGGGGTTGTAGGGCGCCTACGGCGCCCCCTTTGTTTTTCATTTTATAATTAACCATCATCAAATCCTCTTTTTAAATCCCTTATATTAACTTCACCGCCGTCTCTCTCTGTCTGTCTGTCTCTCTCTCTGTCTCTCTCTCATCATCTCATGGGCTCGGCGGGCGGAAAAACAAAAGTCGAAAATGACCCACTTCCAATGATCCGATCGAACTGAAATTTGGCACACGGACCCGTCTTACCTAACAATGCATCGTATCAAAATTTCAGATCGATCGAACGTACCGTAATTAAATTAATGCATTTTTAGTTTATCCTTATATGAGGTATGTAATTTTAATTCACGATTTGTTATTGTTTTTTTGCCACGTGAAAGTTTGAGCATTGAGGCGACCCAACGAAACGACGGTGCGCTTTTGTTTACATTTTACGTGTCACTCTGAGCTCGGTCAAGCGAATCGGTGACCAGACTTTTCCCCTCTCCCCCCACCCACCCCTCCCCCCCCCACTAGGGTTATGATGCAAAGTTGAGTTAAGACAGATTCAGTCTGTAAATGTTTGAATATAATCAATACTTTTAGTTATGTCTCATCTATAAGGGATTTATAGTCAAAAACTTTGTTTTTACGGGGTTGTTTAATTAAATCCCTTATATTAACTTCACCGCCGTCTCTGTCTCTCTGTCTCTCTCTCTCTCTCTCTCTCTCTCTCTCTCTCTCTCTCTCTGTCTTGGGCTCGGCGGGCGGAAAAACAGAAGTCAAAAATGACCCATTTCCCATGATCCGATCAAACTGAAATTTGGCTCACGGACCCGTCGAGCCTAACAATGCATCGTATCAAAATTTCAGATCGATCGAACGTACCATAATTAAATTAATGCATTTTTAGTTTATCCTTATATGAGGTATGTAATTCAAAATTCACTGTTTGTTATTTTTTTTTAAATTCAGGTTCCACGTGAGTTTGAGTTGACGCCGACCGTCGTGTTGACGACGACCGTCGTGCCGACACCCCCTCACATCCCACCCCCATTTATTAAAGACAAGGGACATCACTCAGTGTCAGTCTGTAAATGTTTAAAAATAATCACTACTGTTAGTTATGTCTCATATATAAGGGATTTATAGTCAAAAACTTTGTTTTTACGGGTTTGTTTTTTTAAATCCCTTATATTAACTTCACCGGCGTCTCTCTCTCTCTCTCTCTCTCTCTCTCTCTCTCTCTCTCTCTGTCTGTCTGTCTTGGGCTCGGCGGGCGAAAAAACAGAAGTCAAAAATGACCCACTTCCCATGATCCGATCAAACTGAAATTTGGCACACGGACCCGTCGAACCTAACAATGCATCGTATCAAAATTTCAGATCGATCGAACGTACCATAATTAAATTAATGCATTTTTAGTTTATCCTTATATGAGGTATGTAATTCAAAATTCACTGTTTGTTATTTTTTTTAGAATTCCAGTTCCACGTGAGTTTGAGTTGACGCCGACCGTCGTGTTGACGACGACCGTCGTGCCGACACCCCCTCACATCCCACCCCCATTTATTAAAGACAAGGGACATCACTCAGTGTCAGTCTGTAAATGTTTAAAAATAATCACTACTGTTAGTTATGTCTCATATATAAGGGATTTATAGTCAAAAACTTTGTTTTTACGGGTTTGTTTTATTAAATCCCTTATATTAACTTCGCGGCCGTCTCTCTCTCTCTCTCTCTCTCTCTCTCTCTGTCTTGGGCTCGGCGGGCGGAAAAACAGAAGTAAAAAATGACCCACTTCCCATGATCCGATCGAACTGAAATTTGGCACACGGACCCGTCTGACCTAACAATGCATCGTATCAAAATTTCAGATCGATCGAACGAACCGTAATTAAATTAATGCATTTTTAGTTTATCCTTATATGAGGTATGTAATTTAAATTCACGGTTTGTTATTGTTTTTTTGCCACGTGAAATTTTGAGCTGACGCATTGAGGCGACCCAACGAAGCGACGGGCGCTTTTGTTTACATTTTACGTGTCACTATGAGCTCGGTCAAGCGAATCGGTGACCAGACTTTTCCCCTCTCCCCCCCCACCCACCCCTCCCCCCCCCACTAGGGTTATGATGCAAAGTTGAGTTAAGACAGATTCAGTCTGTAAATGTTTGAAAATAATCAATACTGTTAGTTATGTCTCATATATAAGGGATTTATAGTCAAAAACTTTGTTTTTACGGGTTTGTTTTATTAAATCCCTTATATTAACTTCACCGTCATCTTTGTCTCTCTGTCTCTCTGTCTTGGGCGGGCATCGCGGAAAAACAGAAGTAAAAAATGACCCACTTAACGTCATGCCATCAAGCTGAAATTTGGCACACGGATACGTGTCATCGAAAAATGCATCGTATCCAAAATTCAGATCGATCGAACGTACAGTTATTAAATTAATGCATTTTTAGTTTATCTAAATAAACTATATGTAGAGGTCGCTATCGTTTACATTTTACGGGTCACTTGACTTCACCCCAGCCACCGTTGAACACATCTCGTGTTTTAACCAGGTAAACCACCTGGAGTTGAGTTAACGCGTTGACGCCACCCGTCCATTTCCACACCCTCCCCCCAGTTTTAAAGCCAGGGGAGATAAGTTCGGTTTCAGTCTGTAAATGTTTGTCAAGTTTGAACATAATCAATACTTCTAGTTATGTCTCATATATAAGGGATTTATAGTCAAAAACTTTGTTTTTACGGGGTTGTTTTATTACATTGATCCCTTTTCCAAAATTAAAATATGAGCAAAAACAATGACGTCATATTATATTATTTTACAGCGCATCTATAATTTGCACACCTTTGGATGCATTGGTGCAGTAATTTGGTTTTCCCCGCTTTCTAAAATTAGTAGTGTCAGGACTGACAGACACTACCTGCGTGACAATTGCAAATTATATTGTTTAATAATGCTTTTTGCTGTAGTGTAAAATTTAGAACTGCGATCCTAAATGTAATTTGCTAAAGTTGTGTGTCTTGTCTGAAAAGTTTTGACCGAGCTCCTCGATAAATAAATAAGGATTTTCGGATAATCGACGTTTACTAAAAAATTCGAAAAATTAAAGCTCAAAAATTTTATTTTAGAAATCTAGGTCAATAAAGGTATTATATTAAATACATGTACAATTAATTAAATTTATAGGAGAATTCTATGTATAACTAGATCCTATAAACATGATTATTTGTAATCTCTTACATTTTTTTCTTTCTTTCAAATCTTGCCTGTGGAGATAGCAAATGTATTTAGGTGAAAGTTTCAACTCACTCTGCCCCGGTAATAAGTTTTGAAATCACATGTGCCCAAATCAAGGAAGCTTTCTTATTATGGGTAGGCGGTGAAAAATATCTGATTCTAATCGTTTCTTGCAGCTGATCCAATTGTTGCACACTATGCACTTATGACAGAAGAGGTTTAACTGCTTTTAACTACGCACACAAATATGCCATCAACTAAATCATTTGATTCCATCATTTTTTAGTTATTTTTTTACCGCTACTATAACCCAATCCCTTGCTTTGGAACAGCTACTATTATCCCAGTCCCTTGCTTCGGTATAGGTATAATGACTCAAAAGGTAGCTCCGGGACATATGGAAGACTTAATTTTTCGAAATTTGAATTCTTATCTACAGACTTTCCCCCGTTAGACAACATATATAACATTAATAGCACCAACATTTTGAAAGCAAAATTGCCGTTGTATTTTCAGTTTTCAGAACATGGCCCACTGACCTTCTTAATTTGGAAGACCAAAGCTCAATATTCAAGACATCAGTGCTGCTGGTGTAAAGAAATATGTAAATCTAATTAGTAGGATAGACAATAAATATAACAGCTTATCAGAGAATCTTGATTAAAGCGTGCGGTTAGTCAGATTTACTCTTGTCTCAATTTGTGATAACATTATCCATATCTTACAATGGTGAGAGAAATAGTGTATGAGTAACAGGAGCAAGTACTTGACGATAAGTATTGCTTAAGGAGGGGATTGGTGTAAGGGGTAGATAGGAGGGATTGGTGGGAAAGATTGAAAGGAGATATTGGTGGGAGAGAAAGAGTGGAGAGATTGGTGAGTGTTAGATAGGAGGGTTTGGTGGGAGTGTTAGATTGGAGGGATTGGTTGGAGAGTTAGATGGGAGGGATTGGTGGGAGAGTTAGATGGGAGGGATTGGTGGGAGAGTTAGATGGGAGGGATTGGTGGGAGAGTTAGATGGGAGGGATTGGTGGGAGAGAAAGAGTGGAGAGATTGGTGAGTGTTAGATAGGAGGGTTTGGTGGGAGTGTTAGATTGGAGGGATTGGTTGGAGAGTTAGATGGGAGGGATTGGCGGGAGAGTTAGATGTGAGGGATTGGTGGGAGAGTTAGATGGGAGGGATTGGTGGGAGTGTTAGATGGGAGGGATTGGTGGGACCGACAGCACATTTTTTTGAACAGTTCTTTTATTCAATTTATTTAACGTTGGTATTTATTTTCAAGGCACGATGTAAACTTCTTTTAATAATCATTCTACTCAAATTTGTTGCCTCTGATTAACAGAAGTTAGATGGGGTCCTATATTAACAGAAGTTAGATGGGGTCCTATATTAACAGAAGTTAGATGGGGTCCTATATTAACAGAAGTTAGATGGGGTCCTATATTAACAGAAGTTAGATGGGGTCCTATATTAACAGAAGTTAGATGGGGTCCTATATTAACAGAAGTTAGATGGGGTCCTATATTAACAGAAGTTAGATGGGGTCCTATATTAACAGAAGTTAGATGGGGTCCTATATTAACAGAAGTTAGATGGGGTCCTATATTAACAGAAGTTAGATGGGGTCCTATATTAACAGAAGTTAGATGGGGTCCTATATTAACAGAAGTTAGATGGGGTCCTATATTAACAGAAGTTAGATGGGGTCCTATATTAACAGAAGTTAGATGGGGTCCTATATTAACAGAAGTTAGATGGGGTCCTATATTAACAGAAGTTAGATGGGGTCCTATATTAACAGAAGTTAGATGGGGTCCTATATTAACAGAAGTTAGATGGGGTCCTATATTAACAGAAGTTAGATGGGGTCCTATATTAACAGAAGTTAGATGGGGTCCTATATTAACAGAAGTTAGATGGGGTCCTATATTAACAGAAGTTAGATGGGGTCCTATATTAACAGAAGTTAGATGGGGTCCTATATTAACAGAAGTTAGATGGGGTCCTATATTAACAGAAGTTAGATGGGGTCCTATATTAACAGAAGTTAGATGGGGTCCTATATTAACAGAAGTTAGATGGGGTCCTATATTAACAGAAGTTAGATGGGGTCCTATATTAACAGAAGTTAGATGGGGTCCTATATTAACAGAAGTTAGATGGGGTCCTATATTAACAGAAGTTAGATGGGGTCCTATATTAACAGAAGTTAGATGGGGTCCTATATTAACAGAAGTTAGATGGGGTCCTATATTAACAGAAGTTAGATGGGGTCCTATATTAACAGAAGTTAGATGGGGTCCTATATTAACAGAAGTTAGATGGGGTCCTATATTAACAGAAGTTAGATGGGGTCCTATATTAACAGAAGTTAGATGGGGTCCTATATTAACAGAAGTTAGATGGGGTCCTATATTAACAGAAGTTAGATGGGGTCCTATATTAACAGAAGTTAGATGGGGTCCTATATTAACAGAAGTTAGATGGGGTCCTATATTAACAGAAGTTAGATGGGGTCCTATATTAACAGAAGTTAGATGGGGTCCTATATTAACAGAAGTTAGATGGGGTCCTATATTAACAGAAGTTAGATGGGGTCCTATATTAACAGAAGTTAGATGGGGTCCTATATTAACAGAAGTTAGATGGGGTCCTATATTAACAGAAGTTAGATGGGGTCCTATATTAACAGAAGTTAGATGGGGTCCTATATTAACAGAAGTTAGATGGGGTCCTATATTAACAGAAGTTAGATGGGGTCCTATATTAACAGAAGTTAGATGGGGTCCTATATTAACAGAAGTTAGATGGGGTCCTATATTAACAGAAGTTAGATGGGGTCCTATATTAACAGAAGTTAGATGGGGTCCTATATTAACAGAAGTTAGATGGGGTCCTATATTAACAGAAGTTAGATGGGGTCCTATATTAACAGAAGTTAGATGGGGTCCTATATTAACAGAAGTTAGATGGGGTCCTATATTAACAGAAGTTAGATGGGGTCCTATATTAACAGAAGTTAGATGGGGTCCTATATTAACAGAAGTTAGATGGGGTCCTATATTAACAGAAGTTAGATGGGGTCCTATATTAACAGAAGTTAGATGGGGTCCTATATTAACAGAAGTTAGATGGGGTCCTATATTAACAGAAGTTAGATGGGGTCCTATATTAACAGAAGTTAGATGGGGTCCTATATTAACAGAAGTTAGATGGGGTCCTATATTAACAGAAGTTAGATGGGGTCCTATATTAACAGAAGTTAGATGGGGTCCTATATTAACAGAAGTTAGATGGGGTCCTATATTAACAGAAGTTAGATGGGGTCCTATATTAACAGAAGTTAGATGGGGTCCTATATTAACAGAAGTTAGATGGGGTCCTATATTAACAGAAGTTAGATGGGGTCCTATATTAACAGAAGTTAGATGGGGTCCTATATTAACAGAAGTTAGATGGGGTCCTATATTAACAGAAGTTAGATGGGGTCCTATATTAACAGAAGTTAGATGGGGTCCTATATTAACAGAAGTTAGATGGGGTCCTATATTAACAGAAGTTAGATGGGGTCCTATATTAACAGAAGTTAGATGGGGTCCTATATTAACAGAAGTTAGATGGGGTCCTATATTAACAGAAGTTAGATGGGGTCCTATATTAACAGAAGTTAGATGGGGTCCTATATTAACAGAAGTTAGATGGGGTCCTATATTAACAGAAGTTAGATGGGGTCCTATATTAACAGAAGTTAGATGGGGTCCTATATTAACAGAAGTTAGATGGGGTCCTATATTAACAGAAGTTAGATGGGGTCCTATATTAACAGAAGTTAGATGGGGTCCTATATTAACAGAAGTTAGATGGGGTCCTATATTAACAGAAGTTAGATGGGGTCCTATATTAACAGAAGTTAGATGGGGTCCTATATTAACAGAAGTTAGATGGGGTCCTATATTAACAGAAGTTAGATGGGGTCCTATATTAACAGAAGTTAGATGGGGTCCTATACAGTTTTGGAAATTAGAAGTGCATCTAATTTTGTAATCATTGCACAATATAAGATCTTGCCATCTGTCCTTTCTTGTTTAATAACATCTGGCCTTTATATGGTTTATATTATCTGTCACACACCGTATACATAATTGTTTCAGTGTAATTCGTTACCTAAAGTTTGATAAACCCTATTCCGTACAGTCCCTCTGTTACTTTGGGCCTGCTAACCTCTGTCCACTACAATTTGATAACCTATTTTCACAACAGCTTGATAACGCCGGTTCTCTTCATTTTGACACCTTTTGTTCCCTCTGGTTTGATAACCTCTGTCCACTACAGTTAATCCGGTTAATTTCTATAACGACAACAAGAGATTTTGGCCCCGGCTCACCTACTAATGGGAACAGACGACTAGCCATGTGCGGGCCACGGGAGCGTGATTGGAATGTGACCACCTCCCTTTCATTAGCACATTGATCGTCTACGGTCTGATCTCACTATGATGTGTTCGCTAACTCAATTATTCAGAGAGGATGCCGGCAAAATTGAGTTGCCTCGAAAAATGGGATAAGTAAGACGGACAAGGTGACGTGCCATAGTTGACATCTCATAGGACAGCATCAAGAAGCAACCCCACCCACCCCCCACCCCCGTAAAGAAAGTGAAATTTGATTGGATTTCAGCTGTGTGCATTCTAGATCGAATCTGTTATTAGCTTGAATGGCGTCGATGTTGCCACATTCTAGAAACAGATGGAATCCTCGTGTCAATATGTTCTTTAAAATGAAATCACAGAAGTCTAAAAGAAACATTGTGAGACAATAAAACTAAATCAACATCAACATTAGAAGTTGATAAAACTAAACAAACACCAGAAGATTATTCAGCCAATATATGAATTCATCATCTCATTTATGCTATCTCTTATTCATAGGCAGTATTATCCACATAGAATCTCATCCATACACAATCTTATCCATACACGCGCTCATCTATACACCACTCGTACATCCATACCATTACATACATGGTCGAGTTAATGTATACACCAATCCATTTAGATTATCGCATCCATACACAAATTCAACCATTCAATCCAAATCCATTAACCAGTTTATCCATACACCATTTTATCCATTCACTAACATCTGTTTATCCATACACCATTTTATCCATTCACTAACATCTGTTTATCCATACACCATTTTATCCATTCACTAACAACTGTTCATCCATACACCATTTTATCCATTCACTAACATCCGTTTATCCATACACCATTTTATCCATTCACTGACATCTTGTTATTCATACACCATTTTATCATAACATCCCATAAAAAATTAGTTCATATATATCATTAAATCCTTACTATAGTTTGTCCCTACACCAATTTATATATACACACGTTTTCTCCATCCACCAGTGCATCCATAGCCCCCCCCTCCCATCCATACACCAGTGCCTCCACACCACCCCATCTATTCACTAGCTCATCCAAAACGTCCCATCCATACACCATTCCTTCCGTCCATCAGTTCATCCATATATACCTTCACGTCTCTATCAGCGCCTCCTTATCGTTCTGGCACCGACCACTCTAAAACCAAATTTGCCAAGACTTAGTGCTTGCCTCTCTGAGTAGGGAGGACAATCATCAAGAAGGTTTGTCGGATCAATAGCGATGATATATTGGCGGATCAAACTTAACACTTAACATCAGCCAGGTTAAATGTTGGAATAGAAATAACATTGCATGTGTCGAAAGAACGTGTATCCCATATTGTATTGATTCCCGTTATGTATGTGGTAGTCCGGAAAGGAGTACATAAAGTAGGGTACAAAAAAAGTCTACCCCAAATCTGTTTTTACTAATAGCATGGGTAAAGAAAACCATGAAAGATGTGACATCTCGCTGGTGTTGAAGAGAAATATAACAAAAATGGGACATCAAATGACATATGTAAATACAACTGGTCAAAGTCTGATCTACAAGTCTTAAGGGGAAATACGACTAATACAGATATAATTTCCTGAAAGTATCTTAGAGAGGAACGACTATGAAAGATGTGACCTTCAGCAGGTCCCTAAAGTAAGTACAAGTGTGTGGGGATGAATGCACTAGAAGTATTTTATAACGTATGTGTCTTTGGTATATTTTAACGCTAACATAGAAATAAATAAAAAATGTTAATTTATTAGTTAGAATTTGAATAAAAGTTTATTTTGTTAGCAGGTTCTTACGCTAATGAGCTGCTCTATCGTTACTTACTTATTTATTAGCTTTAACAATTTCTTCAATGTTGCATCGTTATCACTATTATGAACATTATCAGGGGCGTCCACGTTACTAAAAAGTTTGATAATCTTTGCTCTAATAAACTTAATTTTCATAAGTATAGGTATTTTATTTTGTAATATCCTTTAACACGAAAATATTTTCACACGAAATAATCTGTTAGATCTATATTCAAGTATTTTGTCCACAATTCATGATTATAACTCCATATTCTTGCAGCATTAAAGGTAAGCAAGGGAATCCTTTATTTAATTTTGTTAAAAGAAAGAAAGATGGTGAGAATTTAATCGAATTATTTTTTAGTCAAAATGCCACCTTATACCTTTTACGGCTTAACCCTAATCCATCTTACATTAGCATCTATTATAAAAATCGTCTCCAATCTTCATCTGTGCTTTTTTGTTGTGTGCTAATTTACGGGTCACCGTCACGAAATTAATTGGTGTCACTGGGGGGAGGGGGGTAGCGAGGGGTTCGGATCGCACCGGATGACACCATCACAAGTGGTGACACCAAAATGTAACATTTTGTATGTTCCCGTTATTTGACACTGGAAGACTCGGAGTTCTATGGGTTAAGTCATGAGCAATGTTCCCTTTAAGCTGCGTGGCAACACATATATTTTAACAATGCCGCGCAGCAGTTTAGAATATCGCGCTGCAAATTTATTAAAATATTGCACACAAAATGACTGCTGTGCAACTTTACACACAAGTTTTTATTTTGCTTTGTACATAGACCGACGAACATTAGAGGAACATTTGTCGCGAGGGGGTGACACCATGAGCTCCCACCCCGGGTGACACCAACCCTAGTGACGCCTCTAAGCATTATTAATATAAATAGTAAAAAACTCCTCTGCTTTCTTTGTCTCCATGTTTTGTCATATAGTTTTAAAAGTTCAATTAAATTCAAATTCCACTTTTCAGATTGTCTGATAACGAAACAAAACATTTGCTCCGAGACAAATCTAAAAGAGGAGAAATTTTAAAAAAAAATTACTAGTTTCCTCAACTAAGTGTTAGGTTAACGGTTAACATAAGAGCGTATCGCGGCAAAAATCGATTTTAACACGTTGGGCGTCGAACCAGAGCTTTCCCGCAACCTCTGCTTTGTTTCTTCATTGATTTGAAGAGAAGCAAGCTGGAAGAAAAGGGCTTAACCTCCGATCACTGATAGGCTTATTGTTGTTAAGTGTTTGTTACACTAACACTCTTCTGAGCTCTTCTCCCACAATTCCAAACAGAAAAGCATTAGTTTTTATTTATTTTTTACTTCTACCACACGAGTGCCTGTCATTAGGGATCTCCAAACAAGTGTGTCTGTGTTTTTTCAGAGGTCCTTAAAACATGTTTGTGTTTATCAGAGGTTTTCTTCATATGTGTGTATGTGTTTGTCAGTTGTTCTCCGACATGTTGTCTAATTGTGAGCGCTTTTGTCGTCTGTGGCTGTAGATATCAACAAATGGTGCGTTTTATGGTATATGTGGGTTGAATTATCCACACATGTGTGTTTTAGTTCATCTGTGTTTGTAGTTATACACATTTGTTTCTTTTGGATATATCTGTGAATTTAGGTTATCTGATAAGTACTTATTCACACACGCGTCTGAGAAAATCTGTGTCTGTAGTTATCCACACGTGTGTGTCTATGGTTATCTGTGTCTGTAGTTATCCATACATGTATGTTTCAGGTTGTCTGTGTCTGTAGTTATCCATACATGTGTGTTTCAGGTTGTCTGTGTCTGTAGTTATCCATACATGTGTGTTTCAGGTTGTCTGTGTCTGTAGTTATCCATACATGTGTGTTTCAGGTTGTTTGTGTCTGTAGTTATCCATACATGTGTGTTTCAGGTTGTCTGTGTCTGTAGTTATCCATACATGTGTGTTTCAGGTTGTCTGTGTCTGTAATTATCCGCACATGTGTGTCTTTGGTGTCTGTGGATGTCGCGTTCCCCACTTCTGTCTCTATTTAGCCATGTTGTTTTTGGTTCCATGAACAACTTAATGATCATGTCCATCTGCAGCGAAGCGACCTTTTAAAAGATCAATATGACGTCATCACCACTTTGTTTCAATTTTGAAAAACACCTTTGTCATTTTCTAACAGCTAAAAAAACACTATCGAGTTTATGACAGATAATTATGTTTCCGCGTTTTCGTGACGTAACCGTACTTTTTTGCGATGCCATCAGTCGAGCCATGTCCTGATTTTATTCTATTCCATGATTGTGTTAACTATGCCATGATTGTGTTAACTATGCAATGACTTTGTAATGGTGGTTGCAGATACATTTGTTACAAAATCATGAATGTAATCACGATGCCATGATTATGTGATTGTGAATGGACATGAATTGGTTATGAAATCATGATTTTTCTTTAGATGCAATTATTTTGTTTCGGTTCCATATGCTGTTTAAGAAAATAATAAAACCGTATTTATTACTGTATCACGTGGCGAAGATTACACATCTCTATATTTAATATACCTTATCAATATTTTATTCATCCAAAGATATTAAGCTGCATAATCATGAATCAGATCTAACAGGAGAAATAAAAGACATCATTATAATATATCTTACAGTTGATAAACACGAATCCCGATATTGCAATTTAATAAGCTCTTACCTTATAAAATTACGTGTTTATTGATTTCTTTGAACTACAATAAGTACAGGTGTTCTCAACAAATAAAATTATTCGCCTATCAGATCCAGCAACAGAAATGTCACGATTAAAAGCGTTGGGGCAGTACAGACGCACTGCATAGCAATTATCAATGGGTTTTGAGAAAATGTTCCCAAAAAGCATAGCGATAGGATATGATATTTGGGAATTTAAAGATGCTTTCATTGTGTGCTTGGGGATCTCCGCAGAGAGACATCCGATGACGTGTTTAGTACTTTGTGGTCTTGGATATAAAAGTTTGCATGAAATATCTATGTGATTCATGATGAATCTTTCAGTAGTCTTAGACCAAGAACTGATATTTTGTATGTTGAACTGTCTCATGATCCAACAATGAATATGTATTAAGTCAGACTATATTATTAACCAACAACTATTATGTTTCACGTTAGACTGTCTCATTCACAAATATCTGATAGGCTGTAGTTTCTAATTCACCAAAAATTACACAAAACAGCTAAAGAAACGTTAGTCTTAATCAATTTTTAGAAGGGTAAAAATCATCTTAATATCTCATGTTATTTTAGTGAAATCATATGTATGTAGCCGTGATTTGTCTTTAAAATACTATTGGTTAAACACAATTTTGAAAACGCAAGTCGTGAGGAATAACCACAGTTTAACCTCTACAGAGGAGCAGTTGTCTAAAGCTACAAAATGTACCCTACACTGCTCTCACTATTGTGCTACACACACACGCACACTACTCACACACACACACACACACACACACACACACCACAACACACACACACACCACAATACATACACACACACAAACAAACAAACACATTATATCTCCTTCCCCTCTATACGTTCCTTGTTCCCAACTCCACAAGTGGAGTTCACTCAACCGTTTGCCTCCCCTGTGTCCAGTCAGGACTGTCGGGCTTATCACTGGGTCACTCAGGGCGTCACCCCTTTACATAATATAGAGCGCTAGGGGCACACATTGCCACATACAGAAATATAAACGACTATTTAAGAACGTGCATATAATCATTATCTTATCTATTACAGACGCTCCTTCCATACAGAAGATTATTGCGTCCTACGTTCTGATAAGAACGTGTTGGCAAATGACGCAGCACTATCAGGCGATGGCTATGAGGGACCACGCGGGACCCGTCAAAGCGGCCTGGACAAAACGGCCCCGACAAAACGGCCCCGGTCAAAAGGCCCCAGACAAATTGTTTAAATTTTTTTAACAAAAAAGTTTACAATTTTTTGAGTTTTAAGCTTTTTTAACTTTTTCACCCTAAAAAAATTGGTAAAATTTTAAAATGATTTATTGTGATGTTATTATATTATTTCTTCTCAACAAACAACCATGACTTGGTACCATATCGTGTAAAGGCTATTAAATTCTTTCTTGTGATTTCATTATTATTGTTTCTTGTGAACTAAACCTGACACTGAATCGATGAGTAAAAAATACGAATATAATATTTAATTGTATTTTTTACCATTAGTTCATCTATTTGTCCAGGGCCGTTTTGACGGGGCCTTTATGTCGGAGCCCCTTGTTTGGGGCCGTTTTGTCCGGCCGTGTTATCTCTGAACCGGGACCACGCTATTTCAAGCCGCCTTTGTTTCCCTCACTAGTGTCAGGTACCTCGTACCCATTCGGTGTTTGGTGGACTCATGAATACCATTGGTCCAGGGGACGAATCTATTTTTATAACGTTGGGCGGGTGTTTGGTATGAAAATTAAAGATTTATAATTTATAAGGCAAAAGAGAGATATATAAGTGAGACAAAGAGAGAACTGCATATGTAAAACCTCATAAGTGCCGGCCCCACCTTTTTAGTCATTTGATGTGATAGTTCTTGAACTTATAAGTTTTAAATTATTTTCTTCTTTTTAGTCTACTTATAAAAACGTGGTTTTTAAAAATCTTTTTTTACCTCTATTTATTTTATTATTTTTAGTCTAAGTGTATGCTATAGTGAGTTTTGTCGTTTCCTTTTGATTATTGAAGTATTGATTATGTTCAATATAATACGCATCGTGTGACAAACATTTACAGTCTGAGGGTGATTGAACTCTCCTTGCTGTTAAACACGGGGATGTGGTCATGGATGGCTGGGTGAACTCCCCTGGCACGTGGATGTCAACAATAGCAGACAGATACAAATGCTATATAGAGATAAACTAAAAAAGCATTAATTTAATTACGGTACATTCGATCGATCTGAAATTTCGATACATTGCATTTTCATACAAGATCTATCCGTGGTAAAATTTCGAGCTCTCCAGGACCGTCAGAAGTGGTTTAATGTTGCGTTGGAAAATGTGAAATTTTTCGGACAGACAGACAGGAATCAAAGCAAGTTAATAAAAACCTTGAAACAAAATAATTGTCATTGTATTCTGGGTCAGACGCAGGTAAAATTTTTATTTACATTTTGAGGCCCCTTGTTATTTGACTTCATTTGTCAAAGGAAATGAAAAAAATGAAACAATCTCACCACCTTATGCCCTTGCTATAGTTTATGATATATTTGTATGTATCTAGAAATCCCGTGTTTCTAGAGCACGTGGCATTGTTACACTTATCATATACACGATGTCAGCATCTACACTGACAAATATCTGGCCAGAATGGATATCATCCTCGAAGTGTGTCCATACACGGAGCCGGTCTCATCGGAAAAACTGGGCAAACAAACTTAATTGCCCAATAGCATTCGGCGAACACAATGGGCAATTATTCCGTTCGCCATAGGCGTTACAACTAACCCCGTATGCTATGGGTGTTGTGAACAAAGCATGGTATGGGCGTTACACATACACCAGGGGTGTCCAAAGTTCGGCCCGCGTGCAAATTGCGACCCACGCTTAAATTTTTACCGGCGTCAACTTAAAAAAAAATAATGACTTGTAGCTACTTTGTGTATAAGCAACATTATATTTAAAAGAAAAACCAAAGTTATGCGCTGTTTAAAGAGGAAAATACGATGAGGTCAAATAATGTCGTTTTACTGTTTACCTAAGTGGATTGCGATTATAAAAAGCGGTCGATGTTAGGTGCCAAAATGAGTTAAAAACATCTACTCAGTCTCAACACACGTCTGTTTTCTTTATTATCATTAATTCGGCCTGCGTATATTTCTACTCCAAAGGAATACTGCCCTCTTTGCAAAAACGTTGGATATCCCTGACATATATAGTAGTGTAGGTGTTAAAAAACATATAAATGAAGGGCTTTATAAACAAAGCATTTTATGTAGTTTAGAAACACAGCACAATATGGGTTTTACAAACGCATTATTGTATGATCGTTTACAAACACAGTTTGTTAGTGACGTTACAAACACAGCACGGTATGGGTTTTACAAACACATCATTGTGTAGTCGTTACAAACACAGTTTGTTAGTGACGTTACAAACACAGCATGGTATGGGTGTTACAAATACATCATTGTGTAGTCGTTACAAACACAGTTTGTTAGTGACGTTACAAACGCAGCATGGTATGGGTGTTACAAATACATCATTGTGTAGTCGTTACAAACACAGTTTGTTAGGGACGTTACAAACACAGCTTAGCATGGACGTTACAAATACAGCATCCATGGTATGGATGTTACAAATATATCAAGGTCTGTATAATTCATTTCATTAGACATCTACCCGTAGGTAATAAGAACTAATTTAATGAAACATTACAATATTTGTTCGCAATTAGGCCCGTCAACGGGGTACCCGGGAACCCAGGTACCCGTTGCCATGCGATTACCCGGGTAGTAAAATTGCGCCCGGGTACCCGTAAAAATGTTACTGCAATGACTATACCAACGGTGCTCAAACTAAGGCTCGTCTCTGTTCACATTTAGGCTCGAGAACAATTTATCAAATTAACACTTTTCGTTTGAAATATATACTGTGAAATACGTTTCACATGAAAATGCTTAAAATGACATTACGGAAATAAAACACGTTTCCTACAAAATACAATGTATTTTGATACACTTTTTTTATTGAAACATAAACAAAAATAACACTAACTCATATCGCCACTCCTATTCCCATCATACTTACAACACCTACTATATTATTGGGGTTTAAAAAAAAATTTGAATCGTTAAATGATGTTCAATGTATAATGAAATAACTAAAATAAATGCTGTGGGAAGGGTCTACTGGGTAGAGGCAAGTCCCGGAAAGTTTGGTTAATAACAACAGTTGTCAGCTATGACCCGTCATGTCATCATACGATTACCGCCTTTTATCTTTAAAAGACTTTGTTTAGCGCCCCCCCCCCTAAAAAATCACTTCGGCACCCCTCTACTCATTGTTTTTACACCACTGTACTATAGTATTATTTCATTGTCAGCATTTTTATAATGGCTGATACATTACACAGTGGCGTAGCTAGAGGCGGGGGCGGTGGGGATGATCCGCCCCGGACGGCACTCATTTAGGGGCGGCATTTGTGGGCATCTGAAAAGTGCAACCTGTTCCGATAACCTTTTTCTTTTGAAGGGGGGAAACCAAGGTGAAACAAAAATATTAGTGATATATAGTATTAATTAACGGATTCCCACAACATTTGTTTGATTACATAGTGAATAGTAGATGTTATAACTAACGCAAAACCGTTCAAAAATTTAAAATCAATAAAAAAATGTATCGATTTGTTTGGAAAGATAAGCAGTATACGACCAGATGACGCTTTTATAAGAAGGCTAAAGCAAAGATAACTATTTACATTCTTATGGCAAGGCGCGTACTTCCGGAAATGAAATGTTGTATTTTTACACTAGAAATGGGAAAAATGCAATTATTTTTTTATCCATAAACGTTATTTAGGTTGTAGTTTTAGTTTTAGGATCAGGGTTAGGTTTAGTTGTCTATTTTTAAATTAAAATATTTATTTTAAAAAACCAAATATAGCAACATAAATACCATTTATCGAGCGCACCGTTCTCTTTGCTTTTACCTTATAAGAAAAGTACACAAAAACACATCACCGCTGGGCCCAAAAATATGTGCTATTAATATCGACAAGATGGTTTTTGCGTGGAATTTCGACATTTGCAGAATGATGCGTGAACAAGTACCTACAATTCATGGTTGTTCAAATATTGTGTTTAACTTGCAAGTAGTAATTTATATTACTGTTTGAGTTTTTAGAACATTATTGTAAGGTACCTTATTAAAAAATCAATTTATTTTGTTTTATTGCATTAAAGTAGCACAAATAAAAAAAAATTTCATTAAAATACGGTTATTCATTAAAAATGTTACGCCTATCCAATTAAAGTAATGTGTAAATAATTTGAATTCTTCTATTTTATGGAAAATCATTAAGATTTGTGGAAAGAACATGAAAATATTCAAATTTCTCCGTTAACAAACAACACCACAATAGGCATAAACAATTTCGAAAAAGACATACTTTAAAATTTCAAGCATCTTGGAAAAAATGACATCTGAAGAAGTAACTAGTAAAACGAGATCAGATGCTGGAATTTTACTCAATTCAATGCAATATTTTTCTTTTCTATGTTATCTCAATTTATGGGAACCCGTCATTTTTTAAATTAATGCAAATTCATTGCATGGAACAAAGAGATGTGCTAATGCAGAACGCTGTAATATCAGCCAAACATTTTATGAAGAGTGGGAGGTTGGAGATATTAACTGAACGCTGAGTTAGAATGAGAAAAAATACGAGTGGAGAAAATTCAGAAGACGTGCTCTATCTTTAGAACGAGAAGTACAAGGAGAAATGTTTTTATCCATGGATGGAATTATAAAAGAAAATACAAGAACGCTTTGATGAGTTTCAAGTCCTTGCAAGAAAATATTCGTATATAATACCATGTAACCTACTAAATGAAGCATCGAAACATCAAATGAATTATGTTATTGACATTGATAAAGAACAGTTCAATATTGAAAGAAAAAGGATCCAGGTTTTTATGGCTGTACCTACACTACAAGAAGAGGCATTATGTTAGAAAAATGGAAGGCCCCCTTGATTCTATTAAAATTTATTCAACAGTAAGATTTGAAAATTCTGTAACCAACATTGTAATTTTCCAATGAATTTTGTCAACAATTGATATCAGTGTCGCTAGTTGTTCAAGGAGCTTCTCCAAAGTGAAGTTGATAAAAATTATCTTCGTTCCACCATGAGCGATTTAAGACAACAAAATCTTGCAATATTGTCCATAGAAAAAGACATTACAAATAATTTTACAGTTTGATTTTGAAATACATGATTTTTCTATTATGAAAGTTAGGAAAGTAAATGTATAAATATGATTACATACTAACTTATACAATTTCTTTGTTTGTAAAAAAATAATAATTTATTTATCAATATATAAAAAGAATAGTAATTGATAATGTTGTTTTGGGTGTAAATTTGGAACATGTTTAATCTCATGGGAAGGGGGGGACCTGCGACCTCAGTAACTTTCTTGTGCCCTTTAAAAATGTATGGTGTATTTTTATAAATGTTTATTTATAGGTATATCTCCTTATGCGGGCTCTTTAACTACTGCTTGCATAAATATGGCATGCAATGGTAAACATGTTCCCAACCTTTACTTCGTTTCAATTGCAATTATTTATTCATGTTTATTAATTTATAAAAATCATCAAATAATCGACTAATTTGCCGTCCATAAATGACGTCACGCGATTTTGGCTGATTTTTCACCCCCTCCGCTATCGTCACACGTCGTCACAAAAAACTTAGACCCTTCTTCAATACGACTTCATAAAGCTTTGACACCCCCCCCCCAAATAAAAGACGTATTTCCTATTTGAAAATAAGCATGTTTCAAATTAAATTTTTGTCATTTAAGAATGTTTTTAGTGAGAGGCTGAGCTCTAATATCGTAACACGCCTTTCACGTAAACGACATTAAATGAAGTGTCAGTAATTAATATTTATGTGGAAATTTTATTTAAAGTTTCGTGTTTTGATGTGACATCACATTTCTCAAACACACCCCCTCGTTACGCATCGTCACAAGTGTATGACTCCCCTCCCCGCCCCAGGTCCGTGACGCCATTATGGACGGTCACTAAAATGGGCGGCACATTGGAGACCGCCCCGGGCGGCAAAAGTTCTAGCTACGCCACTGACATTACATCTAAATTTGCATTTCCTTTCCACAATAAACAAAGAAGCATAAGGCTAATAGCGGGCATGACGGCGAAAATTTTGAGGCGTTTCGAACGGGAAACTCGGGTACAAGTTCAAAATTTGGACGTGTACCTGGGCAGTTTTTTTCAACAATATTGACAGCCCTATTCGTAATCCGCCCAAAGACATATATAACTGTAGTAATCAACCACAAATATATTTTGGATCTCTTCTGCCACCTGGACACCTAGCAGTCCAAATAAAAATCGCGTGATTACTTTTTCTCTTCTTTGTTTTCACTGACTAACACTAATTTCGAATTTGCTCTAAAAGAATAATTGAGCAGTCAATCAAATGCTAAACCTCGAAAGAGTTCTTGAGGCGTTATGTCTCACCTCACATGGAATCAGAATGTTTCATAAATATTTGTATAGTGTAAAAGAAAAAAAAGAGTACTACATGCTTACGTTGATGCGACAGTTTTGTTTATAGACTTCATCATAATAATTATTATTGACTAGAAAACCAGTAATATCTGAAAAGTAAACCGTTAACACTGTAAGAGCAAATAAGGAAAACATATTTTGTTTCATAAAAATTAAATTAAATTGGTTCACACATTCCAACCTGCTCATCGCATATATTAAGAACATCTTGATATAATATATATCTCAATAGCTTATAGCTAAGCCAGATACTGATAGCTAAGATCAACTCAATCACTTATAGCTAAGCCAGATACTGATAGCTAAGATCAACTCAATCACTTATAGCTAAGCCAGATACTGATAGCTAAGATCAACTCAATCACTTATAGCTAAGCCAGATACTGATAGCTAAGATCAACTCAATCACTTATAGCTAAGCCAGATACTGATAGCTAAGATCAACTCAATCACTTATAGCTAAGCAAGATACTGATAGCTAAGATCAACTCAATCACTTATAGCTAAGCCAGATGCTGATAGCTAAGATCAACTCAATCACTTATAGCTAAGCAAGATACTGATAGCTAAGATCAACTCAATCACTTATAGCTAAGCAAGATACTGATAGCTAAGATCAACTTAATCACTTAGAGCTAAGCCAGATACTGATAGCTAAGATCAACTCAATCACTTATAGCTAAGCCAGATACTGATAGCTAAGATCAACTCAATCACTTATAGCTAAGCCAGATACTGATAGCTAAGATCAACTCAATCACTTATAGCTAAGCCAGATACTGATAGCTAAGATCAACTCAATCACTTATAGCTAAGCCAGATACTGATAGCTAAGATCAACTCAATCACTTATAGCTAAGCCAGATACTGATAGCTAAGATCAACTCAATCACTTATAGCTAAGCCAGATACTGATAGCTAAGATCAACTCAATCACTTATAGCTAAGCCAGATACTGATAGCTAAGATCAACTCAATCACTTACAGCTAAGCCAGATACTGATAGCTAAGATCAACTCAATCACTTATAGCTAAGCCAGATACTGATAGCTAAGATCAACTCAATCACTTATAGCTAAGCCAGATACTGATAGCTAAGATCAACTCAATCACTTATAGCTAAGCCAGATACTGATAGCTAAGATCAACTCAATCACTTATAGCTAAGCCAGATACTGATAGCTAAGATCAACTCAATCACTTATAGCTAAGCCAGATACTGATAGCTAAGATCAACTCAATCACTTATAGCTAAGCCAGATACTGATAGCTAAGATCAACTCAATCACTTATAGCTAAGATCAACTCAATCACTTATAGCTAAGATCAACTCAATCACTTATAGCTAAGATCAACTCAATCACTTATAGCTAAGATCAACTCAATCACTTATAGCTAAGATCAACTCAATCACTTATAGCTAAGGTCATTAAGAGTATAGATGATTCATCCCAAAGATTATGTAGATGGCGAATAGCTAAGATTATGTAAACCCCTTATTACTAAAGAATCACCATGAATTAAACCAAATGTCATTTCAAGAACAGACAGATATTACTCTTATGTGCTTCACGTATAGTTAAGATCAACTAGATCAGTGCTTCTAAAACTTTTTAATATGGCGGACCGGCAGGAATTTTTTTCTATTGCTCCAGGGACCGGTGCTCTATTTTACCAATACTGACGTTGTAGCGAAATGTAAATTATTTCATATTATATGCTTATTGCCGAAAAATTGACATATTCTATATGGTTAGTATTAATGGCTGCAAATTGAGGATTGTAATTATATTTCATGTCCTTTCTTGATAACTTCTGTGGACCGGGGGCGGATAACTCACGGACCAGCACAGGTCCGAGGACCACCATTTTGAGAAGCACTGATCTAGATCACAGCAATCTTTTCCATTAACTATTCACGTGGTACAACAATGTGTACACTAATGTAAGCGTCTTCCAAATCTAAATCCCCCACCTTTTAAATCATTGTCAATAAGAACGTTAGTTTGGTTTAAAAGATAATGGCTTGTTTTAAGTTAGTGCAAGGATTAGTATTTCTGACATTTAAATTTTCAAATTATCTAAATGTGGTGTTCCACCCCTCCCTAAATACTTATTTTAGTTATGTGTTGAAGTTTAAAATTTAAGATAAAATTTGTGTATATTTATTTTAGAAGAAAAGGATTATTTGGCGTTATTTAAAACTAGCTGGGGCACCCGGTGTTGCACAATTTAAAAAATAGTAAAGAGATTAAAAAATAAAAAAATAAAGAATATAATTCAACACCGTTGGACCTAGGGTCTTGATATTTTGCATGGGACCCTCATTTGACCCGGGACAGGTCACAGGCAAAGTGAACACAGAAGAGCCGCATGCGGCTCGCGAGCCGCAGTTTGACCACCGTTGGTATATAGGAAAAGCCGTCTGTAATTTTTCATGATAATGCTAGAGTATTTTTTATGTAGGACTGTGGGTATATGGCATAGAGTTCAGGTTTATATAGCAATAGACGTGTGGGAATTCATGAGCAAGGTCATGGCCATAATCTTGGAACCTATATTTCCTTGAATAGTAGTATCCTCTATTTTATTTGTGATTTGTGTTCAACTATTCCAAATTGATCACTCGGGGAATTTGTTTGACATTCCTTATTCTGTGATTTATTAAGAGATTACCCACATGGTATTGATATAAGTAACAAAAATCCTTGAACCACATGATTCTATAAAATGAAGGTCTTAAGAATAACCAAGTCGTAAACTTTGTTTTCCTTAATCCTAACCCTAATTTCTCATTGTTCAAGCCTTTGTAGACATAGCCATAGTTTATACTGGCTCTTGTTATGTAGTATTTAAGATTTTTTTAAAGCTAACATTTAAAACTGTACCTTTGCCAGGTAAGGAGACTTAACCTCCATAGATTTTATTATAGACTTGATTGGTAGAATGTCCTGGGAGGGCTAGGGAGACACATGAGCTTTTTATCTTATTAATGAACGGTGAATCGTGCAAAGTGTAGCTCAGAGTTTTACAGTGTAGACACAGGGGGCGTTAAGGAATTGTGTGTGTGTGTGTGTCTGTGTGTGAATGTTCAAACTGGGAATTGACTTTAGGAACTCGTATGTTTGGGAGCAGTGCAGCTGTGTGGGAGCACAACCAAAGTAGCAAAGTCATCTGGAAGTACAGTTTAGACAGTGTAGTCATCTGGGAGTACAGACCAAGCCATGCAGTGTTTTAGGAGTACAACCCAGCAGTACAGTCGTGTGGGAGTACAACCCAGCAGTACAGTCGTGTGGGAGTGCAACCCAGCAGTACAGTCGTGTGGGAGTACAACACAGCGGTACAGTCGTGTGGGAGTACAACCCAGCAGTAAAGTCGTGTGGGAGTACAACCCAGCAGTACAGTCGTGTGGGAGTACAACCCAGCAGTACAGTCGTGTGGGAGTACAACTCAGCAGTACAGTCGTGTGGGAGTACAGTCGAAATAGTTGTAATACATTAACAAACCTCTAGCCACCCATTGGAGTTGTACTTTGGAATTTACTAGGAACTGGTCGCCAGGTAGAAAATACTATATTCGGCAGTCAACATTTAATTTAGAGCTGATAAAAACGAATCAATTTTGTTAACTGTTTCTTTTTTAGTCTGTTTCGTGATGATTGTGCGTTTGATCTGTTTTTAGAAATTTTCACTAAAAATAAATAATGTTACATTTTATGTTATGGAACATGAATGTCAAATACTGATACAAGGTAATTGTTTATGAATGTCAAATACTGATATAAGGTAATTGTTTCTGAACGTCAAAGACTGATATAAGGTAATTGTTTCTGAATGTAAAAACTGATATAAAGCAATTGTTTCTCAATGTCTAATACTGATATTAGGCAATTGTTTCTGAATGTAAAATACTGATATAAGGCAATTGTTTCTGAATCTCAAATAGGAACACGATATCGAAAAAGAAAAAAAAAGAATGCATCAATTTTTAACATGTTAAATTTTCCTAAGTTGAACTATCGTCCAATTTCGACACTTTTATGAATAATTTACCATTGGTTCGAAATATTCTTAGAATATTGGAAACCTGGACCCACTGTGATCAGAGTTTTGATTGTGGGACTTTGTGAAATAGTATAAGAAGAAAACAATTTATTTTTTTTGTTGACATGTTACTGTAAGGTATATATTTCTTGTTCAAGGTTATGATGTAATGAAATTATCATAGTTAAAGTAAAAGTGAAAAAAAAGAAACAGATAAACTATTAAAGAAACAATAAAAGATGCAGTGGAAAAAAAGCAATGTTTGAAACATGGAAAGGAATAGTTAATGATACAGTGAGACTCAGTGAGTGAAAGAAACGGAAAAATAAGGAAATTAAATTACAACATCAAGTTTTTAAGGAGAAAAAAAATTAAGGTTATAAACTTACTTTCCTTTTCTTTTCATACTCGGCCTCTACTTCCGTTCCCCTGTAAAACTTTTCTTTTGCTCCTAAATCCGGGAAGTAAAATCCATCTTTACATACACACTTGTACGAGCCTCGCCTGAACCCAAGGCCAGGTATGTGTTCACACTGTTTAGAGAGAATACAGTTGACATAAAATCAGTAAGTTACAACTACTCAAGTTATTATAGGAATTAAACAAAAGATACGACTTTTAAAAGAAATATGTGCTAAGTTATTTAGATGAAGTAACATTCTATAATGAATTTTATAACACAATATTAAATACGAGCAACAAAGCCCGTCCAAGGACGTTCCGCCACCGTTCGGTGGCATGTTGTAACTCCCCTCCAACAGGTGTTTTGACCGGCATTACATGTGCATCACGTCAAAAATACTATTCATTATAGTTAAAATAAATAACTCGTAAAAACAGAGATTTTTACTATAAATCCCAACGCGCATAACTCAAAATAAAGTCTTGGAAGAAATACTGCACCAAAAATAACTCGTTTTGAACGTCCGCGTAAATGGCGTAAACGTGTTCAATATGATTGGCTGTAGAAGTCATATGTGTTTGAGGGACCAATCGCTATAGATGACGGGACAGAACGGACAGAAACTTGCCTTTTATTATATAGGATATTGCAAAGTCCGAAGTTGCAGTTTATATCACACGCCGAATAGGTGTTCAATAAATGAGACGTTGAGGCTTGATCAAGTTTTTCAATAGATTACATAAACACATTAAATCACCTCTAAACGGCCTCCAGTCTATCGATAAATTAAGTTGCTGAGGTTAAATTTCCTTTTTGAATATATTGTTGACCTTTAGTTTCAAATGTCCATTGTCCATTTCTTAAAAGCTTTTAAATTATTTAAAAAAAAACTAATTTCTTAAATTTTGTACAGCCCATAAAGCCTCATAATATCAGTTCATTATATATATCTTTAATTTCAGGGCATAAAGTGTTTTTCGAGTTGACAAAGTATCTTATACATTATTAAGAACTAGCAACAAAGCCCGTCCAAGGACGGGAACGAGTGTAAGGTGAATTGTGAAGTTCATGGTAGGACAGCACAACATCCACATCAACTGACTCCAAAATGAAAATGAAACGTCACCAGTCGTCGTTTCAACCAGAGGCTTTCTCCAGAGACCCTACCTCCTCCCCCCATACCACGGTCTGTCCAGAGACCCTACCTCCCCCCGCCACACCGTGGTCTGTCCCAAGATCCAACCTCCCCCCCCCCGCGGTCATACCAGAGACCCTACCTCCCCACCCCGTCGGTCCAGAGACCCTACCTTCCCCCCACATCGTGGTCTGTCTAGAGACCCTACCCCACCCCATACCGTGGTCTGTCCAGAGACCATACGCCCCCCCCCCACACCGCGGTCTGTCCAGAGACCCTACCTCGCCACCAGTGCAATTCGTCGAGAGACCCGCCGTCTCGACCCGCCATACATGTGTTTCACGTCAATAATACTATACATTATCAATATACATAATTAGCAATGTAAGTCCTGTCCCGTCCGTGATGCTACTAATTTTAGAAAAGAGCGCACCAAATTACTGTGCCAAAAATAACTCTTTTCGAACGTCCGCATAAAATTGTTCAATATGGAAATAAATGAATAAAATAAAAATAAATAAAATAAATGAAAGTTCTGTATTACATTATTTTTTTATTCTGATGTGTATTTATTTTCAAAACGTTCGTCATTTTTGACGGGTAATACATTATTCGTTATAATATATAACCCGTAAAAACAAAGTTTTTGACCATAAATCCCAACGCGCACCGCTCAAAATAAAGTCTTGGAAAAAATATTGAACCAAAAATAACTAGTTTTGAACGTCCGCGTAAATTTGTTCAATATGTAAATGAGATTTAATTTTTCTCCGCTAGTGATTAGCTGTAGGAGTCTGTAGGAAATTGAGGGACCAATCGCTATCGAGGACCGGACAGAGCGGTCATAAAATTACCTTTCATTATTATAGAAGATCACATTAGTCCATACACATTAATTAAAGTACAGCACAAATATATTTTAATAAATTTTATATAACTTTACGTCATTATGATGGTACATCCCTACATCTTTAAATCATTATATTTTTACATTATTATATCTTTACATCATTATATCTGTACATTATTATATTATTCCATCATTATTTACTTGCGTCTTTAATAAACTTTACATTATTCTATGATATATTTAATTGATTTGTTACATGAATTATATCATTGATTTTACAATTATATAATATACAATCACTTAAAGATTCTTCATTTTGTATTTTTGAAATAGTCAAAAATCGTTGCATTTTATTAATAGTCCTTTGAACTTCACTTCACTGTTTAAATGTATTAATAGCTTTGAATTTGATTTCTTGGTTAGTACAGATTTTAGTCATAGTATCAAAGCGCATTTTCACCCTTCAATGTTATAGATATTTCTGCATGGTTACTTGCATATTCCATGCACCCAAACCCTTCCCGGAATGATCCAATGAGCAATTGATGTACAACAGGGGTCGGGAAACTTTTTGTCTGAGAGAGCCATAAGCACAATATATTTTGAAAAGTATTTCTGTGAGAGCCATATATTATTTTTTTTAACTAGTACTTTTTTCTCGCCTAACGCCCCAGAACTGCAGTCCGGCACCATTTTTTTCCATTGTTATTTTTATCACTGTCTGGAATGCTTTATCAGGTTGCGTTTAAAACTAAAAGTTTAAGTAAATGTGTGCATTTTGTGTTTCAACACTAAAAGTACAATAATTATTTCTCTGAATTCTTTTTAATAACATTGACTTTCTGTTGCTAATCAATAATGGTATTTCTAACTATTAATGTGACTTATGGTGCTGCATGGCTTTGCTGATGGCTTTGTAGTCTGGTTGATTCGTGGTGAGGTTAAGCTTCTTGCAGGCGTTGAGGCTGCATCCATTAAATGTGATCGCTGGTTGGTCTTCATGTTCTTTAGGTGTGAGAAATACTGTTCTCATGCATTTGTAGAGCCAAACATTGTCTTTTCAGCAATAATCACACGCTGCAGTGTGTGGTATGTGACAGGGAGCGCGTTCTCAGTTTTGACAATCAGCAGGTCTGCGTGTTGAAGTTTTTTTCATTCCTGCCCACTTGTGTTGGCTCGCCAACTCTGCTTGCTGTCGTTCAAGTCTTTCTATATATTCATGCAGTGACTTAAACTTATTTACCCACATGCCTGAGGCCTTCAGGGCAGCAGCTTGTAGCTCAAAATCTCTGAAGGAGACAACTTGGATGCAACTCAGGTCAGTGCTGTCCACTGCACACTCGTGTGGATGGGTGATGAACTTAAAAAGATGATTGTGTTCGCAAAATTCTCCAAAGCGCACTTTAAATGACTGCAGGAGATTTAATGTGAATCCTGCTAGCTGATGAATATTAAGATGTTGAGCAGGGTCACTTGATGTGCACGTATCTTTGAACTCTCCAAGTTTTTCAAAACTTAGTAAATGACCTGTTTCAATGTAGGCGATGAAGAGTTCTAGCTTGTTTTCAAATGCAAACACTGCTTGTTGCATGGCAGGGATAGTATTTTATTTTCAACACCTTGCATTTTTCACATCTAGCTGATTGAGATAATTTTTATATGCAATTAAAATGTAGATAAAAAAGTTTGAAAAAGCAATTTTTTTATATAAACTAACATTTGTCTGCGAGCCAGATGCAGCCATCAAAAGAGCCATATATGGCTCGCGAGCCATGGTTTCCCGACCCCTGATGTAGAACGTCTATTTTAAACTTTATGTAAAGAAGAAAACGTTATATGGCATTTGAGATTTTCTGCAAAGAGGATTAATTCACAAAATATATTTTTATTATTGATCCCATATGACTCCATAAATAAATCCTATCAGATTCCGAAACACGAACAAACGTCATGGATATCGTTATATGTTGATATCGTGTTTTGTATTGTTATATGTTGATATCGTGTTTTGTATTGTTATATGTTGATATCGTGTTTTTATCGGTATATGTTGATATCGTGTTTTGTAACATTATATGTTGATATCGTGTTTTGTAACGTTATATGTTGATATCGTGTTTTGTATTGTTATATGTGGATTTTCAGATCTTTTTATGAGCTGGAATGTTGGATTACTGTAATCGTTCGCCATCATATTAATACTGCAATATTTTATAGTCACAAAATTTCACTTTCGCACTCACGTGTAATGGGTACCGACGTGATGAAGCATTGAGTTTTTGCTCCCCCCACACACACTCACCCTTTCCCCCTTATCGCACCAACGACTATGAATCGTTTGATAATTATGCGATCTGCTGCGGTACTAAGGAGTGTTTGACTCAAGTGCACGTGAACCAAACACAACGTTGTCATAACGCCCAGTGAAGAAGCTGATACTTTCCTTATGTAAATGAAAACGTAGATGAAGCCGGGAAGGTTTTTATAAGCATACAGGAAATTAAAATGATAACCTTTAAAGTGTCTCTATTGTCTAAATCTCTAGCTACACAGAAACGAAAACAATTAAAACAATTATTGGGCACATAGAAGGAATATTCACTCGACCATGCATACTAATAATCATCATTCCAATGAATACATCTGGGACAGAATAAACTCTATTGAGGGTCATCAAGAAACCATCATAACAGCGATTAAGAGACGCAAGATGGCATGGTTCGGTCATGTACTGCGACGTGATACCCTGAGAAAAATTATCCTTCAAGGCACTGTAGAAGGGGGCCGGCGAAGAGGTGGAAACGGAAAAGCTGGCTGGACAACATAAAGGAAAGGACAGGGATTAAATTGCATGAATTATAGGCCCCCGCTCAAAATAGGCATATGTGGAGATCGTTATCTGTTGAAGTGTCCATGTGCTCCCCCAACGACCGCAACGGCCACGGGACTGGTGATGATGATGAATCATTCGGTCAGTAACATGTAAGCATTCAATACTTAGCCAGTAACATGATTGGTATCAAATCTTGCTTGATAAAGTATTAGAAATCAAAACGTGCTCAGTAACAAGTCAGAATCTAGAGTTGGCAAGTCACATGTACGTATAACCTTATTGTTTCTTAATTCTGTTTTCATCCATAATTTAAATAATACACTTGGTTATATGACGTTATCTTTCTGTCCCTCAGCTATTTCATTTTCGCAATTCCTCGTCACCCCCCCCCCTCTTTTTTTCAATACCTAATTATCACACCAATTAGTCTCGCCACACATTTGTTCATCGACCAATATTCCTGTTTCACCTTTCAACATACATAATTTTGCTGTTAACTTCAAATGCAAAGCCTCAATGCTTTATACCCAATGTGTTTTGTCAATACCTCAGCCCCCCCCCCTCACCCCTTTCCACCAAAATAATTTTGATCGACTAAGTTAAAGATGTTGATCGACTAAGTTAAAGATGTTGATCGACTAAGTTAAAGATGTTGATCGACTAAGTTAAAGATGTTGATCGACTAAGTTAAAGCAGTGAAGCGGAAATCAAGGAGACAATTTCAAGTCTGCATAAACGAATTGTGGTAAAAGGTTTTTATGTCTTGGCATTTGTTCATGTTTTGCAATGCTGGACGTCATGTGTCACATGTCTTTACTAAGTTTTCAGTTGTTGGGGACCTGGTGAACCTCCTTGTAAATCTGACAGAAATGTTGTTTCCTTTACCCTAGTCCAGGAGTCTTCGAACTACGGCCCACGAGGCCCTTTCATCCGGCCCCTGGAGACGTTTTAATCTTTAAAAAAAGATACTATTTTTTACATGTAGTTTACCACAAAACAGCCCCAAACTCGTGTTTGACATTTAATGCTGCACTCCGGCAGAAAAGTTTGGAGACCCCTACCCTAGTCCATAACCAAACTCTTTAGTCGTAGAAATTAAGAGGAAAAAAAGTAAATGTATATAAATCTCATATCAACATTTCAGTCGTCTGTCAATATTATTCTTCTGTCAAACTAATGTCAACATCATAAGTATATTACTGTGAAAATAATGTTCCGTATAAATAATTTTACTGTCAATATAGTTATACCGTCAAAGTAATGCTACTGTTAATAATCCGAATGGAATTCTCGTTGTATGGGAAAAATGAGGTCCTTAAAAAATACCACAAGCACGTTCGGTGCTAAGTATTTTCTTAAGAACATTAAATTATTGGTGTAATAAAATCTGCCTTTTAAAAGGAGGGATTATAGAATATTAATAAAGTTATAAGGTTGAAAAAAACGTGCACAGCAGAGATTGGGGGGTTAGAATTATTTAGGATTTTTTTTGTAATAAAAATAACAAACGGGAATATAACAGCTTGTTACCCCAGTCAGGCACTGACCTCACCGCACATCCCTTGAAAACACTGAAATAAAACAAACCTGTAAAAACAAAGTTTTTGACTATAAATCCCTTATATATGAGACATAATTAACAGTATTGATTATGTTCAAACGCGACAAACATTTACATACTGAATCTGTCTTAACTCCCGTTTGCTTTTAACCCCGGGGGTGGGGGGTGGGAGAGGGGAAACATCTGGTCACCGATCGCTTGACCGAGCTCAGCGTGACACGTAAAATGTAAATAAAAGCACGCCGGTACACCTGGATAAAACACGAGATGTGTTCACCTCTGGCTGGCGTGAAGTCAAGTGACCCTTAAAATGTAAACAAAGCAACCGCTACATATAGTTTATATAGATAAACTAAAAATGCATTAACTTAATTACGGTACGTTCGATCGATCTGAAATTTTGATACAATGCATTGTTAGGTGAGTCGGGTCCATGTGCCTAATTGCAGCTCGATCGCATCACGGGAAGTGGGTCATTTTGGACTTTTCTTTTTCCGCACGAACGACGTACGAAGAGAGAGATGACTACAAAATTTCGAAGTTAATATAAGTGATTTATAAAACAAACCCGTAAAAACAAAGTTTTTGACTATAAATCCCTTATATATGAGACATAACTAACAGTATTGATTATTTTCAAACGCAACAAACATTTACAGACTTAATCTGTCTTAACTCAACTTTGCTTCATAACCCTAGGGGGGGACCGAGTTCAGCAAGACACGTAAAATGTAAACAAAAGCACGCCGGTACTTCGATGGGTTGCGTCAACACGACACGCGAACTGAGATCTCACGTGAAAAAAACAACAATAACACACCGTGAAATTGAAATACATACCTCGTATAGAGATAAACTAAAAATTGCATTAATTTAATAACTGTACGTTCGATCGATCTGAATTTTTAATACGATGCATACGGTACTTCGATGGGTCGCGTCAACGCGTGACTGAACAATCCCGTGAAAAAAAACAATAACAAACAGTGAATTTGAATTACATACGTTATATTAGGATAAACTAAATATGCATAAATTTAATTACGGTTCGTTCGATCGATCTGAAATTTTGATACGATGCATTGTTAGGTGAGTCGGGTCCATGTGCCAAATTTCAGCTCGATCCGATCACGGGAAGTTGGTCATTTGTTACTTTTACTTTTTCCGCCCGCCCAAGACAGAGATGACGAGACGGCGGTGAAGTTAATATAAGGGATTTTAAAACGGCTATAAATTATAAAAGAAAATCAATATCTTTTTAAAACTTAAGATTATGTAGATTATGATTGGAATGTTTCGTCAAGTAATAGATGTGGGAAGTACATTGCTAACCTAAGATTATTTAGTGTGTTATTCTAACTTATTGAAATCGCTTTCAAATTCTTTTACCTTTATTTTCTTTAATTAAAATTAATATTTAAAAGTATTTCATCTCTGCAATGAAAAGGTCACCCAAAGTGCCAGCGATATTTTTGCAAATTTGGTCCCTACATTCGTTTGATTTAAGCATATAATAGTAATTTTAAAAAAAAACTTTTTTAATAAAAATAATCTCTTAAACAATAGATCATATATGATTTTATGGAAAAAATAATTAACACGGGAAACGCTAAGAAACCTATTTTAAAAATCATTTTCATTTTTTTCTGGACTGTTTTCCTTTTGTTCCAAAATGGTTGAATGAGGGTAACCTGTACCAAATGGTTGAACGAGGGTAACCTGTACCAACTGGTTGTACGAGGGTAACCTGTACCAAATGGTTGAACGAGGGTAACCTGTACCAAATGGTTGAACGAGGGTAACCTGTACCAAATGTATTATTGAACGAGGATTACCTGTACCAAAAGCATTATTGAACGAGGTTAACCTGTACCAAATGTATTATTGAACGAGGGTAACCTGTACCAAATGTATTATTGAACGAGGGTAACCTGTACCAAATGTATTATTGAACGAGGGTAAACTGTACCAAATGTATTATTGAACGAGGGTAACCTGTAGCAAATGTATTATTGAACGAGTTTAACCTGTGCCAAATGTATTATTCAAGGCTGATTCATGTCAGCTGTGTCAAAAGTGTTAAAATCCTGCCTAGGGACATTAATTTCCAATACTTTGGTTACAGGCAGATGCGATGCGTACTTGATCTCAGAAGTTGATGGAGTTCATTTGATAAATTGCAATAGAAATTATCAGACTTGTATAAATTGTGCTATTGAATAAATCCTTAAAATTTTCTTTTGACTGCTTTAAAAAAAAATATCCTTTCGACACAGTCCTGTCGTCTCATTAAAGCTTTCAATGAGAACCAACTTAGCAAGTGAGTATTACAAACTAGGGGTTTTAGGGCGCCTACGTCGCCTACTTGGGCTGTAGAGCGCCAACGGTGTCCGTTTTTTTTGGGTAAAAAGCCCAAGTAACTTATCCTTGTTTGATAAATACGAAAAATTAAACTTCCTGAAATGTACACAAAGTATTTTATAATTATAAATCCTCAAATCCTCTTTTTACATCGCTCTCTTTTTAGAATTTTGCACACCTCCTGATGCGCGCCGTGTATATATAAGTAATATAATAGTCCAAGTCACTTACTAACTCATTGGATGTGGAACGCGTGAGGAACGATGTACAACAGTCTATAGCAGATAAAAAATCGTGTGGTGATTAGCACTGTAAAATTTTTTTATATGACCTCATTGTTTGATCTTATATTTTAAAATACAAGGTGTGCATCGGTGCGCAAAATGATTATAAATTAAAGATACGCTGTAAAAAAATATTATATGACGTCATTATTTTAGCTCATATTTTTAATTTGGAAAAGGGAACAATGTAACAAGAGTATTCGATGATGGTTAATTATAAAATACTTGTGTACATTTCAGAAAGTTTAATATTTCGAACTTATCAAACAAGGACAAGTTAGTTGGGCTTTTGAAAAAGGTGGGCGCCGTAGGCACCCTAAAAACAAAAGTGGGCGCCACGGCGCCGCAGCACAACCTAGTACTTAAATATAAGCTCAAAAAGTGACGTCATAGCGCTACGGATCCTTCAACCTGTGACTTGGGCTATTATATTGTTTAATGCTATTTTCCATGTAAGTAATGAAATGCAAAGGACATTGTCTTTATTTAAAACTAGTGTATTACCCGTCACAAAATAAGGAGGTTTTCAAAACTAAATACATTTCAGCTGAAATCTATTTATTTTGAAAAATACACATCAGAATGAAAAAGTAATGTAATACAGAACTTTTATTTATTTAATTTATTTTTATTTCATTCATTAATTTTCAAATTGCACAATTTTATGTGGAACGTTCGAAAAAAGTTATTTTTTGTGCAGTAATTTGGTGCGCTGCTTTCTAAAATTAGTAGCGTCACGGACAGACAGACGTGACATACATTGCAAATCATGTATGTTGATTTGTTTTTTTGCCAGTAGGTTGAATAGTCAATTGAGTACTATTGTAAAATGTAACAAAATTAGCATGTGCAGCCAAAGTAAAAATTAAAACAAATTAAATCAGGGTAGTAATTAAAGTGAAGTTTTTAAATATTTTTTGTATTAGTCTCGTTTGATCTAGTGTCACCCCAGAATGTATGCGCAAATTTCAAGACAATAAAGGGACAGGGGGGATGCAAACAAAATTCATTACATGATTTCACCTAACAAACAAACACAGAGAGATCTGAAGTTAAATCAAATCAATGAATTGTACAAAATATGTATTGTAAATAACAGACTTAAATCTATCCAAAAATAATTCCGTGGTAGGGGCCAATGCTCCTAGATGCATGAGTGTGGAAACATTGTTTTATTGAAAACAAGAAACGTATATTAATTTCAATAAATAACGGGAAAGCAATTCGTGTGTGTGTGTGTGTGTGTGTGTTTGTAAATGTGATTTCTATGTGATGTTAATTTAAACGTGTGAAAGTTTGATGTTTAAACAGAAATGAATTTTTTGTAAAGACTGATAAAATGTTATCGCTTTCCCCGTAGTTAGGAAATAAATTCGCTCCAATGGACAGCAATGAGATTAACAGAACACGAGAGACAGAAAGAGAAATAGAGACCGGCAGAGAAGGAGGTGGTGAGAGAGAGAGAGAGACGGACAGGGGGAGAGAAATTGGGCCATTTGACCACTTGATTACAGACCGAACCTGGTGACAACCGGCTCCAAGCAATTTGCAAACGTTGGCAACGGCCAGAGATGATTTCATAGATGACCGGTAGAGTAGGACTTCGGGCTTCCCGGGCATCAACAGTTTTCATTGAAATTCATTTCGAATGTCGACTCAGAGTTGGGTAAAAAAGTAGAAATTTCGAATTGAAACCGAATAGTCGGAAACTTTCAAATTGACAACTATTCACAAACTAAACGTATGAAATTGAACTTGAACAACTACTCGAATTTCAACAAACTTCAAAGTTTTCCCACTCGCCGCTTGTTACACATCAAATCTTTTCGTTACTTTTAATTTCCCTGGTATTCCTTCAACAAATGGATCTAGGGAAATAACGTTGTGTCCGAAACAATGTCGCTGCAGTATGAATTGTAGAGCTCTGTGGGTGATTTGTAAAATTTGTTTGTTTGCGATTCAGCTCAGTCATAATGTAGTGCTATAAACAGAGTTGCAATGCTTCTTTGATACTGATTCCAGCTATACCTAAATTGTGATAGCCATCATAAAAGATATGTTGGTTTACTTAATTATTCTGTCGTATTTGGTAACAAAATATTTATTTTAAATTTTAATCGATGAAAAAGTAATTGAGAACCTGATGTATAAAATAGAGACGATGAAGTGAATGCTGATAAAAGAATCAACACTTAGGGTTCAGAGTCTGTTTTCAATCACACTGGAGATGATGGTACATAATGAAACCATCCAGTCTTTTCACCAAGTAAATCACAGATAATTTTATGAGAAATAAGGTTATTTGGGGCCTTACGGTTATATTGAGAATATATGAGACGTGAGGTTATATCAAGCAATGAGACGACGCGTTAGGCCATATACCAACAGACTTAGGCTTTATACGGTCATATAAGAACCTTTGAAAGCTAGAAGAGTACATCTGAGGTTATATGAGGGCACATAAAGACATACGGTTATTTGAGTACACATGAGGGCATATAACGACATGGGGCTATGTGAGGTTTTGATAAGGACAGATAAAGTTATATGAGGACATTTTAGGTTATAAAAAGACATTTGATTCAGTATGATGCTGTATGAGGACACATTAGGCAGTCAGTATGAGGTCATATGATGACATATAAGGATATATTGGGCAAAATGAGGTCATTTAAAGACATGCTATGCTAAATGATGCCATAAGAGTTTATATTAGGTTACAGGAAACAAGGGTTTATGCAGCATTAATTTGATTGCGATTATGTTGGTTACCCAGTTTCAGACGAAAACCTGAGAAAATATCGAATAAGGAATGGAATATTCATACCAACAAATATTTCAACTTCTTTCCAAACAAACCTGCCTGCTAAACCTAATTTAATAATTCCAACCCTTACGTTTCCCTAACCTGATCTCTCAATTTCTAACTTATCCTAACAGCAACTCTAGG
The DNA here is from genome assembly GCA_944989445.1 of Ampullaceana balthica. Lineage (NCBI taxonomy): Eukaryota > Metazoa > Mollusca > Gastropoda > Lymnaeidae > Ampullaceana > Ampullaceana balthica. Next base: position 291,029 of record CALYLW010000521.1, on the reverse strand, counting down.
GCATCTTAATATAATCATAATAGTATTATAATACTAATGCTAGCCTCAACGCTGAATAACGAAAGTGTTTTATCACCGATACTAACGAACCAAAAACCTAAACGTAACTCCTAACCCTAACCCTAACCCTAACCCTAACCAAAAACCTAAACGTAACTCCTAATCTGCTCATGACCTTTTATTTCGACTTAAGAAGACACCAATATTTTTAGACCAGCATATGGACACCTACATCTTTAGTCATCAAACGATCTTCATTCTTTTAAACTACATTGTAATTTTCAAAAGTCTTCAGACCAGGATTCCCTAATCTAAAAACTGTACAGTTATTTTCCAAAACCTAATATCGACAATTACCTTCAAGGGTTCCAAAGACTAAGTCAAAAACTTCAAATGTTCAAATAATGAAGCACATCTTTTTAAGTCTTGAGGCGTATTATATTGACAATGTCAACTGTGCTATTTTTGGATGGGACGCGTACACATTTCTTGATTATACCCTAGGATTTTCCATGTCAATTTTCTTGTCCTATACTATGATTGGCCAAGTACAAATTTCTTGTCCTATACTATGATTGGCCAAGTACAAATTTCTTGTCCTATACTATGATTGGCCAAGTACAAATTTCTTGTCCTATACTATGATTGGCCAAGTACAAATTTCTTGTCCTATACTATGATTGGCCAAGTACAAATTTCTTGTCCTATACTATGATTGGCCAAGTACAAATTTCTTGTCCTATACTATGATTGGCCAAGTACAAATTTCTTGTCCTATACTATGATTGGCCAAGTACAAATTTCTTGTCCTATACTATGATTGGCCAAGTACAAATTTCTTGTACTATACTATGATTGGCCAAGTACAAATTTCTTGTCCTATACTATGATTGGCCAAGTACAAATTTCTTGTCCTATACTATGATTGGCCAAGTACAAATTTCTTGTCCTATACTATGATTGGCCAAGTACAAATTTCTTGTCCTATACTATGATTGGCCAAGTACAAATTTCTTGTACTATACTATGATTGGCCAAGTACAAATTTCTTGTCCTATACTATGATTGGCCAAGTACAAATTTCTTGTCCTATACTATGATTGGCCAAGTACAAATTTCTTGTCCTATACTATGATTGGCCAAGTACAAATTTCTTGTCCTATACTATGATTGGCCAAGTACAAATTTCCCACCCTATCCTCTGAATTTCCAGAATGTTGTGTGCAAATATTTCTTTATTTTAGGATGGGATGTTGTTAAATTTCTCGCTCTATCCTAGGATGACCGAGCGAATATTTCTTGCGCTATCACGTCATCTGATGGCCACGAGAGAACGGATGGCGGGTTAATGGAATCTCTCTCATGTGAGTTCAACATAAAGTCCAGATCTCCTCAAAGAGCATTACACATTTATTTCCCACCTTGGGCTGGGCTCTTCGTGCCCAGGCACACTTCAGTTCAACGAAAAGTAATTTATACTGAAGCAACTGGCCAGGAACTTATTCCTGAAGAGCTGTAGCAAGGATACATGGGAATGTGTGACACAAACAAGTATATGATACAAGGACTTCTATGATAGAGGAGCTATATGTTACAAGTAAATATTATATCTATATTTGTTAAAATTAATGGCTGTGTATGTCCCGTATGGGTTACTAAATCATTCAGCCAAAAGCATTGTGTAAATTTTGTGTTTATCTTAGATGTCAACTTGCTACTTAATTATTTTTTAAACCAACATATCTGAATCTGAGTGACATAAATGTTCTAATGTCCAAGAGCTCTGATAATTGTTTGTGTCACATGTGTTTTCCAGGTCATGATCTGGAATGCGCACTTTGAATGGAGATCGTGTTTTGGTTTTGAGATAAACGGGCGAGACTTTTTTGTGTTGTGGTGTCAAGACTTTATTGTATTATGGTGTTGTTATAAATGGAGAGACTTTCTTGTGTTGTGGTGTAGCTATAAATGGAGAGACTTTCGTGTGTTGTGGTGTTGCTATAAATGGAGAGACTTTCGTGTGTTGCTGGTGTTGTGGTGTTGCTATAGATGGAGAAACTTTCTTGTTGGAATGAAAATGTGTTTGTTGATCCAGCATGTTTTTGTTGATCCAGCATGTGTTTTGTTGATCCAGCATGTGTTTGTTGATCCAGCATGTGTTTGTTGATCCAGCATGTGTTTGTTGATCCAGCATGTGTTTGTTGATCCAGTATGTGTTTGTTGATCCAGCATGTGTTTGTTGATCCAGCATGTGTTTGTTGATCCAGCATGTGTTTGTTGATCCAGCATGTGTTTGTTGATCCAGCATGTGTTTGTTGATCCAGCATGTGTTTGAGTGTCATTCAACAGATTGCGATCAAAATTGTTTGTGTTGTTGTGTGCACGCCCGAGGAGAATTCTGGATTATTTAAAATGTACGTGAAATTTGTAGGAGCTGTGGACCATAATGTATCATTGTATTGTGTGAGGTTTAGTACTTGGGAATAGGGGAGGGAGGGGGAGGTAGTCCAAACTTGAACGAGTTCACACTAGGAATATAGCGATCGGAAACTATACTCAACATGTGAGTATCGAGAGATCTGACTTTTCAAGTACAACATGTGTGTTTTCTAGTACAACATGTGTGTTTTCTAGTACAACATGTGTGTTTTCTAGTACAACATGTGTGTTTTCTAGTACAACATGTGTGTTTTCTAGTACAACATGTGTGTTTTCTAGTACAAAATGTGTGTTTTCTAGTACAACATGTGTGTTTTCTAGTACAACATGTGTGTTTTCTAGTACAACATGTGTGTTTTCTAGTACAACATGTGTGTTTTCTGGTACAACATGTGTGTTTTCTAGTACAACATGTGTGTTTTCTAGTACAACATGTGTTTTCTAGTACAAGACGCGTTTTCTTACTTTTCAAATTAAACAACCTGCGTATAGCAAGAGTTTTGAATTCTGAAATAAAATTCATGTGTAACAAGAACGCTGACTTCCCAGCTAAAATATGTGTGTATCAAAAAGTTCTATCTTCTCAACTACAACATATGTGTTTCAAGATTTAGTAATTTCTCAGATAAGAGCCTGTTTGTATCAAGTGCTTTGAATTCTGAACTACAACTTCCAAGAAACATGTCCTATTCTACAGTTTTCTCTCGTGAAGAAAAATCGACTGCGGACTTAAAGATTGAAATAAAATTCGCTTGAGTTGATGTATTCGAGCGATGTGAATTTATGATAGAGAATCAGGCCAACCGAGCTGAAAGTCAGACCTACCATGAAATGCAGTCATCCAGGGAAGGGAATAACTCTAACGGTTTGGTGTTTTTCAGTAGAGACATATCTTTAATGAAAACATGTATATGCAGCTTTAAAGATTTTGTAACGTAAATCAATTTATGTTGATAACAATTGTTTGTGGTCAACATAAGCACTCAAGCACCAGTTCTGAGACCGAGAACGTTATAGTAAATAAACGTTTCTGGTGCTGGTAACCATTTCCTTTGATTAGAAAGATGCAACTATGCTTAGCATTGGTTTTATAAAGATTTCTGAATGGCAAGATGTGGTGGAGCAGGTCAGAGTATCAAGGTATACTAAGATGGTTGAATGGCAAGATGTGGTGGAGCAGGCCAGAGTATCAAGGTATACTAAGATGGATGAATGGCAAGATGTGGTGGAGCAGGCCAGAGTATCAAGGTATACTATGATGGATGAATGGCATGATGTGGTGGAGCAGGTCAGAGTATCAAGGTATACTAAGATGGTTGAATGGCAAGATGTGGTGGAGCAGGCCAGAGTATCAAGGTATACTAAGATGGATGAATGGCAAGATGTGGTGGAGCAGGCCAGAGTATCAAGGTATACTATGATGGATGAATGGCATGATGTGGTGGAGCAGACCAGAGTATCAAGGTATACTAAGATGGATGAATGGCAAGATGTGGTGGAGCAGGCCAGAGTATCAAGGTATACTAAGATGGATGAATGGCAAGATGTGGTGGAGCAGGCCAGAGTATCAAGGTATACTAAGATGGATGAATGGCATGATGTGGTGGAGCAGGCCAGAGTATCAAGGTATACTAAGATGACTGAATGGCATGATGTGGTGGAGCAGGCCAGAGTATCAAGGTATACTAAGATGACTGAATGGAAAGATGTGGTGGAGCAGGCCAGAGTATCAAGGTATACTAAGATGACTGAATGGCATGATGTGGTGGAGCAGGCCAGAGTATCAAGGTATACTAAGATGACTGAATGGCAAGATGTGGTGGAGCAGGCCAGAGTATCAAGGTATACTAAGATGGATGAATGGCAAGATGTGGTGGAGCAGGCCAGAGTATCAAGGTATACTAAGATGGATGAATGGCAAGATGTGGTGGAGCAGGCCAGAGTATCAAGGTATACTAAGATGGATGAATGGCAAGATGTGGTGGAGCAGGTCAGAGTATCAAGGTATACTAAGATGGATGAATGGCAAGATGTGGTGGAGCAGGTCAGAGTATCAAGGTATACTAAGATGGATGAATGGCAAGATGTGGTGGAGCAGGCCAGAGTATCAAGGTATACTAAGATGGATGAATGGCAAGATGTGGTGGAGCAGGCCAGAGTATCAAGGTATACTAAGATGGATGAATGGCAAGATGTGGTGGAGCAGGCCAGAGTATCAAGGTATACTAAGATGGATGAATGGCAAGATGTGGTGGAGGAGGCCAGAGTATCAAGGTATACTAAGATGGATGAATGGCAAGATGTGGTGGAGGAGGCCAGAGTATCAAGGTATACTAAGATGGATGAATGGCAAGATGTGGTGGAGCAGGCCAGAGTATCAAGGTATACTAAGATGACTGAATGGCATGATGTGGTGGAGCAGGCCAGAGTATCAAGGTATACTAAGATGACTGAATGGCAAGATGTGGTGGAGCAGGTCAGAGTATCAAGGTATACTAAGATGACTGAATGGCATGATGTGGTGGAGCAGGCCAGAGTATCAAGGTATACTAAGATGGATGAATGGCAAGATGTGGTGGAGCAGGCCAGAGTATCAAGGTATACTAAGATGACTGAATGGCATGATGTGGTGGAGCAGGCCAGAGTATCAAGGTATACTAAGATGACTGAATGGCAAGATGTGGTGGAGCAGGTCAGAGTATCAAGGTATACTAAGATGACTGAATGGCATGATGTGGTGGAGCAGGCCAGAGTATCAAGGTATACTAAGATGGATGAATGGCAAGATGTGGTGGAGCAGGCCAGAGTATCAAGGTATACTAAGATGACTGAATGGCAAGATGTGGTGGAGCAGGCCAGAGTATCAAGGTATACTAAGATGGATGAAGAGCAAGATGTGGTGGAGCAGGCCAGAGTATCAAGGTGGTATACTAAGATGACTAAATGGCATGATGTGGTGGAGCATGCCAGAGTATCAAGGTATACTAAGATGACTGAATGGCAAGATGTGGTGGAGCAGGCCAGAGTATCAAGGTATACTAAGATGACTGAATTGCAAGATGTGGTGGAGCAGGCCAGAGTATCAAGGTATACTAAGATGACTGAATGGCAAGATGTGGTGGAGCAGGCCAGAGTATCAAGGTATACTAAGATGACTGAATGGCATGATGTGGTGGAGCAGGCCAGAGTATCAAGGTATACTAAGATGACTGAATGGCATGATGTGGTGGAGCAGGTCAGAGTATCAAGGTATACTAAGATGGATGAATGGCAAGATGTGGTGGAGCAGGTCAGAGTATCAAGGTATACTAAGATGGATGAATGGCAAGATGTGGTGGAGAAGGTCAGAGTATCAAGGTATACTAAGATGACTGAATGGCATGATGTGGTGGAGCAGGTCAGAGTATCAAGGTATACTAAGATGGATGAATGGCAAGATGTGGTGGAGCAGGTCAGAGTATCAAGGTATACTAAGATGGATGAATGGCAAAATGTGGTGGAGCAGGCCAGAGTATCAAGGTATACTAAGATGGATGAATGGCAAGATGTGGTGGAGCAGGCCAGAGTATCAAGGTATACTAAGATGGATGAATGGCAAGATGTGGTGGAGCAGGCCAGAGTATCAAGGTATACTAAGATGGATGAATGGCAAGATGTGGTGGAGCAGGCCAGAGTATCAAGGTATACTAAGATGGATGAATGGCAAGATGTGGTGGAGCAGGTCAGAGTATCAAGGTATACTAAGATGGATGAATGGCAAGATGTGGTGGAGCAGGTCAGAGTATCAAGGTATACTAAGATGGATGAATGGCAAGATGTGGTGGAGCAGGCCAGAGTATCAAGGTATACTAAGATGGATGAATGGCAAGATGTGGTGGAGCAGGCCAGAGTATCAAGGTATACTAAGATGGATGAATGGCAAGATGTGGTGGAGCAGGCCAGAGTATCAAGGTATACTAAGATGGATGAATGGCAAGATGTGGTGGAGCAGGCCAGAGTATCAAGGTATACTAAGATGGATGAATGGCAAGATGTGGTGGAGCAGGCCAGAGTATCAAGGTATACTAAGATGACTGAATGGCAAGATGTGGTGGAGCAGGCCAGAGTATCAAGGTATACTAAGATGGATGAAGAGCAAGATGTGGTGGAGCAGGCCAGAGTATCAAGGTATACTAAGATGGATGAATGGCAAGATGTGGTGGAGCAGGCCAGAGTATCAAGGTATACTAAGATGGATGAATGGCAAGATGTGGTGGAGCAGGCCAGAGTATCAAGGTATACTAAGATGGATGAATGGCAAGATGTGGTGGAGGAGGCCAGAGTATCAAGGTATATTAAGATGGATGAATGGCAAGATGTGGTGGAGGAGGCCAGAGTATCAAGGTATACTAAGATGGATGAATGGCAAGATGTGGTGGAGCAGGCCAGAGTATCAAGGTATACTAAGATGACTGAATGGCATGATGTGGTGGAGCAGGCCAGAGTATCAAGGTATACTAAGATGACTGAATGGCAAGATGTGGTGGAGCAGGTCAGAGTATCAAGGTATACTAAGATGACTGAATGGCATGATGTGGTGGAGCAGGCCAGAGTATCAAGGTATACTAAGATGGATGAATGGCAAGATGTGGTGGAGCAGGCCAGAGTATCAAGGTATACTAAGATGACTGAATGGCATGATGTGGTGGAGCAGGCCAGAGTATCAAGGTATACTAAGATGACTGAATGGCAAGATGTGGTGGAGCAGGTCAGAGTATCAAGGTATACTAAGATGACTGAATGGCATGATGTGGTGGAGCAGGCCAGAGTATCAAGGTATACTAAGATGGATGAATGGCAAGATGTGGTGGAGCAGGCCAGAGTATCAAGGTATACTAAGATGACTGAATGGCAAGATGTGGTGGAGCAGGCCAGAGTATCAAGGTATACTAAGATGGATGAAGAGCAAGATGCGGTGGAGCAGGCCAGAGTATCAAGGTATACTAAGATGACTAAATGGCATGATGTGGTGGAGCATGCCAGAGTATCAAGGTATACTAAGATGACTGAATGGCAAGATGTGGTGGAGCAGGCCAGAGTATCAAGGTATACTAAGATGACTGAATTGCAAGATGTGGTGGAGCAGGCCAGAGTATCAAGGTATACTAAGATGACTGAATGGCAAGATGTGGTGGAGCAGGCCAGAGTATCAAGGTATACTAAGATGACTGAATGGCATGATGTGGTGGAGCAGGCCAGAGTATCAAGGTATACTAAGATGACTGAATGGCATGATGTGGTGGAGCAGGTCAGAGTATCAAGGTATACTAAGATGGATGAATGGCAAGATGTGGTGGAGCAGGTCAGAGTATCAAGGTATACTAAGATGGATGAATGGCAAGATGTGGTGGAGAAGGTCAGAGTATCAAGGTATACTAAGATGACTGAATGGCATGATGTGGTGGAGCAGGTCAGAGTATCAAGGTATACTAAGATGGATGAATGGCAAGATGTGGTGGAGCAGGTCAGAGTATCAAGGTATACTAAGATGGATGAATGGCAAAATGTGGTGGAGCAGGCCAGAGTATCAAGGTATACTAAGATGGATGAATGGCAAGATGTGGTGGAGCAGGCCAGAGTATCAAGGTATACTAAGATGGATGAATGGCAAGATGTGGTGGAGCAGGCCAGAGTATCAAGGTATACTAAGATGGATGAATGGCAAGATGTGGTGGAGCAGGCCAGAGTATCAAGGTATACTAAGATGGATGAATGGCAAGATGTGGTGGAGCAGGTCAGAGTATCAAGGTATACTAAGATGGATGAATGGCAAGATGTGGTGGAGCAGGTCAGAGTATCAAGGTATACTAAGATGGATGAATGGCAAGATGTGGTGGAGCAGGCCAGAGTATCAAGGTATACTAAGATGGATGAATGGCAAGATGTGGTGGAGCAGGCCAGAGTATCAAGGTATACTAAGATGGATGAATGGCAAGATGTGGTGGAGCAGGCCAGAGTATCAAGGTATACTAAGATGGATGAATGGCAAGATGTGGTGGAGCAGGCCAGAGTATCAAGGTACTCTAAGATGGATGAATGGCAAGATGTGGTGGAGCAGGCCAGAGTATCAAGGTATACTAAGATGACTGAATGGCAAGATGTGGTGGAGCAGGCCAGAGTATCAAGGTATACTAAGATGGATGAAGAGCAAGATGTGGTGGAGCAGGCCAGAGTATCAAGGTATACTAAGATGACTAAATGGCATGATGTGGTGGAGCATGCCAGAGTATCAAGGTATACTAAGATGACTGAATGGCAAGATGTGGTGGAGCAGGCCAGAGTATCAAGGTATACTAAGATGACTGAATTGCAAGATGTGGTGGAGCAGGCCAGAGTATCAAGGTATACTAAGATGACTGAATGGCAAGATGTGGTGGAGCAGGCCAGAGTATCAAGGTATACTAAGATGACTGAATGGCATGATGTGGTGGAGCAGGCCAGAGTATCAAGGTATACTAAGATGACTGAATGGCATGATGTGGTGGAGCAGGTCAGAGTATCAAGGTATACTAAGATGGATGAATGGCAAGATGTGGTGGAGCAGGTCAGAGTATCAAGGTATACTAAGATGGATGAATGGCAAGATGTGGTGGAGAAGGTCAGAGTATCAAGGTATACTAAGATGACTGAATGGCATGATGTGGTGGAGCAGGTCAGAGTATCAAGGTATACTAAGATGGATGAATGGCAAGATGTGGTGGAGCAGGTCAGAGTATCAAGGTATACTAAGATGACTGAATGGCATGATGTGGAGGAGCAGGCCAGAGTATTAAGGTATACTAAGATGACTGAATGGCAAGATGTGGTGGAGCAGGTCAGAGTATCAAGGTATACTAAGATGACTGAATGGCATGATGTGGTGGAGCAGGTCAGAGTATCAAGGTATACTAAGATGGATGAATGGCAAGATGTGGTGGAGCAGGTCAGAGTATCAAGGTATACTAAGATGACTGAATGGCATGATGTGGTGGAGCAGGCCAGAGTATCAAGGTATACTAAGATGGATGAATGGCAAGATGTGGTGGAGCAGGTCAGAGTATTAAGGTATACTAAGATGGATGAATGGCAAGATGTGGTGGAGCAGGTCAGAGTATCAAGGTATACTAAGATGACTGAATGGCATGATGTGGTGGAGCAGGCCAGAGTATCAAGGTATACTAAGATGGATGAATGGCATGATGTGGTGGAGCAGGTCAGAGTATTAAGGTATACTAAGATGGATGAATGGCAAGATGTGGTGGAGCAGGTCAGAGTATCAAGGTATACTAAGATGACTGAATGGCATGATGTGGTGGAGCAGGTCAGAGTATCAAGGTATACTAAGATGGATGAATGGCAAGATGTGGTGGAGCAGGTCAGAGTATCAAGGTATACTAAGATGACTGAATGGCATGATGTGGTGGAGCAGGCCAGAGTATCAAGGTATACTAAGATGGATGAATGGCATGATGTGGTGGAGCAGGTCAGAGTATCAAGGTATACTAAGATGACTGAATGGCATGATGTGGTGGAGCAGGCCAGAGCATTAAGGTATACTAAGATGGATGAATGGCAAGATGTGGTGGAGCAGGCCAGAGTATTAAGGTATACTTAGATGGATGAATGGCAAGATGTGGTGAAGCAGGCCAGAGTATCAAGGTATACTAAGATGACTGAATGGCATGATGTGGTGGAGCAGGCCAGAGTATCAAGGTATACTAAGATGACTGAATGGCATGATGTGGTGGAGCAGGCCAGAGTATCAAGGTATACTAAGATGACTGAATGGCAAGATGTGGTGGAGCAGGCCAGAGTATCAAGGTATACTAAGATGACTAAATGGCATGATGTGGTGGAGCAGGCCAGAGTATCATGGTATACTAAGATGGATGAATGGCATGATGTGGTGGAGCAGGCCAGAGTATTAAGTTATACTAAGATGGATGAATGGCAAGATGTGGTGGAGCAGGCAAGAGTATCAAGGTATACTAAGATGGATGAATGGCAAGATGTGGTGAAGCAGGCCAGAGTATCAAGGTATACTAAGATGACTGAATGGCATGATGTGGTGGAGCAGGCCAGAGTATCAAGGTATACTAAGATGACTGAATGGCAAGATGTGTTGGAGCAGGCCAGAGTATCAAGGTATACTAAGATGACTGAATGGCAAGATGTGTTGGAGCAGGCCAGAGTATCAAGGTATACTAAGATGACTGAATGGCATGATGTGGTGGAGCAGGCCAGAGTATCAAGGTATACTAAGATGGATGAATGGCATGATGTGGTGGAGCAGGTCAGAGTATCAAGGTATACTAAGATGGATGAATGGCATGATGTGGTGGAGCAGGCCTGAGTATCAAGGTATACTAAGATGACTGAATGGCATGATGTGGTGGAGCAGGCCAGAGTATCAAGGTATACTAAGATGGATGAATGGCAAGATGTGGTGGAGCAGGCCAAAGTATCAAGGTATACTAAGATGGATGAATGGCATGATGTGGTGGAGCAGGTCAGAGTATCAAGGTATACTAAGATGGATGAATGGCATGATGTGGTGGAGCAGGCCTGAGTATCAAGGTATACTAAGATGACTGAATGGCATGATGTGGTGGAGCAGGCCAGAGTATCAAGGTATACTAAGATGGATGAATGGCAAGATGTGGTGGAGCAGGCCAAAGTATCAAGGTATACTAAGATGGATGAATGGCATGATGTGGTGGAGCAGGTCAGAGTATCAAGGTATACTAAGATGGATGAATGTCATGATGTGGTGAAGCAGGCCAAAGAATTAAGGTAGATTAAGATGTCTCAATTGGAAGATGTAATTATGTAGAACATAGCAACACATTGAATGAAGAACACTTTTTTTAAACAAAACACAAATGATGTTGATTAATCTTTTATTCTTACGGGAATAAACGAGAAAATCCCATATGATTAAAATAATAGGATACTCGAGAATTCTCGAATAAATATGAATAAATTGCCCACAGAAGCGTTAAATGCAAACCAGCTATTTCTCATGTTTTATTGAAATTTCCATATGCTTAATGTACATTACACGTTTTTTTCTCCAATAATGCGGTATCATAAGGAATTGCCCAAGATGTGGCATGTTATGTTACCGAATTTATGTTTTTTTACATATCAAAGGAATGAGGTATGTAGAGCAACATATGTTGTGATATGTGAAATTGGTTTTGTTGTTAATGCCTAATGGTTTCAAAATTTTGCTAAATACATAACCCGTTGGAAAATGTGTTAACTTACTGTTCCACTTTGATTACGTTATACGTCTAGTACTTAGGTCTTCAAGCTACTATGTCCAAAATGGTTACAAACGTTTTACCAAAGAGGTGTCTTTATTCTAAACGTGGTATTTTCAGAGAGATTTTGTTCACGATCTGCTAATCTTTTCCCTAATTTTAAACTGCATGTCTAAGATCTGTGTAATTGTTTTCTTTAATCTATTTCAGAAGAAGACATCAGTTATTGATCCATAGTTTTTATTTTAAATAGCTCATTAAAAAAATGTTTTTGTTTTCTCCTATACGCTGTGGACTCGGTTTGTCACGCTATCTTTCGTACAGCTCTCTATAAAACATTAAGATAAACGGGATATTAAAGGGAAGACTACACAATGAATTTCCAAGATTTCTTTTAATATATCAACATCAATAGTCCCGTCAGTGGACTCTTCTGTTACCGAATTAAAGGAGGGTCATCATGACATTATAGGTCAACAGTGGTCAAACTCTGGCTCGCGAGCCGCATGCGGCTCTTCTGTGTTCACATTGAGGCTCGCGTAAAATTTGTGAAAGATATGTTTACAATGATTCTGGAAAATTTCCAAGCCAGGTTTAATGACCCATTAGTTCTTCAATGCGGCTCTCGACAATTTGCTTATATTTAAAATGGCTCTCAGAAGCTAAAGGATCGACCACCCCTGTTATAGGTCAATAACTTTGAGAGAGCTGGAGTAAAAAAAACAACATTTCTAGCAAATTATCTGTCTTGTCATAACTCATTTCAAATAATCTGGATATCATACTATGAATCATAGCACTGAAACTTGCTTTTATACTGTTATTCATATCAAATAATCTGGCTAATATACTGTTATTCATATCAAATAATCTGGCTAATACACTGTTATTCATATCAAATAATCTGGCTAATACACTGTTATTCATATCAAATAATCTGGCTAATATACTGTTATTCATATCAAATAATCTGGCTAATATACTGTTATTCATATCAAATAATCTGGCTAATATACTGTTATTCATATCAAATAATCCGGCTAATATACTGTTATTCATATCAAATAATCTGGCTAATATACTGTTATTCATATCAAATAATCTGGCTAATATACTGTTATTCATATCAAATAATCTGGCTAACATACTGTTATTCATATCAAATAATCTGGCTAACATACTGTTATTCACCTTCACAACATAACTCACCACGCTAAGCTGTTGTGTAAGCAATGTGTCATGTGACGTGTGCATCAATAGCCACGGCTAAGATTCACTGACAATGAAGTTTGTTGTAAGGGGCCTTTTCATTACTCATTGGAGTTGATGCAACAATCGGAAGTCAACATATCGACTGCAATGAGTAGTCAATCTTTGATCATTAAATGTTTTTAATGTTCAGTTTAATGGGTCAATACGAATTGTTACATTTTGGTGCAGAACTGTTAAACCTCATTTATATTACTGATGCACCACCATTTATACTCTTTATTACCTCATTTATACAACTTATAAGTCTCTTTTATGCATATATATAAATGCATGATTCCAGTATTAAATTGATTCATTAATTTGCAACACATTTATATGATTAGACATTATGGCAAATGAGTGTGTCAAAGAGCGGATGAAAATTTTATAATGTGGACATGAGTCTACAAATATATAGTATATAGTATATGTCACAGGATTGGCGAAGATACATACATAGATTTCAAGTAATCTCAGCTTTTACCAGACTATACATAGATTTTTACTACCAATGTCTCTTAAAATATAAAGCCTCTGTTAAAACCAGTTAAACATTCCTATTATCCAAGGTGTTTAGTGTATAATAGTGAGACTTATAATTGGCGATTAAGCCAACTAACTTTAGTGTATAATAGGGAGACTTATAATTTTATAATTGGCTATTAGGCCAACTAACTTTAGTTTACGGCAAATAACACATCCTTGTGATTTACGTGGCTGTTCTTCGTATTAATATCGTTTAAGTAAAAACTAAGTTAAAGCTTTTTTTTTAAAATCAAATTTGCTTCCAAGTGTCACCGTATTTTATAGCACTTAATTTCACGACACCTGTATCATTACAATCTGCACGTAGTTGTGACCCAGTATTGTGGATGGCTTATTTTGGAATCTTAGTCACCATAAAGGGTTGTTGTGACACATTTGTGTATCGGTCTTAGATCAACAATATCCATGTCACCATAATGGTTGTTGTGACACACTTGAGTCTCGGTCTGAGATCAACAATATCCATGTCACCATAAACGGTTGTTGTGACACAGTTTGAGTCTCGGTCTGAGATCAACAATATCCATGTCACCATAAACGGTGGTTGTGACACAGTTTGAGTCTCGGTCTGAGATCAACAATATCCATGTCACCATAAACTGTTGTTGTGACACAGTTTGTGTATCGGTCTGAGATCAACAATATCCATGTCACCATAAACGGTGGTTGTGACACAGTTTGAGTCTCGGTCTGAGATCAACAATATCCATGTCACCATAAACGGTGGTTGTGACACAGTTTGAGTCTCGGTCTGAGATCAACAATATCCATGTCACCATAAACGGTTGTTGTGACACAGTTTTGAGTCTCGGTCTGAGATCAACAATATCCATGTCACCATAAACGGTGGTTGTGACACAGTTTGAGTCTCGGTCTGAGATCAACAATATCCATGTCACCATAAACGGTGGTTGTGACACAGTTTGAGTCTCGGTCTGAGATCAACAATATCCATGTCACCATAAACGGTGGTTGTGACACAGTTTGAGTCTCGGTCTGAGATCAACAATATCCATGTCACCATAAACGGTGGTTGTGACACAGTTTGAGTCTCGGTCTGAGATCAACAATATCCATGTCACCATAAACGGTGGTTGTGACACAGTTTGAGTCTCGGTCTGAGATTGACAACGTCTGAGTCCATATAAACTGATGCATTAGTTGCTTGCTTTAGCTGCAAGCATCTAGGAAATTTTTTCAACTATTCAAGTAACCGCATTAAGTGCAGCTGATAAGATCGATCCGAAAATCATTAAGTTCACCAGGAAATGGCGCAACAAAAAAAAACGAAAAAAAAACACCAAGGAAAAAAATAAATAAATAAAGGTGGGGGAATGTAAGGAGTTGACAGATGAAGCTCGATATTGTAGGGAATAAGAGGATAGTTTGTGGGGAATCAAATGATAATAGTATAGGGAATTAAATGATCTTAAATCTGGGGAAGGAAGTGATCGTTTTAGATGAAATTATATTGTATCATAATTTGATGAGTTTTGAAATAAAATTTGTATTGTCCAAGAATGAATAGTTTTAAGGGTGATGCAATCATATATTAAGAAACAATAATATGATAATTTGTGAAATGAATTGATAGTTTTATTGGTATAAAGATGAAACTGTTGAAAGATTGAAATGCTTCTTTAATTGAGGAAGGAAATGTTTAAATATTGGATAATCATTCCTTGATGTTAGGAAAATAAAAAGGAAAAAAAGTGTGCTCCTTGTATAAGGTAAAATATATGTTTTTTCCGATTGCTTGAACGAATTAGAACACAATTATTTTCGTAAAGTTTTTTATTGCTGTAGATAGTGAAGAACATTGCTGGAGAAATAAGGAAGTTTGCGCTTAAATAGAAAACAATTTTGGTGGAAAAAAATTGACGTCTACAAAATTTTGTTGAAATAGCAAAACTTATTTTTAAATAGTGAAAAAAGGACAATCGAGAAAAAACACACAATGTGCGTGGTAATAGATGAAAAGCTGTGGAAATAGAAAAGTGGGTAGTAGTATAAATTACTTTTATCCATAATGTTTTGGGAGATAATGAAAAAAAAAGAGTGGATTGTTTGGACAATAATCACCTGATAATAATTACATGATAATAATTACATGATAATAATTACATGATAATAATACTTGTAATAATTACACGACTCAAAGCTGATCACCACTGGAAGAACGCTGCCAATTTTCCGGGTTCTCCACCTTTGTTTCCAGCTTTTAAAATTTAGCTTCGGAATTAAAGTGTGATTCACGGTGGTCAAACGCGGCTGGCGTACAAAGAGTCACGCTTTTGAAGCTCTTTGAGTTCAGGGATTTCTTCTATTTGTTATAAGTTATGTCACGGCATTTTTTCGTCTGCGAGAGACGATAGGTTTATCTCCTTGGATTGCAGCCCTTGATTTGGTTGGAGAGACCAATGCTTAAGTGGCAGTCTCTTTTGCATGTCCAAGACACGAATGCGTTGGAGCAGTATTGTATGGCCTTTCTTTTTGCTCTATTATATATAATATTACTTCCCAAATAATATATTAAATTGTTATGTATTAATGAGTATTTTTATTTTTTTAAAATAACATTTTTTTTTAAATCGAAAGAAAAGAAGTACAATACTAGTAATTGCATTTAACATTTTCCATATTCAAGTCATAAAATTATATTTTTAAACTCAGCAGGCCAAAGATTACATCTCAGCGATCGGCAAATCGGCTTCGCTCATTAAAAGACTGACATACCAATCACAGTTCAACCCTTCAATTATTGACATCAATAAAAGAATTCAAGAATTTTTATTGGCTTTGTTTATTTAATGATCTTCAATTCACAAGAGAAATCATATAGACATCCTCCTTCGTCCCGTCTGGTATGCGGGTGTGCATTGGGTTGCCTGAACAAGACAGGAAGACCAATACACTATCAACATTAAAAACAGATGCAAGCCATAGATAAGCGTAAACGCAACAATCTTTTGTATAGGAGAAGAGTCTGAAATCGAAAATATAAGAAGATGGCTTTAATTTGTTTTCTAATTGTATGTTTAACCAGAAGTATTTCTTAACATCTTGAAAGGCTTTCATTCAATAAGCTCATCTCTTCTTGGAGCAAACATCTTGAAAATATTCAAACATAATTGTAGTTTTATTAAATAGAATGTTTCCTAAATATCTTGAACCATTTTAAATGTGATGTTCTATTTTTGTTTGCTTTTTAAAAGACTGGATAAAAGTTTCGAAATATCTTCAATATTTTTCAATATTATGTTATTTTTCTAGGTGCAAATTTCTCAAACTCTTAGAAAATATTTCACTAAGATATTCTTTTTTCTAGGTCTGAAAATGTGTAACTTCTTTTCCTTTTAAACATTTTAAGTAGTGTAATTGTCCTTTTTTTAAAAGAAGAAATTCTTTGTTGATCCATTAATCGTAAATGAAGCCTTAGGATTCACATATGAAAATAATTAATGTTATTTGTAAATCATTTATATTAACTCGTGGTTTCTGTTTGTTTGAGCCCTTGCTTGCTTGCTTGTCGAAAAAACTTTGGAATGATTTTTAACACACTTCCTCGTAAACTAGCGAGCTGAAGTTTGCAGCCAGTTTTGTACCGATGATAAAAACGATGTATCAGAATTTCACATCGATCGCAGGTACTGTTATTAAATAATTGAATTTTTAGATTATTTTATTTATCACTATGTATCATGTTTATTTTTGAGATAGAGTGTCGCGGTGCGTATTATATTGAACGATCTATTTATTAATACTTTCGTGTTGTGCGATTTGGTTACGCACCAAATTATATTGACAATACTTTTTATAAACATATTCCCGATCGGTGCGCATTATATTAAACACGTTTTACGAGACAAAACTAAAGTTATGTATTTTTGGATTGTCTTGCGCTGCGTATTATAATGAACATCTATATATATAATTTTTTAAAAATGTAAAAAACCAAGTTTTTCACTATAAATCCTTTATGTACGAGACGTAACTAAAAGAATGTTCATAATAATACGCAGCGCAAGACCATCCAAAAATAAAAAATCGTAATTATGTCTCGTAAAACGTGTTTAATATAAAGCGCACCGATCAGGAATATGTTTATAAAAGTGTTGTCAATAAAATACGCACCTTATTGCGCGACAGAAAGGTTGTTCAATATAATGCGCACCTTTACACTCTATCTCAAAAAATAACATGATACATAGGAATAAATAAAATAATCTAAAAAAATCAATAATTCAATTACGGTACATGTGATCGATGTGACATTTTGATACATTGTTTTTATAATCGGTACAAAATTGCCTGCAAAATTTCAGCTTGCTAGCTTACGAGGAAGTGGGTTAAAAATTGATCCAAAGTTTTGGAGACAAGCAAGGGTGCAAGGGTTCAAGGGTGCAAGCAAGCAGACACCACGAGTTAATATAACGGATTTAATTTTTTTTAAAACGTAACAAAACAAGTTTTTCACTATAAATCCTTTATGTACGAGACGTAACTAAAAGTATGTTCATAATTATACGCAGCGCAGTGGCGGATTTAGCTATAGGACAGGGGGGCGGCTTGCCCCCCCCGCGCCCCTGTTGGTTCTAAAATGGCGCCCCCTAAAGACGCCCTCGATGATCATTGATAATGAAGTTAAGTCTGCACAATTCTTTTCTTCAAGTATTGATTCAACCATTGATATATCTAGAATTGATCAGATGTCAGTTTCTTTACGTTAATTTTTTTTTAAATCAGGACATGTTGTGAAAACATTTATAGGCTTATGGTTAGCGAAGTTAATAGTGTGTCCGCCCCGCAAGCTGAGGGTCGTGGGATCTAGCCCACGTTAAAGCCACAATAAAAATGGAATGACTAACGCTAAGAAAGTCCTCCGCTGACCTGGAAGGGAGATGGGGCGCCCACCAAGGTCTACCAAGCCCCGCCCCTAGTAAGTTCTAATGGAAAAATTAGGACCCCGTACGACCACCGGTTATGGGACTTTAAAAAAAAATGTTGCCGCATTTGCTGAGATGATTTTAACGGAGCTACAAAAGCGAAACATTGATTTCACACTCTGTCGAGGACAGGCATACTCTGGATTAAGAGTGGGCTTCAAACTCAAATAAAGAAACTTTCACCAAAATTTTGTGCCCATGTTTTCAATTTGGCTTCTATGGAAACAATGTCTGTAAACTGTGATGTACAGTTGTTTTTTGGCACAACTTTAAGGTTGTATGCATTCCTTACGTCTAGTTTACCACCTCTACATACTCTTAAAGAACACCAGAAATATCAATATGAATCAACAGTCTGAAATGACGTTCTGATACAAGATTTGCAAGCCGTAAGCATGCAGTTCATGCTGTTGTTGACTATCATAGCCACACTTGATTCAGGGGAATCAACAGAGTAAAAGGAAATGTCAGAGCAGAAGCTATGTGACTTTCTGCTTTAATAACAAAATATTCTTCTGTTTTTCTGATGCTATTTGTACAAAAGTTATCTTCGTGTCATCAAACTACTTGCAACGCCTTTGCAAAAAAAATTGATCGATGTTGGAAGAAATAAGTTTGTTGAAATGAGTAACGATGAAGCTTGTGAAATTCAGAATGTAGATGTCAAATCATTTATTTAAAAAAATTGTTCCAAACAGAATTTAAAGAAAAGCGAATTGCAAAAAAGAAAAGCTTGGCATGTGAACTTAGCAGAGATAAAATGGCTGATGATCCAACTACACTCTTTAAATCTGAAACGTACTTCACTATCATCGATAAACTTGTAACACAAATAGATGATCGATTTAATGACTTTTGGAGCACAGTTACTTATTTCTTATTGTATTGATCTATCACAAATGTCGGAAGAAAATAAAGATTCTTTTCAAAGTTTATGCAAAATTTACAAACACTTCATTAACCTTGAAGAAGCAATCGTAGAATATGATACCTTCAAAGATTTGTATGCATTAAACAGTATATCATTATCCAGTGAACTACTAGTTAAAAAGGTTCAGCTATTCTTGACTGAAAAACAAATGGCATCAGGTCTCCCTAATTTGTCAATACTTTATAAAATTTACTTTACTCTTCCTGTTAGCAGCGCTACTGCTGAAAGAAGTTTCAGTAGATTGAAACCTATCCAAAATTATTTGTGCTCAACAATGACAAACGAACGTCGGTCTGGATTGGCATTAATTTCAATTGAACGTTATCTAGCTGAGAACGTTGACTTTGAATCAACGATAAATCGTTTTGCTTCAATGAAATCCCGTAGAAAGCAATTTATATAGGGCTCACTGCTCTTTCTTATCTAATTTTATCTTATCTGTTACAGAAGCTCCTTCTATACAGAAGAATATCGCGTTCTATGCGTATCCATGGTTTGTGTTTAGTCATGTATTCTTGATAGAGCTTTAAATGTTTATTTAAGGAACTTAAAATCATTGTTTGTGTAAAGTTCATTGATTTTCCCAAAGTTTGATACTCAAACTTCCAATGAAAAATTATTCTTTATAAATTCTGAAGTAAATTGTTTAGTTTATTTATAAGTATAATATTATTGGCACTCTTTGTGTGTGTGTGTGTTACTAATCCTGACCAATCCGCTCCACCAAAGTCTCTGTGTTTTTCATTACTTGTAGCATCAGATTACCTGCTCTTAAACTGAACTATTTTGCCAGCTAAAATTCTCATTTCATTCTTTGAGATAGAAAACTATTACAAGAACTAAAAACAGTAGCTCTTAAAATTTTATTAGAAAAAAAATAAGTTGTTCTCTTTGGAACTAAGTTCATAATTTACTGTCATCTTTTTATCCTACATATGATATATGCATATAATATATATATGATAAATGATTTCTTTAATTATTTAGGCCTTTTATTAATTATTAACATTTTTTAAAAATACATTATATTTTGTTTGCATTTGTGACCTATTACTCTCCTGAATATAAAGAAATGGTTTGTATATTGAAGAGATTCATTGCAATGGTTTGATGTAAACAAAAATAATATTAAATAATGTACTTTGAATGATCAACGCAGCATATATTATTTAACACTTAGTTATTTGTTTGAGTTACTGTCACTGCTATTTATGGCAAGCTGAACAAACTGATGAGTCATCTTGCAGATAGTACAACAAACTATTGGAGGCCTATAAAAAATTTTAATCAAATTCTACCTCATTATCAAAACATTTTAGATGTTTTATTTAGCCCAAAGACTATAAACATATTATGCTGAGTTTTCTATGTTAAAGTCTGCTATGATATTCAGCAATTGAAAGTGAACACAAAGGATTATGAGAAATTTAGATTTTGTCACAAATAACAGTTCCCAAATTAACTACCATTTTCATAAATTCAATTGATTAACCATATCTACTTAAGACTAGATGTTACTTTTTGTCTAGCAAGTTGCCACAGGGCAACTTTGAAAATGTTTGTAACATAAACAAAACACCTTAGATTTCATATTTGAGACTGCAGCAGTCTCTTAAGATGAAAACTTATTAGAGTAAATCTCACATTTAAAGTGAGCAGAAATGTTTTTTTCAACATAAAATATAGCAATAAGAGTGAATCTCATATCAAATTTCTAATCTTCATTACAGAACCAGCAATTTAGACAAATGAATTTTATTTCAGCACCTAGAAATATTTGCACTAAGTGAATGAATAAAAAAAAATTTGCGGCGCCCCCTGAAATTCTCCTGGCCCCCCCCCACGCAGACAAACCTAAATCCGCCACTGACGCAGCGCAAGACCATCCAAAAATACAAAATCGTAGTTATGTCTCATAAAACGTGTTTAATATAAAACGCACCGATCAGGAATATGTTTATAAAAGTGTTGTCAATAAAATACGCACCTTATTGCGCGACAGAAAGGTTGTTCAATATAATGCGCACCCTTACACTCTATCTCAAAAAATAACATGATACATAGGAATAAATAAAATAATCTAAAAAATCAATAATTTAATTACGGTACATGCGATCGATCTGAAATTTTGAAACATTGTTTTTATCTTCGGCACCAAACTGCCTCCTAAATTTCAGCTCGCTAGCTTACGAGGAAGTTGGTTAAAAATCGCTCCAAAGTTTTGGCGACCGACAAGCAATCAAGGGTTCAACCAGACACCACGACTTAATATAAAGGATTTAAAAATCAAAGTATGTATGTATGTATGTATGTATGTATGTATGTATGTATGTATGTATGTATGTATGTATGTATGTATGTATGTATGTATGTATGTATGTATGTATGTATGTCCTTTATAGCTGACTAAACCATTCATCCGATCTCCATGAAACTTTTGGAGACTTTTGAGTACGCTCCTGGGATGGTCACTGGCTACTTAGTTTGCTAATTTTAACACTCATGTGGCGCCGGGGGCCCATAATATGATTTTTTTTATATGAGCTATATGCAAATTAGTTTATGCGTTAGCTATTAGTTAAATCGATGGATCTTAACCAAACTTTGTATATAACAACTGGTAGCCAATATTGAAATACTATATGGCACTAATTTCCTAATGTCCATTTATTCAAGCTGGGGGCCCAAAATTTCTTTTTTCATAAACGTTTAAGATTTTATTCCCCATTCAAGATTTAAAGATCTTGATAAATATATATAAATATATCCACTATGAAATTGATTGAAATTAACATGTCGATTTTTGCTTACATGAGCTATATAAAAATTAGTTGATGCGTTAGCTACTGAGTAAATGAATGAATCTTAACCAAACTTTCTATATAAAAACTTGGAAGCCCCTATTAAAATAACAAAGGGCACTGCACTTCTAGTGTTCAATTGTTCAGGGCCGGGTGCCCCAAATGTCTTTTTTCGTATATGTTTGAGATATTATTTACCATTCTTTTTAACAATCTTGAGAAATATATCCATGATGAGACTGAATTAAAATGAACAGCATTTTGAGATTTTACATGTTACATCGAATGGGCCGGGGGCCCCAAATGTCTTTTTTTGTATACTATAACATATTATTTCCGACTCAGTTTTTAACGATCTTGAGAAATATATCCATGATGAAACTAACAGATTTTCAAAATGTACATCTTGAATTGAATGGGCCTGGGGCCCCTTAATGTATTTTCCCTTATATCTATATATATATACATTAGTTCAAGTGTTAGATAATGAGAAATAACTGGTGTTAACTGGATTTTGACCAAACTCGGTATATAAAAACTTAAGAGCCTACATTAAATTACTATAAGGCACTGAACTCCTAATGTCCATTTCCTCGGGCTAGGGGCCCTAAATGTGTTTTTACAAAACTTTTAATATTGTATTGCCTATTCAATTTTACATGATATTGAGAAATATAGATAAATATATTTATTTATTTGTTATGAAATTGATTGAAATGAACAGATTTGTCATGAACATCATATGTTAAACTGATGGGTTCGGTGACCCTTATATTAATTTTTTTTTATCTATATGTATTCCTTTTTTACTGAGATCGTTGCAACGCACGACGGGTCTGCTAGTTGTACATAAAGGATTTATAGTCAAATACTTTTTTTTTCCGGGTTCTTTTTATTGCACTTGAGTTGGGATTTGATTCATAATTCGTGTTATCCTTACCATGACGAGTAAGAGTGGTCCAATTCATTCGAATTATCATAAGCAACAGTAAAAATTGTAACTATAGCACAGTGATCATACTTTTTTTTAATTAGCCGCTTACCATTTCAAAAGAGTAAAAAAATGAGTTCACTGTCGCTAGTTGACTCCTGTATTTGTTTGTCCAGACAGTAAAAAATGTTCAATCCTTGTACTTCAATATCAAAAATCTTCTTCTGTCGTCCTAGAGCACTACATTGTTATAGTAAAATTTAATAGTATCTAGATCTGAAATTTTTTTTGCCCAATATATTTTTCATTACCTGTATGGTCGCTAGTGAGTTTTTCTTCCTGAAACTATTGATATTATTTATTATTACGACTGTTTCAAGAGGAGTATCGGATCTGGCTGATATTGAGTAGTATTTCCAGTAATATTAACTCCTAAATTCGCTTTTGAAACTATCATAAGTGACGCAACCAATTTAAAAAGACTTGGAATATGAGGGGTGGATTCCATGAATTCGCAATGAAGTGCTGTGTGGACCTTGTATCTAATTTGTCACGAAGGGTTGGCGCTGCATGGAATAAAGCTGCTGATATGGCGTGTCATTATTAATGGGATGCATCTCGTGTATGCTGCACGCGGTTGCTCGAATCTAAAAAAAAATTCACCTCCACAGCAAAAGTTAGAGTTTCACATTAGGCCCTAAATCAGATTCATAAGAAGTCACATTTTACTTTGGAGTGATAATATTTGGATAAACAAATGATTTCCTCTTTGGTTTAGAAACAGACCGAAAGATAACAAGGTATTAAATTTCAATTGTTTGGGGTCGTAAAAATTGAAACATATTGTTTACAGTGAGGTTATAACTGTTGTCTAAACAAAGGCGTGTTTTAATGGAAAGGGGGGGGGGTAAATTGATTATTTTCAGTTTGTGTCCTTCTCCTTAAAACAGCTCTCATTTTTGTCCTCCAAACAGTTATCACTCGTATCATAAAAACAGCTATCATTCTTATCCTTATAACAGCTATCATTCTTATCCTAAAAAATCTATCCCTTTCCTTAAACAGCTGCGCTTATCCTTGAAACAGTTCTCCATATATTTTAAAAAAGCTATCCTATCCTTCAAAAACTTGTCCTAAAACAGAAATAATCCTTAAAACAGCTCTTATTTTTGTCCAAAAAAAACCCAGCTATTATTATCCTTACAATGGCTTTCATTTTTATCCTTATTCTTCTCATAACGTTCTCTTTCTATTCACTTAAAAGCTTTTCTTCTCATCCCTAAAATGGCTCCCTTCTTATCCTCAAAACAGCTTTCTCTCTCTGCTTAAATTAGTTCTCCTTATTCTTAAAACAGCTTTCTCTCTCTCTGCTTAAATTAATTCTCCTTCTAATCCTTAAAACAGCAGTCTCTCTCTGTTTAAATTAGTTTTCTTCTAATCCTTAAAACAGCTCTTCTTCCTCTTTTTCTTCTTTAAACAGTGTACCTTTTTTTCTCTTCTTCTTCTACTCCGTAAAACAACTCGCTTTATTCTCCTTGAAACTGCTCTCCCTGAATGAATCCTCATATTTCAACGTATATTTATACTTCCATTTCTCCTAGCAATCACTCTCTCATTTCTCTGTAAATGTATTCTATTTACTCTATATTTGTAGCGTGTTCACTCATCTTACCTTATGTTACTTCCCTTTAGCCCAGTAAAACTATTTCCTTATTTCTACTTTCATCTTGTTCCCCTGCACACCACCATGTGCTGGTTCCCTGTAGCTCTTTAAAACCAGTTCCTCGGTTCTCAACACACCACACCCCCCCCAGTCCACTCCCACTCCCTCCCATCTTTCCTCCTAAAGGTCGGCTGACGATGAAGTCAGAAACACGTCACGACCGCTGATCAGATTAAAAGTAATTAAGCTGAAGTGGGTTGAAGCAATAGATTGGGAGCAGAAAATAGAGATGGCGAGAAAACGTGGTTCTTTCTTTTAACATGCTTGCATTTTCCTTGTTTAAAAATCTGACTTTTTCATTCATTTTCTTGCAGCTACCTGGCTTAGAAGCTCAACATTTTATTTTAATACACTCGATTTTTTAACAGGAAGAAATACCAAAAAATTTCCTTAACATACTTTTTTCCTGGGTGTGAAAAAAGTTATTTTCTCGTGTTGTGCTGTTTACTTCAGTAGTTTGAATTTTGAAATGTTCAATATTATTTTTAAAAGTCACGGGGAATAAATGAAAAGAAGGATGTGATTTACAATAATGTCGTTATTTTATTGCCAGTTAAGTCTCGCATCGGGCCGAATGGTAATACATGTTAACATATATATCAAGTAGGTGGCCAACGATGTCTTTGATATTTTCAACTTGATGCTGTCTTACGCACAAGTTATGCCAACGAATTAGCTGCTAACCATCCCACTGTCTGGCACTTAAGAGTGGAGGGTTTGGGAAGGGTGTGGCAAAAGACTTGCCTGGCCAGGGATAGCAGATTATTTGACAAGTGAGGCTTCTGGTCCGGCCTTTCATTACCAACATCAAATAGTCAGAGACTCGGCACAGGGGAATGGGGGACAGTTAAATAATACCATCTTCTCTCATACATGGTATGTACTCCCTTGATCACGTGAGCTTTCTCTAAAGTTTTCCCCCCTTATCCTGTAGTGGTATACGAGGCGTACAATTTGAGTCCTGTATGTTGCTCTAAAGCAGAATGTGAATGGCATTCTAAGTACTAAGTATAGAGTGTGTAATGAATAATCAAGTTCAGTGTAGAATTTATCAAGCTGATTGTGTAGAACTGATGGCATGGATTGGCTTAGTAATAGCTGACTACTTTATAAGTATTAAGATAAGCAAAGTATTAATGGTGTAAAGCTAACTATAATATGTGTCTTTCAACTAACACGTCGGTTATTTGAGTATGGCCACTATAAATGTTGACATATTGCAGTTAAAGCTACTGTTTTAAGTTATAGTCTAGAAATTATTGGTCTGAGTAATGTTTGATTGAGAGGCAGCATACCTATAGGACTCTGTTGTATTATTTTGATTTATAAGAAACTGGTACTTATAGGACATAGTGGTATTGTATTCAGTGATAAGACGCTCGTACTTATAGAACATAGTGGTATTGTATTCAGTGATAAGACGCTCGTACTTATAGAACATAGTGGTATTGTATTCAGTGATAAGACACTCGTACTTATAGAACATAGTGGTATTGTATTCAGTGATAAGACGCTCGTACTTATAGAACATAGTGGTATTGTATTCAGTGATAAGACACTCGTACTTATAGGACATAGTGGTATTGTATTCAGTGATAAGACACTCGTACTTATAGGACATAGTGGTATTGTATTCAGTGATAAGACACTCGTACTTATAGGACATAGTGGTATTGTATTCAGTGATAAGACACTCGTACTTATAGGACATAGTGGTATTGTATTCAGTGATAAGACACAGTCGTGTACTTATAGGACATAGTGGCTATTGTATTCAGTGATAAGACACTCGTACTTATAGGACATAGTGGTATTGTATTCAGTGATAAGACACTCGTACTTATAGGACATAGTGGTATTGTATTCAGTGATAAGACACTCGTACTTATAGGACATAGTGGTATTGTATTCAGTGATAAGACACGTGACTAAGGACACTCGTACTAATAAGTCACAGATATTTTGGACTAAGTGATAAGACATTTGCATTTATAGGTCCTAGTGGCACTTGGATTGAAAGGAAATACACACTAACTTATATGCCCTAACGGTATGGGATTTACTGGTAAGTGATAAGAGACACGTATTTAAATGCCCTAATGGTATTGGATTAATAGTAAGACACATGCATTTAAATGCCCAAAGGGTGTTGGATTGACTATTAAGACACACACATTTAAATGTGCTAATGGTATTGGATTACTAGTAAGACACACGCATTTAAATGTGCTAATGGTATGGGATTACTAGTAAGACACACACATTTAAATGTGCTAATGGTATTGGATTACTAGTGAGACACACACATTTAAATGTGCTAATGGTATTGGATTACTAGTGAGACACACACATTTAAATGTGCTAATGGTATTGGATTACTAGTAAGACACACGTATTTAAATTCCCAAGGGGTGTTGGAATTAGTGTTGACACAAGACTTATAGATCCTAGTGGTATTGGGTTTGCTTCCCTTCAATTGCCGAGCACCTAGCAATACGCTTACTCCATAGTATGTGCACTGACACTGAGTCTTCCCCAGCCAACAATTGTAGTTGAAAGCAAGTGTTTCCCAGGAGTTCAATTCTCTAATAGAATATTTTTTCCATGTGACTTTAGTGATGGCTGTAGTCTCCTAAAACCGATAGTTCCCGATCCGCCGTGTATCTTAAGGGAATGCCATTTTTATTGAAAGGAAAAGCGTTAGTCAATACAGCTGATAACATAAGAGTGAAAGACCTGGATGAAAAAGCGGAAACATCTTTTAAGCTATTAGTGGTTGCAATGGCAGAGACGTGTTTTGAGCCATTTATGGCTGCGTAGGCGGCGTGTTGTTTTAAGCAATGAGGTTTTTTTAAAAAAATCAAATAGAAAACAAAAACGTTTAACTCAATTTTAGCATACAGTACATTGAGCTACATGCAGGTTGTCACCTAAGGCGGGCCAACTTATTCTCTTTTAAAATCCTTTATATTAACTCATGGCGTCTGCTTGATTGCTTGATGCCTTGCTTGATTTTTTGCGAAAAACTTTGGCTCGATGTTTAACCCACTTCTTCGTATGCTAGCGAGCTGAAATTTTGCCGGCAGACTCGTGCCGATGATAAAAATGATCTATCAAAATTTCACATCGATTGAATGTACCGTAATTAAATTAATGAATTTTTAGATTATCTCTATTTATCTCTATGTAGCATGTTAATTTTTGTGCTAGAGTGTCGCAGTGCGTATTATATTGAGCAACCTTTTAAATACTTCCCTGTCGCGCGGTGCGGTGCGTATTGTATTAACGATACTTTTTAAAAATATATTCCCGATCTGTAAATGTAAATGCTAGTAATTGATAGTCTGTCTTGCGGTGCTCACTGTTTTTGTAACCCTTTTCCCGTAATCAAGTCGAGCAGAAATTTAGCAGGCAGACTGTAGTATTTTTTTCTTACTATACATTCTTTACATATGAGACATAACTACAATTTTTAATTTTTGTCCTGCGCTGCGTATTAAAAAAAATTATACTGAACAGACTTTTATTTATGTCTCGAAAATAAAGGATTTATAGTCAAAAACGTGTTTTAAGGTTGCTTTTTTCTTCTATAAAACAGAGGAAAGCACTTTTCCTTGCCAACACTAACGAAGAATTGCATGATATCAAGGTGCCTGTATTTAATACATATATTTGACAGGATCTAACGAATTAAAATAAATACAAAACTAGATACGCCCGCGGCGTAGCATACATCGCAGACTTTCTCATCATAGATAGTGCGAAGGACCGTGTGAGAGAGAACGGACACAAACAGCAGCACGAAGTAATGAAAAGAAGCGAGTAAACTTGGAGACATTCGCACTGATGTTGTTACATGCTCCTTACCCTTTACTGCCATCCCTTGCCAACCGTAAACGGTGATTGGCAGACCCTAGCGACGGTTAGCCATGTTTGCAAATAAGGGGGAAAAGAACGGGAAGAAACAAACATCTATCTATCTATCTATCTATCTATCTATCTATCTATCTATCTATCTATCTATCTATCTATCTATCTATCTATCTATCTATCTATCTATCTATCTATCTATCTATCTATCTATCTATCTATCTATCTATCTATCTATCTATCTATCTATCTATCTATCTATCTATCTATCTATCTATCTATCTATCTATCTATCTATCTATCTATCTATCTATTATCTATCTATCTATCTATCTATCTATCTATCTATCTATCTATCTATCTATCTATCTATCTATCTATCTATCTATCTATCTATCTATCTATCTATCTATCTATCTATCTATCTATCTATCTATCTATCTATCTATCTATCTATCTATCTATCTATCTATCTATCTATCTATCTATCTATCTATCTATCTATCTATCTATCTATCTATCTATCTATCTATCTATCTATCTATTATCTATCTATCTATCTATCTATCTATCTATCTATCTATCTATCTATCTATCTATCTATCTATCTATCTATCTATCTATCTATCTATCTATCTATCTATCTATCTATCTATCTATCTATCTATCTATCTATCTATCTATCTATCTATCTATCTATCTATCTATCTATCTATCTATCTATCTATCTATCTATCTATCTATCTATCTATCTATCTATCTATCTATCTATCTATCTATCTATCTATCTATCTATCTATCTATCTATCTATCTATCTATCTATCTATCTATCTATCTATCTATCTATCTATCTATCTATCTATCTATCTATCTATCTATCTATCTATCTATCTATCTATCTATCTATCTATCTATCTATCTATCTATCTATCTATCTATCTATCTATCTATCTATCTATCTATCTATCTATCTATCTATCTATCTATCTATCTATCTATCTATCTATCTATCTATCTATCTATCTATCTATCTATCTATCTATCTATCTATCTATCTATCTATCTATCTATCTATCTATCTATCTATCTATCTATCTATCTATCTATCTATCTATCTATCTATCTATCTATCTATCTATCTATCTATCTATCTATCTATCTATCTATCTATCTATTATCTATCTATCTATCTATCTATCTATCTATCTATCTATCTATCTATCTATCTATCTATCTATCTATCTATCTATCTATCTATCTATCTATCTATCTATCTATCTATCTATCTATCTATCTATCTATCTATCTATCTATCTATCTATCTATCTATCTATCTATCTATCTATCTATCTATCTACTATCTATCTATCTATCTATCTATCTATCTATCTATCTATCTATCTATTATATATATATATATATATATATATATATATATCACCAAAGCTAGTATGAGCAAATGAGCATGACGAATGACCCTCGCTGACATCCACCGATCACTGTTGGTAAGCTTAGTCGGAGGAAAAGAAAAACAAAAGATTGGGGGGGGGGCAACAATTTTTCTTGCTGTAACTTGCGTTGTTCCTTGACAGAATAACATGTGCTTCGTAGGGTTGTGGTTATCACGTCCGCCTTGCATGCGGAAAGTCCTGGGTTCAAGCCACAGCGGGAACATCTTTTTTTTCATTCTTAAAAATATTTTTTTCTGCCCGTTCTTTTCTCCCTTTTTTGCGAACATGACTAACCCTCGCTAAGGTTGGCCAATCACAGTTTATGGTTGGCAAGGGTTGATAGTAAAGGGTGGGGGGCAGGGATCAACAACTGAAGTGCACATGTCTCCCGTTAACTCGCTTTTTTCATTACTTCGTGCTGCAGTTTGTGCCCGTTCTCTAACCCCCCTTCTTTGCACTATGATTAGCAAGTATGCGGCGTATGCTACGCCACGCGTCTTATCTAGTTTTTAAATTAAAAATAAACGGTCAGAAACGAAATTTTTAAAAAAGTTTTTTAAAATGTACCCAGGACTTTCCGCGTGCAAGGCGGACGTGAAAACCACTAACTACACTACAGATCATATGTTATTCTGTGAAGGAACAACGCAAGTGAATGCAAGAAGCAATGTTGCCCTCCCGCCCCCCCCTTTTTTAAAAATATTAAATACGTTTTCATTAACTTGCTTTCGTTCCTGTCTGTCCCAAAATTTCAAATTTTCCAACTTAAAATTAAACCCCTTTTGATGATCCTAGAGATCTCAAAATATTACCACAGATAGATCTTGGATGAAAATTTCAAATCGATCGCATGTACCGTAATTAAACTAAAGCATTTTTTAGTTTATCTCTAAATAGCATATGTATCCTTCTGCTATTGTTGACATCCACATGCTGCCGGAGTTCACCCCAGCCATCGATGACCACATCCCCGTGTTTAACAGCACGGTGAGTTCAGTCACCTTCAGTCTGTAAATGTTTGTCACGCGATGCGTATTATATTGAACATAATCAATACTTCAATAACCAATAATCAAAAGGAAGCGACAAAACTCACCACAGCAAACACTTAGACTAAAATGAGTAAAATAAATAGAGTTAAAAAAAAGATTTTTTAAAAACCACGTTTTTATAAGTTGACTAAAAAGAAGAAAATTTTTGAAACTTATAAATTCAAGTACTGTAATTTAATATGACTAAAAACGTGGGGTGTGTGCTTGTAAGGTTTTACATATGCAGTTCACCCATTCTCTCACTTATAGATATCTCTTTTGCTTTCTAAATTATAAATCTTTAATTTTTTATACAAAACACCCGCCCAACGTTTTTAGTCATATTAAATCAAAGTACTTGAACATATAAGTTTTAAATTATTTTCTTCTTTTTAGTCCACTTATAAAAACGTGGCTTTTTAAAATCTATTTTTACCTCTATTTATTTTTTTCTTTTCATCCCACTACGCTTGCCAAATGTGATCGGTCGACCACCGCGAGGGTCATTCGTCCTGTTCATTTGCACATACTCCCTTTGGTGAATTATATATATATAGATGATGTCTATATCAAGAAACATCATTAACACACACAACCTATAATAAAGAAATGCATTTATCAAACAACATCACAGTATGAAAACAATAAATCAAACTTTATCTCACAGAAAACAGAATGTTCTCAAACTATATATAAAATACAATATATATCCATACATATTATAGATAACTACCAATTGGCAGCTAGGTGGACTCAGTAACTCAAGAATAAATCCCTGCATAATACATTAATTCGAACACATGTCTCTTGATACACCAGATGAGTGCACTTGCCTCTCGACTACAAATAGTTTCTGCTAAGTAATGTTATACAGTACAAAAAGATGGCCTCAAAACATTATCCTTTTATTTACAAGATTGGCACTAGCATATAATTAAAACCATACCGCTACCTCTAAACTACATATCCATAAACAGAAAAGCTGCTAAAGAATACATGAGTTTACTTTGAAACCTCATGAATTTAATGAAATTATGATACCAAAATGAATTTTATTGCCTTTAGAAAGATATCACAATAAATACATTGCCTCTAGCATGACAACAAAATTAATAAATTGCCTCTGGCAAAGATATCACAATGAATCTAAACACAATCATGTACTATGTTACTCTATTTACTGCTTCTGGTACTTGATAATGCAGACTTGTTTGTGTCAAATTATCAAATGGGAGTGATGGTTTTTTAAAAAAATGTTTATCTACATAAAATTTTAGTAATTAATTTTAAATTAAAAAAAGAAAATAAACTTTCGTTAAAATATCTCATATAGTGGTTGTAGTTTTTTGTCACAAAATAACGGGTCGATAAAATAGATAGTTAATGTTTCATCATTTCAATTATTTTCCCCACCACTTTATGTCCCATGATCATCTCCCTGTCTTCTTTTATTAATCGCTAAACCTTCAATTTTTCCCTATCCAACATGGAAACATATTTCATAAACATTTTTGGTAAAGGCTCCTATTTTTATTATATAAATATTAGGAGGCCCCGATCAATGTTTTGATCCTCCTGGTTGCCATTTTGCCAGTATGAGTTTTACTCAGATCGTTGTGGTATTTAGGCACTTGTGGAATCAATGAAAACTTTTGCTTACCAGCAATATGGAATCTTTTTAAAGGGCAGGACTGCACGAAAGGCTGCGTGTTACTGCATTTAGAAGTAAGTTAAACCCGATAGATACTGCTGTTGGTGTTAAAATCAAGAAACGTTTTAATTGACAAGCTTGGCATATAAACAACAAGGCTTTATTTGCCTCGAAATTTCATTTCTTAACTTAGAAACTGGAGATTCGGCAACCAAATTTAAGAATACTGATTTCCAAACTTTTATAGATTTAGCATTCAAACTTTGAATAATAGAAAACAAGATTTTGGACACTTGACAACCACATTTAGGACATTTTGATCAGATTTTGAAAATTTGACTACCAAACATTTCACAGTTGACAAATAGTTTTTGAAAAATTGTCAAGCATTCTTTGACATTTACGAAACAGATTTTAAACATTTCACAACCAAATTTCGGACATTCGACAAGCAGATCTTGGGCATTAAGCAAACAGATCTTTGTCAATTGACAAGCAGTTTTTCAACCTTTCAAAACGAGTCTTTAAATGTTGACAACCAGATTTTAGAGTTTTGACCAGCAGATTTCGTCTTAAAGACTCAGTTTGAAACACATGTCAAGGCCACTGCCATCTGTACACGACACGTGACGACTTCCGATTTAAGTGGCGGTCAACAGCGAACATTTACAAGACAAAGGTTTTGTTTGCTTTTTTCAGAGAAACTTATATAATACATAGATTTCGCAAACTGGTGGTGAGATCAAACGTATTACTCCTAGAAAAGACTACCCATATTTTTTTGGTCCTATAATACTGAACAAGTTCCTAGGTTGATACTTCAAAAAAAGTTATTGTTTTTTTTTAAATTATACACTAGTCTCCTATAAGCTCCACTATGCTATCAAAGCCTTGACAGTTCCAGGGAACTTCAATATCAGTGGTTCTAAATCCCCCAAAACCTCGACACCAGGAGTTTTAAACAAAAGGAACGCCCGTAGCAGAGTCTCTTATCCATTGAAGATTATGTGTAAGAGGTTTTAGTCATTTAAGGAAATTTGGAAACATTCCAAAAACGCATCTCTTCAGACTTAACCTTCAAAATTAATTAAACAAGAATCAAACATTTCTTTCAAAGATAAACTTAGGGAGGAGGAGGGGGTCACGCATTTGTGACAATGTTTGTCGAGGTTTGAAGACATGTGACTTCACACCAAAACGCTCTGCTTTAAATAAAAGTTCCAATTAAATATTTGATTGCTTGCAATTTATTTAATGACGTTTTGCATGACTTCACGCGTGTTAAGATATTAGAGTGCAGACTTGCACTGAATACATATTTAAATGACAAAAATAATTTGCAGCATGTTACTTTTCAATTAGAAAATATGGCTTTTAGGGGAGGTCAAAAATTTGTGACGTCATATTGGAGGGGGTGGGGGTCTAAGTTTTTTTGACGAAGTGAGACGATGGGGGTGGGGTGTTAAAAATCGGCCAAAATCGCGTGACGTAATTTATGGACAGGCCCTTTGCTTATATGCGCCGTAATGTCATTATATGTTGTATTTAGGATATTAAAGTTTAATATCGAATAATTATTAGTTATGTAGATCTATGTTACTAATTTTGTGTAAAGCGATGTGAGCCCAGTTGCTTGCTTGGGTACTGCTCTATATAAATTATCAAAATATTATTATTATTATCTAAAACGCAAATGATAACAACAAAAGTTGAGAACGAATAATTTAAATACTTAAACTTATAATTAATACTAAATAACTAAACTATTAATAATTGATTAGTATTGTACGGAGCCTGGTTCTTTCTAAGTGGTATTACCACTGCTACCATTTGAAGGAAACATCGTTTCAACTTGTGAAGAATTGTTTGTTGTCTATATATCCTTATCTCTCTCATTCCTCATCCTCATGCAACAATGATATCGATAAGTTGAATTCTCTCTCATTATTGCTCCATTTCAACTATGATACAACGACTGCTACTTGCACTAGGTACTGCCACTATCTCTCTGTGACTCAACATCGTCTTATAACTCTACGCCATGATCTGGTCAAATAAAGTCTACTCCGTGCTCTATTCTCCTGCACTCCAGATCCTGCTCTGATGTCCGTTCATGTAACTTCCGACTGTCGAATATGGAATCACTTCCTTGTCCCTAATGAGGTTCTCATTTTATAAATCCACTACCCCCCCCCCATCAAACGGTATGTCGTATGTGGTAAGTTTCATGTGGTGCCCAACTTTCTCTGCCCCTTCCCCTATTTATTACCACGTTTTTATTAACCACGTTTTATTAACTCGCTTTCGTTCCTGTGGATTTGTTTGTCTGTCCACAATTTTTCAAATCTGCCAACGTAAAATTAAACCACTTTTTGATGGTCCTAGAGACCTCAAAATTTTACCACAGATAGATCTTGGATGATAATGTATTGTATCAAAATTTCAAATCGATTGAATTTACCGTTATTAAATTATTGAACTTTTTAGTTTATCTATATATAATCATCTGTACCGTCTGCTTTTGTTGACATCCATGAGTTCACCCCGTGACCACATCACCGTGTTTTTAAAACGTTGGGCGGGCGCATAGAGGTGTTTGGTATAAAAAAAATAGAGGTAAAAAAATATTTTTAAACACCAAGTTTTTGTAAGTGGACTAAAAAGAATAGGGGTTTGGCAAACATGATTAGTGTTTACAAATGATGAGTAAGAAAATGAGTGAATTGAATTAGTTAAGCCTGAGAAGCACCCGCCCCACGTTTTTAGTCACATTACATCATATGACTTGAGCATATAAGTTTGAAATTTTTATCAATCCAGAAAAACATTTTTTCTTCACAATTCTGTGAAAACAAAATTTATTTTCTTCTTTTTAGTCCGCTTTTAAAAACGTATTGTTTTTTTTAATAATTATTTTTACTTCTATTTATTTACCTTCCCCATGCTATCGCCAGTGCTTGTCAATCTACCTGATGTCCCGCAGTTGTCATCTAATCTCGACCCCCCCCCCAAGGTTTCATGCTGTGACATCAGCGCCCAGTTTCCAGACCCTGGTCTCGCTAAACCCCGTATTAACTCCACATCCTCTCGTAAATCCTCTACAATATTCATGCGCAGTCAAATGACAGAAATTGTTTAACATTTACATATTTGATAGCTCATAGAGTTTTTAAGAAACAGAGTTTTATTACTTGTTGAACTTTAACATTGTGAACGTCGCACATTGCTCTACTTATGAAATCTTTGAAGGAGTTGTAAGATTTAAAAACCTTAGAAACATGAATACTGGTTTGATATTGTGTTGGTATAACAGTAGTGACTATTGGGTTGGCATAAGAGCAGTGAGCATTGGGTTGGTATGATAGCAGTTAGCATTGGGTTGGTATGATAGCAGTGAGCATTGGGTTGGTATGATAGCAGTGAGCATTGGGTTGGTATGATAGCAGTGAGAATTGGGTTGGTAAAAGATCAATGCCTGTTTGTTTTTGGAACATTTATTATTGGTATAATTTAGGCGCAGCATTGTTTGATTTCGGTTGGAAAATGTATTGGACCAGAAGTAAAACTCGTGTTTTTGTTGTTATTTTTTGTTCAGTCGAACTTCAAACCAAGATTTTCAGAGTATTGGTTGAAAGAAATAATTCAAGAGTCTTCAATGTCTTTGAATTGTCCACTCTCTTTCCTATTCTCTCGCAGTCTCTTTATTTTCTCCATCTTTTGTTTCACATTCTTTCATTTTCTCTATTTAACACACGTTTACTATTTGCTTTTTCCGTTGCTCTCTCTCTCTCTCTCTCTCTCTCTCTCTCTCTCTCCCCCCCTCTCTTGATTTTAAATGGCTCTTTCTTCTAAGTATCCAGCTGCATGTCCATAACAACGAACTATTTATGTATCTGACCAGACGCAATGATGTTTACTCACTTCTTCTCTTTCTATGCATCTCACCATCTCTTCTCCCCCTCTTTCTCTCATCTCTTGCTTTTATCCACCAATAGAAGCGCTCTTAAGTCTCTTTATTTCAGTGTTTCTCTTCTTCTATGCTTTAAAAGTTCAGTTTTTGTCTGTGTTCAGTTCTCACATTTTTCCGGTTCTCTGACACCGCCATCTCTCCTTATTCAGTCTCTCGCTCTCTCACTTATCTCACTCTCTCACTCCAGATGTTGACCGATACCAGCTTTCGTTCAATGTGCAATGAGGGTACGGTAAATATTGGACTGGCTGGGAGCGCATGACTCCATCGTTCATGACTTACAAAAGAAAAGTCAAATAGAAACTCAAAGCCAACGTTTAGTCGAAGATCACGACTCCTATCGTGCATATTTTCTGGAAACATATTTACACTAAAGACTATATTTTTAGTCACGCTTTTTGTTTCCTCATTTAAATTTTCCCCATTGACCTAATGGAACCTTTCTAAGAATTTATAAAACCAATTTGCCCGCCCTACTTTCAGTTCTCTGCGTCGTTATAAAATATTTATCATTAATCAAATTATGCAAATTAGTATTGACCAGAAATTCATAAAATGTTGTTTTAAATCAAGGTTTAGTGTTCGTTTTTTTACTGTTTTTTTTTGATCGACCTAAATTTGGGGCTGTTGGCTTCAAATATTAAAATAAAGATAGAATTTTGCTTTGTACATTAATTTTACACAATTCTCATGCAACATAACTCTTGTAAGATGAAGTAATATTTCTGATATATTTTAATCAAATATTAGTATTTAAGACTTAAGCTAAATTTATGATTTACTGTTTTAATTGGTAGGGGGCCGTCCATAAAGTACGTCACGCTATTTTTGACCATTTTTGACCCCCCCTCCCCCCTGTCACAAACTGTCACAAATCTCTGGACCCCCCCCCTAAAGTACGTCACACTTTCGAAATTTATTTTTAATTAACACCTAATTAAAATA
The DNA here is from genome assembly GCA_944989445.1 of Ampullaceana balthica. Lineage (NCBI taxonomy): Eukaryota > Metazoa > Mollusca > Gastropoda > Lymnaeidae > Ampullaceana > Ampullaceana balthica. The sequence goes on along the minus strand of CALYLW010000521.1, from coordinate 253,258 downwards.
TTTAATTTAATACTTAAATTACACTTCACCATTAAACTGTATTAAAATATAAACTTTCCAATTAAAAGTAGGGATGTACCAGATTCAAAATTTTGAAATCCGGCCGGAGCTGAATTTGGCCGGATTTATGAAGTGAAATCCGGCTGGCGCCGAAATCAGATTTCTTAAAATGGCCGGATTCCTGATTTGCCGGAGCCATTATGAATATATATATATAAATTAGGAATCTACCGGCCAGCCGGATTTATAAAGTGAAACCTGCCGGAGTCGAAGCCAGAGCCGGATTTTTTTTAAATAGCCGGATTCCGGATTTGCCGGAGCTGGAGCCGAAATCCCGTACACCCCCACTTAAAAGAACTATCATATTATTAAAAATGACTTTAATAGTAGAATAGTTAATTGGCAACAGTTGTCACAGTTATTCAATGAAATAGTAACTCAATCTAGATCAAATTTGAAAAGAAAAATTGCAAAAATTACACTTGACAATTGTATAATACACATAATTTCTCTGCTAACTTTTCATTTACAATGAGTGAGGTTAAGTTTTAGATAATCTTCCGATTATGCAATCTATTGACACAGGATAATAAGTAGATTAGCGAAACTTGACCTCACCCAGAGATTAAATAATACAAAGAAAACAAAACAATTTGACTTTTAAAAAAAAGACTAGATTGACAAATTATGTGACCAACTCTTGTGCTATATTGAATCTGTTTATTATGGTCCTATGAATTATGTTTCATTCAAAAATATTCACTGGACATCATCTTACAACGGTGAAATGAAGTTTTCATCCATAGTTACGACTGACATCATTCTTTCACCATCATCGTTTCCAGGAAGGATAATTGCAGACAGATCAACTCGTCCTCATCTAGCCACTCAACAGCCTCTGTATGTGCATTTTCTCTTCTGGCAATAACTGCCATAGGTTCTCTTTGCCTTCTAGAAGTGATTCTCAAAGGACGGATGCTTTTTATCTGAGTTGATTCTGGAACAGTTTGGGTGGGCACATTCTCCTGAGCCCGAGCTCTGTGTTGTCCTGTATGTTTCTTCAAAATTGTTTGTGAGGCTAAATATAAGTGACCTACTTTGCAAAGTAGATCAAATAAGCTGGTAATCATATGGTTGTACTTTGAAAACTCCTGTTGATCTTGGCATAATGTCATCAAATTTGAGAGTTTGTGCTACAATCAAGGAAGGACATTTATGAGAATCTGCATCTTTCTGAAGCTTTGAGTCCATCAACTATTTGGTTGATTGGGATTGGAGGAGGGGAAGAATCTTGAAGGTAAAACGTTGAAATATGAGCTTCGTGCTTTGTCGTAACATTTCATGTCCTGATATTTAACAATTTGAGTGAAGTATTGGCTGGTGCGAACATGATTGTCAAACCATACCTGATCCTTATATTTGTAATATTAGTCCTGCTGCATCCAATTCAGATTTATGAATAACACATTCAGGAGATACGCATTTCATGCTATTTTGACATAGAACTAATTCTAATTTTTCAAAAAAAAATTAAAATTATTTTTAAAGCTATTTTAAATTCTACTAAAAAAATATAAATAAATTAGAAAAAAAAATAATTAAAAAAATAAATGTGTGACATCACACATGGCCTGACCCCCCCTCCCCCCTGTCACAAAGTGTCACACTTTCTTAGACCCCCCCCCCTCGGAGCGTGACGTACTTTATGGACGGCCCCTAGGTTGTTTTTTTAATTCGTGTGTATGTTAAGATGTATAATAATGTTAATAAAATTGCATCTTGATTTTAATATAATCACAGAAATTACATGTTGTGTAGGAGGTTTTGTCTTTATTACAGACATTTTAATGTGGTTACATAAATTACATGTGGGTTTGGATTTTATAATACAGACAATTAATCTAGTAACATAAATTACCTGTGTAGTTTGTGGCCGGCACCTGGAAGAATTGGCAAATACATTCTCTTCAGCGGAATTAGTACCTGGACACTGGTCAATATCCACTTTCTGAAGGTCAATGTCGATGCCACTAGTTCCCCTGTAATAGAACGAAAGAAATATTTTTCCAAACAACATTTGATAATTTTAGGTAATTATTTATACTTAAACGTTAATAGATATTTATAGAAACTACACTTTCTGGACTGAAAATCTGACATTCCATAAACGTCGATTATGTGTGCCATCCAGGTCACTGTATGTTTTGTTAAATTTTGAATGGTATATATTTGATCTATACTTTATCTGGTTTTTATTGTAAACCGTAGTAAGCTCAGCTCCAGGGTGATGGAGAGCGTCGGTAATTCTCATAACATTATTAACATTATTATTATTAACATATTTATTATATGTAAGACGAATTAAGTAAATGGATTCCTCTCATACATTTTATGATCGATTGTGTAGTCTTTCTGTGCTTAAGAATCAAAATTCATAAAAGTTGTAAAACAGTGTAACTTATCAGAACGAGCACCTCTCATAACGAGTAATAGGCATGACGAGCAAAAGTGGAAAAGTTGCTCCCTTAATGAGCAACATTTCGCATAACGAGTTACGCAGAAAGGGGAAGTCCTCTTTCCCCGACATTCATTTTATGAGCCGCGACTTCCACGCCGATGTGTTTGTCTGTTAGCACTCGGTCTGTTAGCACTCGGTCTGTTAGCACTCGGTCTGTTAGCACTCGGTCTGTTAGCACTCGGTCTGTTAGCACTCGGTCTGTTAGCACTCGGTCTGTTAGCACTCGGTCTGTTAGCACTCGGTCTGTTAGCACTCGGTCTGTTAGCACTCGGTCTGTTAGCACTCGGTCTGTTAGCATATTGTTTTCGTGTGTGATCACCAGTTTTTACACATTTTGTATTCAGACAGTATTTGTAATTTTTTATGTGCAAAATGTAATAACCTCTGCTAAAATTTCTTCGAAGAACAAATCACAAGTAGACAATCGTAAGAGAGAAAAATAACCGTTGAAAGGAAACGTAAACGCCTTGAGAAGCGAGAACAAGGTGTGAGCGTGGCTAGTCTAGGGCACACATACAATCGTTCAACATAAAAATCTGTACTATTCTCAGGAACAAAAATAAAATTAAGGAGATGGATGCTTCAAAGGGAGTGAGAAGATGTTTCTGAAACGGTTCACGGTATAAACTCGTTCTATAGCCCGTTCGTTCATAAGCCACCCACCCCTTCTTTTGGAAGAGAATAGTAGAAAAAGTGTGTAACCCGTTCGTAAGCCGACCCCAAAAATAATAGGACAGAGTAAATAAAATGTTTAAAAAAAATTTTTTTACACTAAAAGCTCACTCGGTCATTATAATACAATACCTTTGTATTTCCTAGTACTTTGTATTACCTAATTTGTCTTTGTGCTCGTTGTTAAGCAAGATTTACCGGTATTTGTTTTTGTTTTGTTTCTTTGGTAAACCGTGGCGAAAGCGCGGACATTAAAATTCGTCGTTGAAAACAATACTTGTAAAACATTTATTAAAACATTCACAAAAATAACTCAAATGAATAAATAAGGTAAGCGCAGATGTTTAATAACATTTTATAGCTTCTTGCAGAGCATTCGAATCTTGTAGAATGTAGACAAGGACCTTGATGATCTACAATCTACAATAACAACACCGATATTCAATGGCCATGCAGAAATCACCTATGACCGGCTCGTAAGCCGACCCCCAACCTTTTCCACTATATGTTTCCAAAAAAAGGTCGGCTTTAGAACGAGTATATACGGTACGTATTCTTGATGATGTTGAGAGGTTTCTTCTAATATGGTTAGACGAGAAGCGATTACAAGGCGACACTATTATAGTACAAACAGTATATGTGAGAAGTTGAAACTTATTTTGTTTCAAATCTAAATTGTATTCCAGGTTGTTACACTCCTTAACAATTCATAAGTAATTTTATTTGAAAAGCTGTTAATACACATTTTGAAAAATGTGTATTTCTTTCAGCATGGAGCGCATTATCGTATTTTACATTGATTTATATTGGAAAAATTGTTTTGTTTAAAGAGTGTTTCTCTAAACGAGTAAGATCCTGGAACGAATCATGCTCGTTATGAGAGATTCCACTGTATTTGAAAAATGATACAGTTACAATAGGTATATTGTGGAAGGTGGCATACTATATAACGCGTATGTTGTTAAAATATAGAATATGAATGTTAGTAAAATGGCAAAATATACAACACAAATGTTGTTACATTAGCATAAGATAGAACATGATAGTTAAAATAGCCTAACATAAAAATTGATGTCGTTAAAATAGTTTAACTTAAACATGGATGTTGTTCAAATGACATAACATAGAACGCGATTGTTAAAATGGCATAACATAGAACATGACTGTTAAAATAGCATAACAAAAAACATGAATGGTAAAATAGCACACCAAAGAACATGAAGGTTAAAATAGCATAACAAAATACATGTTTGTTAAACTAGCATAACAAAATACATGATAGTTAAAATAGCACAATATATAACACCTGTGCCGTTAAATTGAGATTACATAGAACTCTCATGCCGTTCCAACTGTACTACACATGATGTCTGAGTATCTGCAAATAATCTGAACTAACATTTTGACTTAAGCTCTTAAAACACATCTATAAAAGCATGTAACAATAATTACATTTTTGGGTATTTTTGGACGACTTGATACAACGTTCCCCAAGCGTCCATAACGTCAGCTTTAAACAAAATTTGTATCCATTAAGTCTTTATACTTGTATCTTAATGAATGGTAGTTTTAGAGCAGGGGGGCGAGATGACGTCATATTTATGTGTTGAACAATAGTTACATACATATTACCATTGTATCTCAATATCCTAATAAAAGAAACCTTAAAAAAACAAAGCTTTTGACTATAAATCCTTTATTTACAAGACATAACTAAAAGTATTAATTATTAAGCAATATAATTTGCAATTGTCACGCAAGTGGTGTCTGTCAGTCAGTCCTGACGCTACTAATTTTAGAAAGCAGGGAAAACCAAATTACTGCACCAAAGCATCAAAAGGTGTGCAAATTAAATATGCGCTGTAAAAAAAATATTATATGACGTCATTGTTTTCGCTCATATTTTAATTTTGGAAAAGGGATCAATGTAAAAAGAGGATTTGATGATGGTTAATTATAAAATAAAAAAACAAAGGGGGCGCCGTAGTCGCCCTACAACCCCTATTATAAAATACTTTGTGTACATTTCAGAAAGTTTAATATTTCGTATTTATCAAACAAGGACAATTTAGTTGGGCTTTTGAAAAAGTTCGGCGCCGTAGGTGCCCTAAAAAAGTGCATTTTTTAAATAAAATAAATAGATTTCAGCTGAAAACTTCCGTCATTTTTGACGGGTGTACGTTAGTGTTCATTATAATACGCATCGCTCGACAATCAAAAAATCTAAAATTGTAGTTATGTCTCATATATAGAAGCTTTATAGTAAAAAAAACTACTACAGTCTGACTGCTAAATTTCAGCTCGCATTGATCGTGGGGAAAAGGGTTATAAAAACATGTTTAATATAATGCGCACCGAGCGACAGATTAGCGTAAATCTTTACAGATCGAAATATATTTTTAAAAAGTATCGTCAATATAATTCGCACCGCACCGCGCGACAGGAAAATATTTTTAAAAGTTGTTCAATATAATAGCACAAAAATGTAAATGCTACATAGAGATACATAGAGATAATCTAAAAATTCATTAATTTAATTGCAGTACATTCAATCGATGTGAAATTTTGATGGATCATTTTTATCGTCCCTGCGAGTCTGCCTGCAAAATTTAAGCTCGCTAGTATACGTGGAAGTGGGTTAAAAATTGATCAAAAGTTTTTTCGGCAAGCAAGGTGTCAAGCAAGGCATCAAGCAGACGCCACGAGTTAATATAAGGATTTAATAATAAAAAAGGATATTCTGTCCTGTATTCAGTTTGTCAATTAAACCACATTTATAGTTATAGCTCAGCGGCCTCGAGTTTGTAATATGTGATATGAATTATGTATGCTGCACTGATTGCTTTGATTGTGCTCTATAATTATAACCTGATTTTTTAATTCCTTGAGCGGAGAAGATTTTTTTAAAGCCACAAACAATGACACGCAGGGCTCTTGCTTACCTGTTCAAACATAGGGGAAAGAATGTTTCAAACTTAACACTAACCTGGTTAAACTAGCCTTAAGCTATACATCTAGACACTAACCCACAACCTAAGCTGGTAAAAAATAGGCCCAAGCTCTACCAAAACATTATTCGGGCTATACAGGAATTAACTGCACAACTAGAACACTCGAGAAGTAAAGTAAAATATGTCTTGTTGCATGCCCAATCTTTCCGCTTGCTTGACGTGTCTTCTTCAAGCTTTTATGTCCTCTTCTTTCAGTACTCCTCCTTATGTTTGACACATACGTTGGGCTCTCTTGGCTCTGTGCAAGGACCTTTTGTTATGTGGAGCATACAACAATAACATGGCGGCTAGGTCTGGTGGACACCGTCCAGCTCCCAGGATCGTGAAAGTCCTCACACAGACACAATTGACCTAGGACGTGACAATCCCGTGTCTGGTAATGATATGGCCTTAAGTCTACAATGGAAATGGAGTACAAAGAGACAGTAGGTGGCGCGGGAATCGTACAACACTGAAGACTTGATGTCTGGCCAATGTGGCCCTCTCCCAGCGCTTGATCACTGTGTTTATACATGAGATATACTGCCTCTGGATCTAGCTGGAAAGGAAAGCCACGGGCAAAGGGAATAATAACCACGGTGATAAAGACAAACAGAAATAAATTAGTGCTCGTACATCAAGTCCCACGTTGTCAGCCCCTAGGGCAAGCTTTGAAAAAATCCGCCTCTGGAAAATATACTCTTTAGAACAGGGGTCGGGAAACCATGTCTCGCGAGCCAGATGTGGCTATATTGATGCCTGCATCATGCTCTCTCATAAAAAAAACAACAACGTTAATTCATATTCCTTTGATCTACATAATAATTGCATAAAAACAGCATAACAGTGTTATTAAAAAGAATTCAGAGACATAAGTAATGTACTTATAGTGTTGAAATTACTCAACATACACACATTTACTTGAATGTTTTGTTTAAAACATGATGTATGGCTCTCACAGAATTACTGTTCAAAATATGTGGTGTCTATGGCTCTCTCAGACAAAAATTTTCCCGACCACTGCTTTAGAAGGAAAAAAAAACTGATACAGAAAAATCCTGTGTAGTCTTGAGAAAGCTGTTGAACTTAATGTTTTAAAGACGTTTTAAGCTTAGTGATTGGTAAATGAAATCTATTCAAAGGTCAACCTCAACGAGATATAACATCAGTTTTAATCTCCTTGATCAATATCAATTTTAAGAAATATCAATTTTAAGAAATATCAATTTTAAGAAATATCAATTTTAAGAAATATCAATTTTAAGAAATATCAATTTTAAGAAATATCAATTTTAAGAAATATCAATTTTAAGAAATATCAATTTTAAGAAATATCAATTTTAAGAAATATCAATTTTAAGAAATATCAATTTTAAGAAATATCAATTTTAAGAAATATCAATTTTAAGAAATATCAATTTTAAGAAATATGTTTCTTCAACAAAAAAAAAGATTTTAAAAAATCAATTAACATATTTTTTTTAATAAACACTTTCTGTTGTGTAATCTGTGAACTCAAATTTGATATAACAAGATCAGGAGAACGATGGTGGGGGTGGGGGTGGAGGTAAATGGTGGGGGTGGAGGTAAATGGTGGGGGTGTGGGCGGGGGTAAATGGTGGGGGTGCGGGTGGAGGTAAATGGTGGGGGTGGGGTGGAGGTAAATGGTGATTGTGGGGGTTGAGGTAAATGGTGGGGGTGGGGGAGGGATTGAAAAACATTTTAAAATGTATCTTTGATTATCAAGACCAAGGATCTTATTTCTTGTGAGTATAGTTTTAAGATTAAAAGAGGCCCTACAAGATTGTGTCTGCATGTAATGAAATGTTTCATTTTGTAGTTTTGTCCAAATCAATCAATTTTTTTTTAGATAAGCTGATGTTGATTTTTTATGCAAATAAAATGTGTAATATACTTGTATATGTATACAAATACATATTTCATAAAAAAATATTTGTGTTTCAGTGTTAAAAAACAAATTTTTATTATGAAAAATATTTTATCAACTAGTATCTGTTAATAGACATACATTTTGATAAAATTCTCAATAATATAGAATTATTGGTTGTGATGATCACTGTCCTGTAATCATAGCAATGATTAAACAAGGAGAGGTCCGTATTAAACAAGGAGAGGTCCGGATTAAACAAGGAGAGGTCCGCATTAAACAAGGAGAGGTCCGCATTAAACAAGTAAAGGTCCGGATTAAACAAGGAGAGGTCCGGATTAAACAAGGAGAGGTCCGTGTTAAACAAAGAGAGGTCCACATTAAACAAGGAGAGGTCCGCATTAAACAAAGAGAGGTCCGGATTAAACAAGGAGATGTCCGCGTTAAACAAGGAGAGGTCCGGATTAAACAAGGAGAGGTCCGCATTAAACAAGGAGAGGTCCGCATTAAAAAAGGAGAGGTCCGGATTAAACAAGGAGAGGTCCGTGTTAAACAAGGAGAGGTCCGCATTAAACAAGGAGAGGTCCGGATCAAACAAGGAAAGGTCCGGATTAAACAAGGAGAGGTCCGGATTAAACAAGGAGAGGTCACTGTTAAACAAGGAGAGGTCCGGATTAAACAAGGAGAGGACTGGATTAAACAAGGAGAGGTCCGTGTTAAACAAGGAGAGGTCCGGATTAAACAAGGGGAGGTCCGCATTTAACAAGGAGAGGTCCAGATTAAACAAGGAGAGGTCCGTGTTAAACAAGGAGAGGTCGGGATTAAACAAGGAGAGGTCCGTGTTTCATAAGTAGAGATCCGGATTAAACAAGGAGAGGTCCGGATTAAACAAGGAGAGGTTCGTGTTAAACAAGGAGTGGTCCGGATTAAACAAGGAGAGATCCGGATTAAACAAGGAGAGGTTTGGATTAAACAAGGAGAGGTCCGGATTAAACAAGGAGAGGTCCGTGTTAAACAAGGAGAGGTCCGGATTAAACAAGGAGAGGACTGGATTAAACAAGGAGAGGTCCGTGTTAAACAAGGAGAGGTCCGGATTAAACAAGGGGAGGTCCGCATTTAACAAGGAGAGGTCCAGATTAAACAAGGAGAGGTCCGTGTTAAACAAGGAGAGGTCGGGATTAAACAAGGAGAGGTCCGTGTTAAACAAGTAGAGATCCGGATTAAACAAGGAGAGGTCCGGATTAAACAAGGAGAGGTTCGTGTTAAACAAGGAGTGGTCCGGATTAAACAAGGAGAGGTCCGGATTAAACAAGGAGAGGTCCGTGTTAAACAAGTAGAGATCCTGATTAAACAAGGAGAGGTCCGGATTAAACAAGGAGAGGTCGGGATTAAACAAGGAGAGTTCCGGATTAAACAATGAGAGGTCCGGATTAAACAAGGAGAGGTCCGTATTAAACAAGGAGAGGTCCGGAGCGTGTAAACTACTGACTCAAATTTGTTAGCATAATACATGTGCGGGCATTTTGTGGCAATACGTAGTTAAAATACTTGATCATTATCCACGGATACTATAAGTGTAAGACGGGCAGCAAAGATGTTACGGCTTTTACTCTATGACCTAGTTTTGATTTCTAACTGAGCAGAGGTGACACATTTTGACTTTTAATTGTGTAAAGATGACCATTTATAAAGTTCTAGTGTAGCAAAGATGACTTTTTTGACTTCTAAGTAAATAGACGTGACACTTTAAAAAAAAATTCTTACTGATGAAATGAGGGGAAAAGCTTTAAACGCATACGAATGAATAGATTTTGGACCCCCGGCCCTGAAGGAGTGGAAGGAATTGAATGCTCTATAGCAGGGGTCGGGAAACCATGGCTCGCGAGCCAGATGTGGCTCTTTTGATGGCTGCATCTGGCTCTCAGAGAAATGTTCGTTGATTTAAAAAAACAACGTTTATTCAGACTCATTTGATCTACAAATTAATTGCATATAAAAACAGCATAACAATTATGTTTAAAATAATTCAGAGATATAACTATAGTTATAGTACTTTTAGTGTTTACACAGTGTGCACACATTTACATGAATTTTTAGTTTTAAACATAATTTATGGCTCTCACAGAGTTAATTTTATAAATATGTGGTGTTTATGGCTCTCTCAGACAAAAAGTTTCCCGACCCCTGCTCTATAGTCTATAGTATATCAATACGGGCTATCAAGTTTAAGTGTACAAAGTTTGGTTTAGATCAGGGGTCTCCAAACTACGGCCCGCGGGCCAGATGCGGCCCGCGAGGCCCTCTCATCCGGCCCATGGAGACCTTTTAATCTAAAAAAAAGAGACTATTTTTACTTATAGTTTACCCCAAAACTCTGTGCAGTTGGCCCCCAAACTGCTGTTTGACAGTTAATTTGGCCCTCCGGCAGAAAAGTTTGGAGACCCCTGGTTTAGATCTTTTCATTTCCACGGTAGCCAATATTTTGATTTATATAACTCATATAAGGACAATAAAAAAATTGGGCCTCGGCCCCTATGAGCGGGTATTCTCTATGATGTTCGATGACAGAAATTGATGCCATAATGTTGTTTATTTTTGCTTATTTTTAAAAAGGAAATGAATGTTGCGTTGTGTACTTAACATTTTCAAACATTTTGCGTTCATCCCATTTTGATTCTACATGTTCAGCTCTAGTTATATGTAAATATGTTCCATTTATTTAATTTAGCTAAGAGTAAAATAAAAATATGTATTCTATAATTTTGCCATTGTTTATACAATTTTTATAATTCAAATGATAGAATAATAGCCTCTAAAAACAAGATTGTATTGTATTCTTTTAATCCCTAAAACTATCACTATTACAAATTACAAACAACGAAAAAAACAAATGATTTCATTGCTTGAACTCAACGTATGTCATTTTAGTTTATTCTCTTAACCCGGCCCGCACATACTTTTACTTCAAGCAATATTTCCCGCTTTGCAAAACGTTTTGACGTCACTGGTCTAGATCCATCAGTCAAAACCGGTGGCCAATGTTAAATATAAAGTGTTTTTTTTTCTTAGATGAGCTAAACTAGAAAATAAACCCACTATAAATTTGGCCCCGACCCAAAATGCACATGCTGCAAAGTGTGAATCCGTCTAGATTTCAGTCTGGATTATGATGGATAAAATTTTGGTCACGATCCATCAATCCATGTGGAAACGTTTGCAAAACAATGTTTGTCTTTTATAGGATTTAATTCAATACTGCCATGCCGGATTTCTTTGATATCCGTGCTATTTAAGGGACATTCATTTGATGCTTTTGTTAGTTAAGGCCCTAGCTTGTAATCTCCAAGATGTTTAATGTCCAGGTTTCTTATTTCATTTCATTTAAAATCCATTTTCTAACTTCCACGTTATTTAATGCCCGTGTGATTTAATGGCCACTTCGCTTAAAAAAACAATTATTTTAACGAGAAATCTTGTTCGTGCCATCACACCATTGTTAACTTTATCTATTCATTTCACATATTTTCTCTTCCTTTTCGATTCTATTCCACCCCTCAAAAATTAATTCCATTTTATACCTATGCATCTGCTCTTAAATGCTAATAAAACAGCCCCGAAATTTCATGCTGTAAAGTAAATCCTCCCCAAGGCGTCACTAGGGAGATGCGGGGGTTGAAACCATCAGAAAGTGTGACAGCAAAATGTAAAATTCTGTATGTTCCCTTTATTTGGCAGACTCGGAGGTGATCTCTGGGGTAAGTTGTGAGGGGGTGACACCATGAGCGACCGCACTGGGTGACTGAAAGCAACCAATATCGACGCCTCTGAATCTTCCTACATTCTCTCGTTAAACCACATGAGACATTTAAAAGCTTTACTTACTCTATCGCAAAATCCCATACACAACAGTCTTGGTAAATTTGGGCTCATCGAGTACATGGTAATCTGTGCATGTTGATGATAAAACATGTTGACATCATGTACTTGGGGATTATGTTAAATGTTGATATACTGTACTTGGGCAAATATAATAGATGTTGATATGTACTTGCTGATCACAGGTCGAATGGGTATCATGTGCCTGATTAGTAAACTCCGTTGTTGATATTGTTTCATATTCTTTCGTTGTTTACGGTTATATTATGTACGATTTATCCACTAGGCTTTCTGGATCTATATTTACAGTGTAGCCTGAAACCATGTTGTCTATATTTTATTCAAGTTGAGATAATGCGCTGCTTGGGGGCTAAATTCTCTTTACATTTCTTGGGGCTAACTTCCCTACATTGTCTTTATCAATGTTCCCTATGTCATCTGGCGCCCTATTGCTGAGCTATCTGGTGCCCTGTCCCTGTGCTACTGGTGCCCTCTCCATGTGTTATCTGTTGGTATGTTTATAGTGTGCTTTGTTCCCTGTGTCATTTGGTGCTTTGTTCCCAGTGATGTCCGGTGCGACGTTCCCTATCTTCCCCATGGCAATGCTCTGTGTATAGCCCAGGACTTTGCCCTCAAAATTCTATTGATTTATTCATTGATTATTTTAAATTCTTGAGCAGTGAGCAATGTACAGAGTTGTTCTAAGGGCCTTGTGTGGATCTATCTTCTTAAGCATTCTTCCCAGCATGTTGTCTGCAGCGAAGTTTTCTTTAGCAAATGTGTATTTATAGGAAGCTAATTAAAAGTTTAAGTCAGTTCAGACCGGTTGGTTCCCAGGCATGTGTTTTGAATACTGAGTAGAGAGAACTGTTGGCACACTACAGATCGCACTGGTAAATAATGTCTATGCCAGTGGTTCTCCTATTCTGTTGCGTGGGAACTTAACAAATTAACGCGCCAGCGGGTTCTGAATTCGTAAACAAAATTGATATCAGTCTGTTTTGAATTCCTATTAATATTTTAAAACGTTCCCATCATCTCTGCCCCATCTAGTCACATTTAGTCACATCTAGTCACATCTAGTCACATCTAGTCGCATCTAGTCACATCTATTCACATCTAGTCACATCTGTGTCACATATTTATCACATCTACGCCACATCTCCGTTAAGTTCGTTTCACTTCTCCATCACATCAATATCACATCAGTGTCACGTCCATTTCATATCTATGTAAAGTCAATACCCAGTAGCTGTTGACAACTGGTATTAGGAACCGTCCTTAAGTAGGTCAACTTGTATTCACAAAAATTCAATTTCAGCTTCTCTAGCTTCTTAACAACTGTCAATTTAATTAATAATATAAAAAAAACGTAAAAACAAAGTTTTTGACTATAAATCCCTTATATATGAGACATACCTAACAGTATTGATTATTTTCAAACATTTACAGACTGAATCTGTCTTAACACAAGTTTGCTTCATAACCCTAGGGGGGGGAGGGGTGGGTGGGAGGGGGAGAGGGGAAAAGTCTGGTCACCGATTCGCTTGACCGAGCTCAGAGTGACACGTAAAATGTAAACAAAAGCGCACCGTCGTTTCGTTGGGTCGCCTCAATGCTCAAACTTTCACGTGGCAAAAAAACAATAACAAATCGTGAATTTAAATTACACACCTCATATAAGGATAAACTAAAATGCATTAATTTAATTACGGTACGTTCGATCGATCTGAAATTTTGATACGATGCATTGTTAGGTGAGACGGGTCCGTGTGCCAAATTTCAGTTCGATCGGATCATTGGAAGTGGGTCATTTTTGACTTCTGTTTTTCCGCCCGCCCATGAGACGGCGGTGAAGTTAATATAAGGGATTTAATAAAACAAACCCGTAAAAACAAAGTTTTTGACTATAAATCCCTTATATATGAGACATAACTAACAGTATTGATTATTTTCAAACATTTACAGACTGAATCTGTCTTAACTCAACTTTGCATCATAACCCTAGTGAGGGGTGGGTGGGGGGTGGGTGGGGGGAGGGGTGGGTGGGGGGAGGGGTGGGTGGGGGGGGAGAGGGGAAAAGTCTGGTCACCGATTCGCTTGACCGAGCTCAGAGTGACACGTAAAATGTAAACAAAAGCGCCCGTCGCTTCGTTGGGTCGCCTCAATGCGTCAGCTCAAAATTTCACGTGGCAAAAAAACAATAACAAACCGTGAATTTAAAATTACATACCTCATATAAGGATAAACTAAAAATGCATTAATTTAATTACGGTACGTTTGATCGATCTGAAATTTTGATACGATGCATTGTTAGGTCAGACGGGTCCGTGTGCCAAATTTCAGTTCGATCGAATCATGGGAAGTGGGTAATTTTTTACTTCTGTTTTTCCGCCCGCCGAGCCCAAGACAGAGAGAGAGAGAGAGAGAGACTGCCGCGAAGTTAATATAAGGGATTTAAAAAACAAACCCGTAAAAACAAAGTTTTTGACTATAAATCCCTTATATATGAGACATAACTAACAGTATTGATTATTTTCAAACATTTACAGACTGACACCGAGTGATGTCCCTTGTCTTTAATAAATGGGGGTGGGATGTGAGGGGGTGTCGGCACGACGGTCGGCGTCAACACGACGGTCGGCGTCAACTCAAACTCACGTGGAACTGGCAGATAAAAAACAATAACAAACAGTGAATTTTGAATTACATACCTCATATAAGGATAAACTAAAAATGCTCTAATTTAATTACGGTACGTTCGATCGATATGAAATTTTAATACGATGCATTGTTAGGTTAGACGGGTCCGTGTGCCAAATTTCAGTTTGATCGGATCATGGGAAGTGGGTCATTTTTGACTTCTGTTTTTCCGCCCGCCCGCCCGCCGAGCCCAAGACAGACAGAGAGAGAGAGAGAGACGGCCGCGAAGTTAATATAAGGGATTTAATAAAACAAACCCGTAAAAACAAAGTTTTTGACTATAAATCCCTTATATATGAGACGTAACTAACAGTATTGATTATTTTCAAACATTTACAGACTGAATCTGTCATAACTCAACTTTGCTTCATAACCCTAGTGAAGGGGTGGGTGGGGGAGGTGTGGGGGGAGGGGTGGGGGGGGGGAGAGGGGAAAAGTCTGGTCACCGATTCGCTTGACCGAGCTCAGAGTGACACGTAAAATGTAAACAAAAGCGCCCGTCGCTTCGTTGGGTCGCCTCAATGCGTCAGCTCAAAATTTCACGTGGCAAAAAAACAATAACAAACCGTGAATTAAAATTACATACCTCATATAAGGATAAACTAAAAATGCATTAATTTAATTATGGTACGTTCGATCGATCTGAAATTTTGATACGATGCATTGTTAGGTTCGACGGGTCCGTGTGCCAAATTTCAGTTTGATCGGATCATGGGAAGTGGGTCATTTTTGACTTCTGTTTTTCCGCCCGCCGAGCCCAAGACAGACAGACAGACAGAGAGAGAGAGAGAGAGAGAGAGACAGAGACGGCGGTGAAGTTAATATAAGGGATTTAAAAATGAGGCAAATATATAATTTTTAAAGGCTTAAGGTAAAGAAAAGGGGTGTGGATTAAATTTTTAACTTGATATTAAATACATTTTATTTATCTTGTAAATTTTATTATTTAAAACTAGAGAGACTTTGCTATAACAGCGTTAAGGGGCAACCAAAGTTTTACATTTTTGTGATTAAATTCAAATTGTACTGACATAGTTGGGATTTTTTCATGTTATTTTTTATTTGTTCCCTTTCATTTTTAATCTTGTTTTAATGAAAGTTTGTGGTGACTTATTAATATTTCCTGGTCAATTGAATATAATTTAGTCTTAAATAAATGATATTTTATCGTTCATTCTATCAGGTTTAAGATTCGTTTGCTTTAGGCCATTTCATAAGTCGCTTTTTGGACTGCTGTTGCTGTTTAGACTTTCTATGTATACTTATTTTTATAGCAGTTTAATATAACAAAACAAATTCCTTATCAAACTTAATTCAACCTTATAGATGTCTTTATAGTGTTTGGGTTTAGTTTAACGTAACCTGAAATTCTTGTCTTCATTATAACTTTAACTTTCTCTAAACATGAATGCAAACTTATTGTATAATTTAGAGCCATTTATTCCATTATTAATTTTATGAGTTGTAATGTAGTTTTAAATTTATATTTCTATTTTTAAGAAGTTCTAGCTTATGTCTATCCTAAAATTATTAATTTTTTAGTCAGATAACGGTTTCTAAAAGTAAACTTTAGTTAATAACGCACACAAAATGTTTGAGGGTTTACAAGATCATG
Organism: Ampullaceana balthica; assembly: GCA_944989445.1. Classification (NCBI taxonomy): domain Eukaryota; kingdom Metazoa; phylum Mollusca; class Gastropoda; family Lymnaeidae; genus Ampullaceana; species Ampullaceana balthica. Next base: position 236,996 of record CALYLW010000521.1, on the reverse strand, counting down.
AAGCTTTAATGTGTTCCTTAAACGTTGGAACTATATAAATTATTTATTTAAAATGGAATCTTTTGACGGTTGCCCATATTTTTATTGAACACAAATCACATTTTATCCTATAGAATTTAGTTGTTTTTGTACAACACCAAGGCAAAGAATACTGGCTTTGTGCAACAAGCGTTAACTAAAACAGCGTTGAGCTGCTAAACACTTGTTGGACTTCGATCGCGGTTTTAAAAAAAAATTACGTCGAAACGAAGAAGTCCAACAAATGCTAGTCCACGTTTAGCTACTGGTTTAGATGGAACCATACGTTATTGAAGCTGCAGTAGAATCACATACGCATGGTCGAATAGCTGTGGCAATTAAGACAGAATCAATCAGAGGAGCAAGACAGGAGCTTCGAGAAATAGTAGCTAGAGAGTATCGGGCATCATTAGGTACAACTATTCATTTATGGTGCAATGGGACGGAAACGTGTTGCATGCTGTCAGTTTGGAGAAGTTCGTTGATCGCAATACGGTTCCGGAGTTTTTGAGAGATACCACGCGTATTGCTCTGGAAAAGGAAATGAGAGGGGAAGGGGGCAACCATTCAACCACACAGACTTACACGAATGAGGTGACATTTATAAATACAACATCCCATATTTTCTTAGAAAATCTTTGAAGTCTAGTGATAAGATCGTCATCCAAGCAAATCATCAACGAACTATTCATGGATCATGGGTTTGGGAACATACAATAGGCAAAACACAAAGTTTGTCTAGTTATTTGAAGAACTGATAATGTTGATTGAAAGTTCTGGCTTAGAAGAAATAAATAAATAACTTTACGCTGGAAATCTCAGTCCAGATGGTCATGACATTTTTCATTTCATTAAAAAAAGACTCTAGCCAAAGAATGTGCATCTTTAGTTTCATTCCTCGGGGCAGGATGCAGTGCATACGTGATCAGAGTTACGTGCAGTGCACACGTTAGGTGAACAGTGCTGTTGGCACTTTATCGATAAAGCTGATTTTCCTGTTTTGACCACGATGACTTCATGTGAAGTAATGAATGAAGATTATATCAAAACTTATTCTTTCTAAAATTCTTTCCAAACAGAAAATAAGGGATACATAGGATGCATAAGAGAAAATACTTGATACTTCAGGTACTTATGTAAAGTATCGTTTGTTAGTTTGTTTTGACGGTGCAGTGTGCGCTTAGCTGAAGTTAGTCATGGTTACATAATTTTGAAAGATCCTGCCAGTAGTTAACTCTACCATGACAAGCAACCGTCTGAAAGCAGACCGCTTATCATGGCATTAGGTACACAACAAACTTTCCAAATGAGACGCCCAGGGCTATGGCGACTGAACACATTGTTGGGGGTTATGGAGACTGAACACATTGTTGGGGGTATGGAGACTGAACACATTGTTGGTAGGTATTGCGACTGAACACATTGTTGGGGGTTATGGAGACTGAACACATTGTTGGGGGTATGGAGACTGAACACATTGTTGGGGGGTATGGAGACTGAACACATTGTTGGGGGGGTATGGAGACTGAACACATTGTTGGGGGGGTATGGAGACTGAACACATTGTTGGGGGGTATGGAGACTGAACACATTGTTGGGGGGGGTATGGAGACTGGACACATTGTTGGGGGGGTATGGAGACTGAACACATTGTTGGGGGGTATGGCGACTGAACACATTGTTGGGGGGGTATGGCGACTGAACACATTGTTGGAGGTTATGGAGACTGAACACATTGTTGGGGGTATGGAGACTGAACACATTGTTGGTAGGTATGGCGACTGAACACATTGTTGGGGGTTATGGAGACTGAACACATTGTTGGGGGTATGGAGACTGAACACATTGTTGGGGGGTATGGAGACTGAACACATTGTTGGGGGGGTATGGAGACTGAACACATTGTTGGGGGGTATGGCGACTGAACACATTGTTGGGGGGGTATGGAGACTGAACACATTGTTGGGGGGTATGGAGACTGGACACATTGTTTGGGGGTATGGAGACTGGACACATTGTTGGGGGGGTATGGAGACTGGACACATTGTTGGGGGGGGGTATGGAGACTGGACACATTGTTGGGGGTATGGAGACTGAACACATTGTTGGGGGGGTATGGAGACTGAACACATTGTTGGGGGCGGGGGTATGGAGACTGGACACATTGTTGGGGGGTATGGAGACTGGACACATTGTTGGGGGGGGTATGGAGACTGGACACATTGTTGGGGGGGTATGGAGACTGGACACATTGTTGGGGGGTATGGAGACTGAACACATTGTTGGGGGGGTATGGAGACTGAACACATTGTTGGGAGGTATGGAGACTGGATACATTGTTGGGGGGGTATGGAGACTGGACACATTGTTGGGGGGTATGGAGACTGGACACATTGTTGGGGGGGTATGGAGACTGGACACATTGTTGGGGGGGTATGGAGACTGGACACATTGTTGGGGGGTATGGAGACTGGACACATTGTTGGGGGGTATGGAGACTGAACACATTGTTGGTAGGTATGGAGACTGGACACATTGTTGGGGGGGTATGGAGACTGGACACATTGTTGGGGGGTATGGAGACTGGACACATTGTTGGGGGGGTATGGAGACTGGACACATTGTTGGGGGGGTATGGAGACTGGACACATTGTTGGGGGGGTATGGAGACTGAACACATTGTTGGGTGGGTATGGAGACTGGACACATTGTTGGGGGGGTATGGAGACTGGACACATTGTTGGGGGGGTATGGAGACTGGACACATTGTTGGGGGGGTATGGAGACTGGACACATTGTTGGGGGGGTATGGAGACTGAACACATTGTTGGGTAGGTATGGAGACTGGACACATTGTTGGGGGGGTATGGAGACTGGACACATTGTTGGGGGGTATGGAGACTGGACACATTGTTGGGGGGGTATGGAGACTGAACACATTGTTGGGGGGTATGGAGACTGGACACATTGTTGGGGGGGTATGGAGACTGAACACATTGTTGGGGGGGGTATGGAGACTGGACACATTGTTGGGGGGGGTATGGAGACTGAACACATTGTTGGGGGGGTATGGAGACTGGACACATTGTTGGGGGGGTATGGAGACTGGACACATTGTTGGGGGGGTATGGAGACTGGACACATTGTTGGGGGGGTATGGAGACTGGACACATTGTTGGGGGGTATGGAGACTGAACACATTGTTGGGGGGGGTATGGAGACTGAACACATTGTTGGGGGGGTATGGAGACTGGACACATTGTTGGGGGGTATGGAGACTGGACACATTGTTGGGGGGGTATGGAGACTGAACACATTGTTGGGGGGGGTATGGAGACTGAACACATTGTTGGGGGGGTATGGAGACTGGACACATTGTTGGGGGGGTATGGAGACTGAACACATTGTTGGGGGGTATGGAGACTGGACACATTGTTGGGGGGTATGGAGACTGAACACATTGTTGGGGGGGTATGGAGACTGAACACATTGTTGGGGGGGTATGGAGACTGGACACATTGTTGGGGGGTATGGAGACTGGACACATTGTTGGGGGGGTATGGAGACTGGACACATTGTTGGGGGGGGTATGGAGACTGGACACATTGTTGGGGGGGTATGGAGACTGAACACATTGTTGGGGGGGTATGGAGACTGAACACATTGTTGGGTAGGGTATGGAGACTGGACACATTGTTGGGGGGTATGGAGACTGGACACATTGTTGGGGGGGGTATGGAGACTGGACACATTGTTGGGGGGGTATGGAGACTGGACACATTGTTGGGGGGGTATGGAGACTGGACACATTGTTGGGGGGTATGGAGACTGGACACATTGTTGGGGGGTATGGAGACTGAACACATTGTTGGGGGGGTATGGAGACTGGACACATTGTTGGGGGGTATGGAGACTGGACACATTGTTGGGGGGGTATGGAGACTGGACACATTGTTGGGGGGGTATGGAGACTGGACACATTGTTGGGGGGTATGGAGACTGAACACATTGTTGGGGGGTATGGAGACTGAACACATTGTTGGGGGGTATGGAGACTGGACACATTGTTGGGGGGGTATGGAGACTGAACACATTGTTGGGGGGGTATGGAGACTGGACACATTGTTGGGGGGGTATGGAGACTGAACACATTGTTGGGGGGTATGGAGACTGGACACATTGTTGGGGGGGTATGGAGACTGAACACATTGTTGGGGGGTATGGAGACTGAACACATTGTTGGGGGGTATGGAGACTGAACACATTGTTGGGGGGTATGGAGACTGGACACATTGTTGGGGGGTATGGAGACTGAACACATTGTTGGGGGGGTATGGAGACTGGACACATTGTTGGGGGGGTATGGAGACTGAACACATTGTTGGGGGGTATGGAGACTGACACATTGTTGGGGGGGTATGGAGACTGGACACATTGTTGGGGGGGTATGGAGACTGGACACATTGTTGGGGGGTATGGAGACTGGACACATTGTTGGGGGGTATGGAGACTGAACACATTGTTGGGGGGTATGGAGACTGAACACATTGTTGGGGGGGTATGGAGACTGGACACATTGTTGGGGGGTATGGAGACTGGACACATTGTTGGGGGTATGGAGACTGAACACATTGTTGGGGGGGTATGGAGACTGAACACATTGTTGGGGGGGTATGGAGACTGGACACATTGTTGGGGGTATGGAGACTGGACACATTGTTGGGGGGGGTATGGAGACTGGACACATTGTTGGGGGGTATGGAGACTGAACACATTGTTGGGGGGTATGGAGACTGAACACATTGTTGGGGGGGTATGGAGACTGGACACATTGTTGGGGGGTATGGAGACTGACACATTGTTGGGGGGTATGGAGACTGAACACATTGTTGGGGGGGTATGGAGACTGAACACATTGTTGGGGGGGTATGGAGACTGGACACATTGTTGGGGGGGTATGGAGACTGGACACATTGTTGGGGGGTATGGAGACTGGACACATTGTTGGGGGGTATGGAGACTGAACACATTGTTGGGGGGGGTATGGAGACTGAACACATTGTTGGGGGGTATGGAGACTGGACACATTGTTGGGGGGTATGGAGACTGGACACATTGTTGGGGGGTATGGAGACTGAACACATTGTTGGGGGGTATGGAGACTGAACACATTGTTGGGGGTATGGAGACTGAACACATTGTTGGGGGGGTATGGAGACTGAACACATTGTTGGGGGGTATGGAGACTGGACACATTGTTGGGGGGTATGGAGACTGGACACATTGTTGGGGGGGGTATGGAGACTGGACACATTGTTGGGGGGGTATGGAGACTGAACACATTGTTGGGGGGTATGGAGACTGAACACATTGTTGGGGGGGTATGGAGACTGGACACATTGTTGGGGGGTATGGAGACTGAACACATTGTTGGGGGGGTATGGAGACTGGACACATTGTTGGGGGGTATGGAGACTGAACACATTGTTGGGGGGGTATGGAGACTGAACACATTGTTGGGGGGTATGGAGACTGAACACATTGTTGGGGGGTATGGAGACTGAACACATTGTTGGGGGGTATGGAGACTGGACACATTGTTGGGGGGGTATGGAGACTGACACATTGTTGGGGGGTATGGAGACTGGACACATTGTTGGGGGGGTATGGAGACTGGACACATTGTTGGGGGGGGTATGGAGACTGAACACATTGTTGGGGGGTATGGAGACTGAACACATTGTTGGGGGTATGGAGACTGAACACATTGTTGGGGGGGGTATGGAGACTGAACACATTGTTGGGGGGTATGGAGACTGAACACATTGTTGGGGGGTATGGAGACTGAACACATTGTTGGGGGTATGGAGACTGAACACATTGTTGGGGGGGTATGGAGACTGAACACATTGTTGGGGGTATGGAGACTGAACACATTGTTGGGGGGGTATGGAGACTGAACACATTGTTGGGGGGGTATGGAGACTGAACACATTGTTGGGGGGTATGGAGACTGAACACATTGTTGGGGGGTATGGAGACTGAACACATTGTTGGGGGGTATGGAGACTGAACACATTGTTGGGGGTATGGAGACTGAACACATTGTTGGGGGGTATGGAGACTGAACACATTGTTGGGGGGGGTATGGAGACTGAACACATTGTTGGGGGGGTATGGAGACTGGACACATTGTTGGGGGGTATGGAGACTGGACACATTGTTGGGGGGTATGGAGACTGAACACATTGTTGGGGGGTATGGAGACTGGACACATTGTTGGGGGGGTATGGAGACTGGACACATTGTTGGGGGGTATGGAGACTGAACACATTGTTGGGGGGTATGGAGACTGAACACATTGTTGGGGGGTATGGAGACTGAACACATTGTTGGGGGGTATGGAGACTGAACACATTGTTGGGGGGTATGGAGACTGAACACATTGTTGGGGGGTATGGAGACTGAACACATTGTTGGGGGGTATGGAGACTGGACACATTGTTGGGGGGGGGTATGGAGACTGAACACATTGTTGGGGGGTATGGAGACTGGACACATTGTTGGGGGGTATGGAGACTGGACACATTGTTGGGGGGGTATGGAGACTGAACACATTGTTGGGGGGTATGGAGACTGAACACATTGTTGGGGGGTATGGAGACTGAACACATTGTTGGGGGGGTATGGAGACTGAACACATTGTTGGGGGGTATGGAGACTGAACACATTGTTGGGGGGTATGGAGACTGAACACATTGTTGGGGGGTATGGAGACTGAACACATTGTTGGGGGGGTATGGAGACTGAACACATTGTTGGGGGTATGGAGACTGAACACATTGTTGGGGGGGTATGGAGACTGAACACATTGTTGGGGGGTATGGAGACTGAACACATTGTTGGGGGTAGGGATGAACATGTGGGGGGTATGGAGACTGAACACATTGTTGGGGGGTATGGAGACTGAACACATTGTTGGGGGTATGGAGACTGAACACATTGTTGGGGGGTATGGAGACTGAACACATTGTTGGGGGGGTATGGAGACTGAACACATTGTTGGGGGGTATGGAGACTGGACACATTGTTGGGGGGGTATGGAGACTGGACACATTGTTGGGGGGGTATGGAGACTGAACACATTGTTGGGGGGTATGGAGACTGAACACATTGTTGGGGGGGTATGGAGACTGAACACATTGTTGGGGGTATGGAGACTGAACACATTGTTGGGGGGGGTATGGAGACTGAACACATTGTTGGGGGGGTATGGAGACTGAACACATTGTTGGGGGGTATGGAGACTGGACACATTGTTGGGGGTATGGAGACTGACACATTGTTGGGGGTATGGAGACTGAACACATTGTTGGGGGGTATGGAGACTGAACACATTGTTGGGGGGTATGGAGACTGACACATTGTTGGGGGTATGGAGACTGACACATTGTTGGGGGGTATGGAGACTGGACACATTGTTGGGGGGGTATGGAGACTGAACACATTGTTGGGGGTATGGAGACTGAACACATTGTTGGGGGGGTATGGAGACTGGACACATTGTTGGGGGGTATGGAGACTGAACACATTGTTGGGGGGTATGGAGACTGAACACATTGTTGGGGGGTATGGAGACTGAACACATTGTTGGGGGGTATGGAGACTGAACACATTGTTGGGGGGTATGGAGACTGAACACATTGTTGGGGGGGTATGGAGACTGGACACATTGTTGGGGGGTATGGAGACTGAACACATTGTTGGGGGGGTATGGAGACTGGACACATTGTTGGGGGGTATGGAGACTGAACACATTGTTGGGGGGGGTATGGAGACTGAACACATTGTTGGGGGGGTATGGAGACTGAACACATTGTTGGGGGGTATGGAGACTGAACACATTGTTGGGGGGGTATGGAGACTGAACACATTGTTGGGGGGTATGGAGACTGGACACATTGTTGGGGGGTATGGAGACTGGACACATTGTTGGGGGGTATGGAGACTGAACACATTGTTGGGGGGGTATGGAGACTGAACACATTGTTGGGGGGGTATGGAGACTGAACACATTGTTGGGGGGTATGGAGACTGAACACATTGTTGGGGGTATGGAGACTGAACACATTGTTGGGGGGGTATGGAGACTGAACACATTGTTGGGGGGGTATGGAGACTGAACACATTGTTGGGGGTATGGAGACTGACACATTGTTGGGGGGGTATGGAGACTGAACACATTGTTGGGGGGTATGGAGACTGACACATTGTTGGGGGGTATGGAGACTGAACACATTGTTGGGGGGTATGGAGACTGAACACATTGTTGGGGGGTATGGAGACTGGACACATTGTTGGGGGGTATGGAGACTGAACACATTGTTGGGGGGTATGGAGACTGAACACATTGTTGGGGGGTATGGAGACTGAACACATTGTTGGGGGGGTATGGAGACTGAACACATTGTTGGGGGGTATGGAGACTGAACACATTGTTGGGGGTATGGAGACTGAACACATTGTTGGGGGGTATGGAGACTGAACACATTGTTGGGGGGGTATGGAGACTGAACACATTGTTGGGGGGTATGGAGACTGGACACATTGTTGGGGGGTATGGAGACTGAACACATTGTTGGGGGGTATGGAGACTGAACACATTGTTGGGGGGTATGGAGACTGAACACATTGTTGGGGGGTATGGAGACTGAACACATTGTTGGGGGGGTATGGAGACTGGACACATTGTTGGGGGGGTATGGAGACTGAACACATTGTTGGGGGGGGTATGGAGACTGGACACATTGTTGGGGGGGGTATGGAGACTGAACACATTGTTGGGGGGTATGGAGACTGAACACATTGTTGGGGGGGTATGGAGACTGGACACATTGTTGGGGGGTATGGAGACTGGACACATTGTTGGGGGGGTATGGAGACTGGACACATTGTTGGGGGGTATGGAGACTGAACACATTGTTGGGGGGTATGGAGACTGAACACATTGTTGGGGGGTATGGAGACTGAACACATTGTTGGGGGGTATGGAGACTGAACACATTGTTGGGGGGTATGGAGACTGGACACATTGTTGGGGGGGTATGGAGACTGGACACATTGTTGGGGGGTATGGAGACTGGACACATTGTTGGGGGGGTATGGAGACTGGACACATTGTTGGGGGGGTATGGAGACTGAACACATTGTTGGGGGGTATGGAGACTGAACACATTGTTGGGGGGTTATGGAGACTGAACACATTGTTGGGGGGGGTATGGAGACTGAACACATTGTTGGGGGGTATGGAGACTGAACACATTGTTGGGGGGTATGGAGACTGAACACATTGTTGGGGGTATGGAGACTGAACACATTGTTGGGGGGGTATGGAGACTGAACACATTGTTGGGGGGTATGGAGACTGAACACATTGTTGGGGGGTATGGAGACTGAACACATTGTTGGGGGGTATGGAGACTGAACACATTGTTGGGGGTATGGAGACTGAACACATTGTTGGGGGGGTATGGAGACTGAACACATTGTTGGGGGGTATGGAGACTGAACACATTGTTTAGGGGGGTATGGAGACTGAACACATTGTTGGGGGGTATGGAGACTGAACACATTGTTGGGGGGGTATGGAGACTGGACACATTGTTGGGGGGTATGGAGACTGGACACATTGTTGGGGGGGTATGGAGACTGGACACATTGTTGGGGGGGTATGGAGACTGAACACATTGTTGGGGGGTATGGAGACTGGACACATTGTTGGGGGGTATGGAGACTGAACACATTGTTGGGGGGTATGGAGACTGGACACATTGTTGGGGGGGTATGGAGACTGGACACATTGTTGGGGGGTATGGAGACTGAACACATTGTTGGGGGGGTATGGAGACTGAACACATTGTTGGGGGGTATGGAGACTGAACACATTGTTGGGGGTTATGGAGACTGAACACATTGTTGGGGGGTATGGAGACTGGACACATTGTTGGGGGGGTATGGAGACTGGACACATTGTTGGGGGGTATGGAGACTGAACACATTGTTGGGGGGTATGGAGACTGGACACATTGTTGGGGGGTATGGAGACTGAACACATTGTTGGGGGGGTATGGAGACTGAACACATTGTTTGGGGGGTATGGAGACTGAACACATTGTTGGGGGGGTATGGAGACTGAACACATTGTTTGGGGGTATGGAGACTGAACACATTGTTGGGGGGGTATGGAGACTGAACACATTGTTTGGGGGTATGGAGACTGAACACATTGTTGGGGGGGGTATGGAGACTGAACACATTGTTTGGGGGTTATGGAGACTGAACACATTGTTGGGGGGGGTATGGAGACTGAACACATTGTTGGGGGTTATGGAGACTGAACACATTGTTTGGGGGTTATGGAGACTGAACACATTGTTGGGGGGGTATGGAGACTGAACACATTGTTGGGGGTATGGAGACTGAACACATTGTTGGGGGGTATGGTGACTGAACACATTGTTTAGGGGTATGGTGACTGAACACATTGTTGGGGGGTATGGAGACTGACCACGTTGTTTGGGGGTATGGAGACTGAACACATTGATTCGGGGGGTATGGTGACTGAACACATTGTTGGGGGGTATGGTGACTGAACACATTGTTGGGGGGTATGGAGACTGAACACATTGTTGGGGGGTATGGAGACTGAACACATTGTTTAGGGGTATGGTGACTGAACACATTGTTGGGGGGTATGGAGACTGAACACATTGTTGGGGGGGTATGGAGACTGAACACATTGTTGGGGGGTATGGAGACTGAACACATTGTTGGTAGGTATGGAGACTGAACACATTGTTTAGGGGGTATGGTGACTGAACACATTGTTGGGGGTTATGGAGACTGAACACATTTTTGGGGGGTATGGAGACTGAACACATTGTTGGGGGGTATGGAGACTGAACACATTGTTGGTAGGTATGGAGACTGAACACATTTTTTGGGGGGTATGGAGACTGAACACATTGTTGGGGGGTATGGAGACTGAACACATTGTTGGTAGGTATGGAGACTGAACACATTGTTTAGGGGTATGGTGACTGAACACATTGTTGGGGTTATGGAGACTGAACACATTTTTTGGGGGTATGGAGACTGAACACATTGTTGGGGGGGGTATGGAGACTGAACACATTGTTGGTAGGTATGGAGACTGAACACATTGTTTAGGGGTATGGTGACTGAACACATTGTTGGGGTTATGGAGACTGAACACATTTTTTGGGGGTATGGAGACTGAACACATTGTTGGGGGGGGTATGGAGACTGAACACATTGTTGGTAGGTATGGAGACTGAACACATTGTTGGGGTTATGGAGACTGAACACATTGTTGGGGGGTATGGTGACTGAACACATTGTTGGGGGGTATGGAGACTGAAAACATTGTTGGTAGGTATGGAGACTGAACACATTGTTTAGGGGGTATGGTGACTGAACACATTGTTGGGGTTATGGAGACTGAACACATTTTTTGGGGGGTATGGAGACTGAACACATTGTTGGGGGGTATGGAGACTGAACACATTGTTGGTAGGTATGGAGACTGAACACATTTTTTGGGGGGTATGGAGACTGAACACATTGTTGGGGGGTATGGAGACTGAACACATTGTTGGTAGGTATGGAGACTGAACACATTGTTTAGGGGTATGGTGACTGAACACATTGTTGGGGTTATGGAGACTGAACACATTTTTTGGGGGTATGGAGACTGAACACATTGTTGGGGGGGGGGTATGGAGACTGAACACATTGTTGGTAGGTATGGAGACTGAACACATTGTTGGGGTTATGGAGACTGAACACATTTTTTGGGGGGTATGGAGACTGAACACATTATTTGGGGGGGTATGGAGACTGAACACATTGTTGGGGGGTATGGAGACTGAACACATTGTTGGGGTTATGGAGACTGAACACATTTTATGGGGGTATGGAGACTGAACACATTGTTGGGGGGGGTATGGAGACTGAACACATTGTTGGGGGGGTATGGAGACTGAACACATTGTTGGGGGGGTATGGAGACTGAACACATTGTTGGTAGGTATGGAGACTGAACACATTGTTGGGGGGTATGGAGACTGAACACATTGTTGGGGGGTATGGAGACTGGACACATTGTTGGGGGGGTATGGAGACTGAACACATTGTTGGGGGTATGGAGACTGAACACATTGTTGGTAGGTATGGAGACTGAACACATAGTTGGGGGGTATGGAGACTGGACACATTGTTTGGGGGGGTATGGAGACTGAACACATTGTTGGGGGTATGGAGACTGAACACATTGTTGGTAGGTATGGAGACTGAACACATTGTTGGGGGGTATGGAGACTGAACACATTGTTGGGGGGTATGGAGACTGAACACATTGTTGGCCAACGCAAGGAAAGATGTTTGTAGTTTGTCAACAATGCCACCGAGATCGTTTGGGGTGTGGGTTTTTTTGGGATGGTTGGCTTCATTGAGGCCTCATTGAACTAATCAAGAACATAAACATAAGTTGCCTGTTGTTATGGTGTCAATGTGACATAGATTATTGGAGCAGTCAGCCGTAGAGCTTTCAAGTCACAGCACTAAAGAACAATGTTGTCAAATAATAATCATAGCACTAAAGGATCATCTTATATAATAAAAGGCAAGGTTCTGCGCGGTCATCGATTGCGATTGGTCCCTCAAACTCCTACAGACTCCAACAGCCAATCACTGGCGGAGAAAAGTTAGGTCTCATTTACATATTGAACGACGTTCAAAGCGATTTAATTTTGGTGCAGTTTTTTTTCTAAGAGTTTATTTTAAGCGAAGCGCGTTGGGATTTGTAATTAAAAAACTTTGTATTTACGGGTTATTTTTTATAACTCTGGACATACCGCGGTGTGGGGGGGGGGTAGGGTCTCTGGAAAGACCGTGGTGTCTGGGGAGGTAGAGTCTTTGGATAGACCACGGTGTGGGGAGGTAGGGTCTCTGGACAAACCGCGGTGGAGGGGGATGTAGAGTCTCTGGACAATCGGGGGCGGGTAATGTTGTGATGTCCTTCCATGAACTTCACAGGTCACCCTACACATTACCGTCCTTGGACGGGCTTTGTTTCTAGTAGTTTTATTTAGCTCTAGAGTGATATATACAGCGCTTTTCATAAATGAGCCATAAAGCCTCATAGACCAACATGAGCCAAATCTCCAAAAAGCCATAGACTTAGAATTCTATAGAACCACACAATCGTAGACCCAAGAGCCATTCAATAAAACCGCTCTGACTTCAGACCTAAAAGACCGTGCACTCTAACAGCTCGTGTAGCTGCACCAACATTTTCACCGCAGTCAGATAAATGCCATTTTGACCTTTACGATTACCGCCAGAGTTCAAATGACTTTGTGTAGAACTGTTTTCCAATAACTTCAAAGTTACCGTTAAAAGCTTCAGGGTGGCTATCGTTTGTATGTCTTTCACACAATACTGAAAGGATTGATACGTTTTTGCGTTTTCCTTCTTGTTAAAGTGTCTTAAGTAGTTTAAGTTGACTTACTTCTATAACATTGTCTTAAATTGTTTGTTTACGTTTCAAAACTTTTTACCTTGTAATACGTAGTTTCCGTTGTCATACGGTGTTTATATTGTACTATATAGAGGCATCACGAAGTTCGATGTCACACATGTGTGGTAGCTCTTGGTTTCACCCCCTCACGACTTACCCCGTAGACTTCCGCCGAGCCTGCAAGTGCCAAATAACGGGAACATCCAGAATTTGACATATCGGTGTCACCCCTTGTGATGGTGTCATCCAGTGCGGTCCGCACCAACCCCATCCCCCACTGCCCTGTGACGCCTCTGGCTCTACGTTTTTTACTTTGTTTTACTTTGTTTACATTGTCCAAAGTCGTTTGCATTTTGCTGTATCACTGACTATTCTGCCCCACCTTGTAAATAGTAGATTATATTATTACTAGTGTCAAAAACTGACGGAGTTATCAAAATAAATATACATCAGATTAAAAGATAACGTAATACAGAGCTTTCATTTCTTTTATTTTATTAATTTATTATCATATTGAACAATTTTATGCGGAATGTTCGAAAAGTGTAATTTTTGGTGCAATAATTTGGTGCGCTGCTTTCTAAAATTAGTAGCACTATAAACAAAATCGATCGCAGCGCCACCTAAGAGCATTACATCCATACATAATAAAACAAAAACGATCGCAGCGCCACCTAACTACATTACATCCATACAGACAACGGGAATTATGTATATTGATTATAGTTAACCATTTTCTGACGTCAGCAATGTCTTATGTCAGATTTTTTTTTAAATTGAAAAGTATTAAATGTCGGCAGAATTCTGACGTTCATTATTTATCCTCGAATGTCTACACTCTACACCCACGCACGCACACAAACATCTACACTCTACACCCACACACGCACACACAAACATCTACACTCTACACCCACACACGCATACACAAACATCTACACTCTACACCCACACACGCATACACAAACATCTATACTCTACACCCACACACGTAAACATCTACACTCTACACCCACACACGCACACACAAACATCTACACTCTACACCCACACACGCACACACAAACATCTACACTCTACACCCACACACGCACACACAAACATCTATACTCTACACCAACACACGCATACACAAACATCTACACTCTACACCCACACACGCACACACAAACATCTACACTCTACACCCACACACGCACACACAAACATCTACACTCTACACCCACACACGCATACACAAACATCTATACTCGCCCTAATATTTAGAAAATGATAATTAGGATTTCTCGTATACCCGAAGAGTGCCATCAATTATCTCCCCTTACCACCATTTCCAAGCGGCATTTGACGAATGCTGACCAACTCACTGCGAGAAACGGGCCAAGGGAGAGAATATGGTGGGCAGGACAAGGTAATATCCGCCAGACGTGTCTCCAGCTATATCAAGGAAATACCATGCTGTCTGAGTGAGTGTGTGTTGTCTGAGTGTGTGTGATATCTTAAATCTCTGTGCTGTCTTGAATATGTGTGTTGCCTGATTCTTTGAGCTGTCTGATTCTGTGAGCTGTCTGATTCTGTGAGCTGTCTGATTCTGTGAGCTGTCTTATTCCCTATGCTGTTTTATTCTGTGAGCATTGAGTCTGTTAGCTGAGTTCTGAGTTTAGACTGAAAAGTTTCACATGTTTATTAAGTTTGAGTAAATATTTACTTGCATTTGTTTGTTGTGTCAACGAATGGTAGTTTATGAACATTAATTTTTTTCGTTATGTGATCTCTTCTCAACAAAAAAGTACCTAAATGTATCGAAGTCTCGAGATGAAATTATTTATTCTAGTCAAGTTTTAAATGAAAAAACTCGTGAGAAATAAGCGAATTCCGCGAGGACGTTATTGTTGGTAATACATTATTTATGTGTTTTTGTTTGTTTTTTTGGGGTTTTTTTTTGGTTTTCTTTTAGTCATGAATAACATGAATAAATTAAAAGTGCCGTAACCCATGGTAACAGGTCATTGATAGTTGTCTTCCCACAATACGATAACCTGTGACCATCCACATCCTATTATGTACGCCAAAGTGGAACGATCCATCCCCCAGTAGCTGGTATAGAGCTGTCGTCGCCTCCAATATGTGCGTGCATGGAAGTTTTGATCCTGTTTCACACTACCCCCTTGAAACCTCTCCCCAATATTACACACACACTAAAAAAACACATCAGAAAAAAACAACCCCCAAATATAATGTTTACATAAGTATGACGTCACAGTAAAACAAATGTCACCGGCTCCACTGTTGACTGTTCGGCACGCCTCAGTGGTTCCCATACTAAACACTGTCAACCCCAGGGGGTCTATAATACAAACTCTGTCAACTTGGTTGCCAGCGTACTGGCTCATGAAGAGTGCCCAATTAAACAAACCCGTAAAAACAAAGTTTTTGACTATAAATCCCTTATATATCAGACATAACCAAAAGTATTGATTATGCTCAAACGTGACAAACATTTACAGACTGAATCTGCCTTAACTCCCCTTTACTGTATAACCCGGGGGGGGGGAGTGAAAGGTCTGGTCGACGATCGCTGGACCGAGCTCAGCGTGACACGTAAAATGTAAATAATAGCTTGCCGGTACATCGACGATGTGACGTCAACGCGCGAACTAAACTGTCACGTGAAAATAAACAATAACAAACTGTGAAATTTAATTACATACCTCATATGGAGATAAACTAAAAATTTATTAATTAAATACAGTACGTTCGATCGATCTGAAATTTTGATACGATGCATTGTTAGGTGACACACGTCTATGTGCCAAATTTCAGCTCGATGGCATCACTTGAAGTGGGTCATTTTTTACTTTTGTTTTTCCGCCCGACGAAGAGATGATGACAGAGAGAGAGAGAGAGAGAGAGAGAGACAAGATTTCGAAGTTAATATAAGTGATTTAAAAACAACCCCGTAAAAACAAACTTTTTGGCTATAAATCCCTTATATGTGAGACAGAACTTAAAGTATTGGTTATGTTCCAACCGACAAATACTTACAGCCTAAGACTGAGTGAAATCCTCCTCCACGAGATGTGGTCATCGATGGCTGGCGGGAAGTCAACTGACCCGTAAAATGTAAACAATAGCGACCGCTACATTTAGTTTATATAAATAAACTAAAAATGCATTAATTTAATAACTGTACGTTCGATCGATCTGAAATTTTGAACGATGCATTGTTGGGTGACACAAGCCTATGTACCAAATTTCAGCTCGATGGCATCACGGGAAACGGGTCATTTTTTACTTTTATTTTTCCGCCCTCCCGACCGACCGAACGCGAGCCCAAGACAGAGAGAGACGGCGGTGAAGTTAATATAAGGGATTTAATTAAACCACCCCGTAAAAACAAAGTTTTTGACTATAAATCTCTTATATATGAGACAGAACTTATAGTATTGATTATGTTCCAACGCGACAAACATTTACAGCCTGAAAACGAGTGAACTCCTGTTGTTTAACACGAGATGTGTTCATTGATGGCTGGCGTGAAGTCAAGTGACCCGTAAAATCTAAACAATAACGACCCCAACATATAGTTTTTTATATAGATAAACTAAAAATGCATTAATTTAATTAAGGTACGTTCGATCGATCTGCAATTTTGATTCGATGCATTGTTAGGTGACACGAGTCTATGTGCGAAATTTTAGCTCGATAGCATCACGGGAAGTGTGTCATTTTTGACCGACGACGAACGACAGACAGAGAGAGAGAGGGACAGAGAGAGACGGAGGTGAGGTTAATATAAGGGATTTACTAATAAAACAAACCCGTAAAAACAAAGTTTTCTACTATAAATCCTTTATATTTGAGTCATAATTATAAGTATTGATTATTTTCCAACGCCACAAATATTTACAGACTGACACCGAGTGATGTCCCCTGTCTTTTAACGGGGGGTGGGAAGTGAGGGGGTGTCGGCACGACGGTCGACGTCTAAGCGTCAACTCAAACTCACGTGGGAAAAAAACAATAACAAACCGTGAATTTGAATTACATACGTTATATAGTGAAAAACTACAAATGCATTAATTTAATTACGGTACAATCGATCGATCTGCAATTTTAATACGATGCACTGTTAGGTGAGTCGGGTCCGTGTGCCAAATTACAGCTCGATCGAATCACTGGAAGTGGGTCATTTTTTACTTTTTTTTCCGCCCGCCCAGCCCATGAGATGATGAGATGATGAGACGGCCGCGAAGTTAATTTAAGGGATTCAAAAAGATTGTATTTTTAGTTGTGCAACTGGCTCCGCACTGTTCCTGTATGCAGAGGCGTAACAATGACTTGGCATCTGGGCAATTTCCGAGGGCTAATACTTCAATGTATTCAAATTTAGTATTTTCCTACCTTCTGGATTTTTTAATATCAATTTGTCAAGGGCTGTCAAAAATAATTAAGGCAAGGGCGCCGCGGAAAACCCAGTTACGATCTGTCTGTATGTCTTAACGCCACGTCCTTAATGAGTAATTTTAGAAGTTATGCAGACTTTCACAATCTTAATTTATCCTTAACTTTATGACAAGTGGCTCAGTTACCCTATGAAACAATTACTGCCAGTAATGTATAACTAGATGACTTTTAGCAACATCACACGTGTTACACTTAACGTATATACCCGGCCTTTTATGCAATGTAATCAATACTAGAAAGTTTACTACGTCTAACAACCTGAATTTAATAAACATGAACTTGATGCAAGGGTAGCCAGGGATTAACATGAACTAGATACACAGGTAGCCAGGGAATAACATGAACTAGATACACAGGTAGCCAGGGAATAACATTGAACTAGATACACAGGTAGCCAGGGAATAACATGAACTAGATACACAGGTAGCCAGGGAATAACATGAACTAGATACACAGGTAGACGGGGAATAACATGAACTAGATACACAGGTAGACGGGGAATAACATGAACGAGATACACAGGTAGCCATGGAATAACATGAACGAGATACACAGGTAGCCAGGGAATAACATGAACTAGATACACAGGTAGACGGGGAATAACCTGAACTAGATACACAGGTAGCCAGGGAATAACATGAACTAGATACACAGGTAGCCAGGGAATAACATGAACTAGATACACAGGTAGCCAGGGAATAACATGAACTAGATACACAGGTAGCCAGGGAATAACATGAACGAGATACACAGGTAGACGGGGAATAACCTGAATCAGATACACTGGAATTTTAATCTGAACGACGAATGGCGATTTCATTCGATGAAATACACATTATCCTTACGACGACACCAATTATTGCCTAGTGTGTGTACAGAATAATACCAATTATTGCCTAGTGTGTGTACAGAATAATACCAATTATTGCCTAGTGTGTGTACAGAATAATACCAAATATTGCGTAACCTGTTTTATGGACCAACTGAAGTTCTGGATCATACTCACTGAATATTCGATCAAGTGTTGATACTTTGTACTGGGAAACTCCCCTCCCCCACGCCACCCCTAAGCCCTAAGCACGGGTTAGGATTAGGCTAAATTTCCAAAATCGACGATCCTTCCCCCTCAAAGCGAGCGAAATAGATAGATCTCCCCCCCCCCTCCTCCACGCTCCTTCAAGTATTATCTGTGTCTTTGAATAATTGATCCAAAAATGAAATATTCAATTCTAAAATTATCATTCCTTTCAGTTGAACCACAGCCGCAAAAAGGATCATGTCATGCTTCATTACATATTTCCTTTCGTATAGAGCAGGGGTCTCCATACTTTTCTGCCAGAGTGCCACATTAACTGTCTAACAGCAGTTTGGGAGCCAACTACTAACACACAACTTCTAAGTTTTGTTTTAAACTACAGTTAAAAATATTATTTTTTTAAAGGAGATTAAAAGGTCTCCAGGGGCCGGATGAGAGGGCCTCACGGGCCGCATCTGGCCCGCGGGCCGTAGTTTGGAGACTCCTGGTATAGAGCAACGCGTTTGCAGAGACCCTTTCCCCCCAACAGCTGATATCGAGTCTAGTGTTACTTTTTATTTGCAATCCAAACACTTCACACCAATTATTACGAGTTTTATTTCAAGCTGATTATAAGTTTTTTATGCACACTGGCCGCGTGTGTTTTCATGGACAATCTATATATGTGTTTTGATGCTGCCTGTTTTTATCTGTTTTTAATGCAGAATGACTTGAGTTGTTTTTTTAAATGTATACTGATTGCATTTTTGTTAATGCACAACCATTACACGTGTTTTAATGCTCGCTGATCATTATACGTGTTTTAATGCTCGCTGATCATTATACGTGTTTTAATGCTCGCTGATCATTATACGTGTTTTAATGCTCGCTGATCATTATACGTGTTTAATGCTCACTGATCATCATACGTGTTTTAATGCTCGCTGATCTTTATACGTGTTTTAATGCTCACTAATGACGTTTGCTTTAATGAAGATGTACTTAATGTTGTGTCCCCAATCGTTGTGTTATTATTCTACACATAGTGTTCAAGATTCAACTACTGATGTATATAACATCTGACGATTGATACAGCTAAAAGTTAATACAAGTAATGCCTTTCACAACAAATGACTGGTACAACTTATGATGAACGCAACAACCTATGAATAAAAGTCATGATTAATACCATTAAATATGAATAAATTTCATTAATAATACAACAAATGACTGACCCAATTAATGCCTGACATACCTAATGGCTGACACAATAAATGACTTATTTAACTAACGGCTGACACAATAAATGACTTATTTAACTAATGACTGACACAATAAATGCCTTATTTAACTAATGGCTGACACAATAAATGACTTATTTAACTAATGGCTGACACAATAAATGACTTATTTAACTAATGGCTGACACAATAAATGACTTATTTAACTAATGGCTGACACAATAAATGACTTATTTAACTAATGGCTGACACAATAAATGACTTATTTAACTAATGACTGATACAATAAATGACTTATTTAACTAATGGCTGACACAATAAATGACTTATTTAACTAATGACTGACACAAAAAATGACTTATTTAACTAATGACTGACACAATAAATGACTTATTTAACTAATGGCTGACACAATAAATGACTTATTTAACTAATGGCTGACACAATAAATGCCTTATTTAACTAATGGCTGACACAATAAATGCCTTATTTAACTAATGGCTGACACAATAAATGCCTTATTTAACTAATGACTGACACAATAAATGCCTTATTTAACTAATGGCTGACACAATAATTGTCTTATTTAACTAATGGCTGACACAACTAATCACAAGGGCTCTCATTTCTGAAATCCCTAATCCTTCAAAATCCTCCTGAGAGGTGTCACTACCACTTTGAGAATTTCCGATTTATCCATCGTACAAATTACCTAAAATTTCTCATATATCCATACGTACTCGTACATGACTTTATTCACCAACCAGTCCATGTCAACTGTCATTTAGTCTGAGGCTTACATTAATTAATAAATCTTTGTCTTTTCAAACTCTCTGCATCTCTCTCTAAGTCTCTATTCTTATAATTCTGTCGTTTTTTTTTGTTTGGCTTCCTTAAGTCTCGTGTGACGACGGAATTTTCTGTGCTCCTGTGGGATTTACGAACATGATCTTGCAGCTTCTGCTGTGGCTGTACAAGCCCACTCGCGAATGGCAGCATTTGCTGCACTTCTGACACTGAAAGGTAGTGCTAGTGGTTGGCTGAATTGCTCTGCTTTTCCTCTTTAGTTGAGTTTCGTCTGCGACCTGTTGCAGGTTTCTTTCTCCTGCTTCTAGCCCAGCAGTCAATGCCTGTCTCCAACTGCACCTGTCCCCAGCGAGTTCCTCCCAGCTGTGTCTGTCTACTCCCTCCCTTTCCTATCATTTCTCTCTCTCTCTCTCTCTCTCTCTCTCTCTCTCTCTCTCTCTCTCTCTCTCGATATCTATATATATGGGCTGTTAATGATTAATTTAAATTTTATAGTTAACTTTAAAAAAATTAACGATTAATTAATCTTTAATTTCGATTAAAGACAAAAATTAAAATTTATGATGTCATTAGTAACACTTGTTAAACGTTCTTGTTGAAAATCTAAATAACACTGGAATGTCTCCTTCATCTTTTAACCAAGTACGCAAAAAGACAAGTGTGTTGACATTATTTGATTCAAGTGATGAGCGGATCTAATTGACAATATAACCAGCCGAGCTCAACAATCATTCACATGGAACTGAGGTAACTGGTACGCACAAAACGGTCTTGGCAAGGAATGACTATCGGATATTGGTGTTCATAAAGTTTCCACCATTCTAGAGGGTTAATTGATTCAGGAACTTTCATCTCCATTTCATAACGCAGTAATTCATCAGAAGAGCCTTCGCCATTTTATATCTCTGAGTCACACTCCATTACTGCCATTAGCTTAATACGCTTTTGATTTGGTTTGATAAGTAGACGAAGTCTTAGAACCATGGTAGGCAAACTTTATCAACATTTTGAACATTCCCGTCAGTCAATAGTTTAAAACCAAAATGTTCTTGTAATCGTCGAGAAATTTTTTATTAATCGGCCGCAATTTTTTTTAATTTTCTTTTTACTTTTTGACTTCCAATGTTTTGCATGTGATTGGTCGATTAATCGTTGAAAAATAATTTATTTAATAGTTAAATTTTTAACGATTAATCGATAAATTAATCGCTAATTTCCGCAGCCCCAATTTATATATATATATATATATATATATATATATATATATATATATATATATATATATATATATATATATATTATATATATAATCCTTTTTCTCCCCCATCTCTTGTTCTTTCCCATGACTCCATAACGTTTTCTCCCTTTCACTTTTCTTCTCTCAGAAATAAATGGTTTTGATTTTCTTATCGCTCGATAAAACATATTTCTCCTTGTCGGTGTAGACCACCCTCCTCATTTCAGCCCAGCCCGCACTTTCTTCTCACTCCCGAACTAGGTAAGTTCAAAAGTCATTGGCAATAATATCGACCTGGGCACTGCGCGGAATGATTATAGCTGGGACGGATGTACTACATTTAGCAATGATGGCTGATAGACAGTCAGGGATGCTACGGGGTAAGCGTGTTAAGATTGCGAGGTCAGCGTAAATATTACAAGCCAACTCTCAGCGTAATTGTAATATTGCTACACGGCCGTCCCCTGCAAAACCTAGAGTTCACTACGGGCTAGTGAGATTGCCTGGCATGTGGGTTAGTTACCTGAAATCGTGGTTGGCTGTTAAATTTTTTCAAGGACAAAATGTTTCGTAAGAATTGAACTAGACTTTCAAAAGAATCCTCATTTGTCTTTATAATAAAGATGTCCAAACGTCATAGACAATAAATACTACTCCAACTCTAAATAATATAGAGTAACTTTGAATTTTATGATAAGACTAGCGTATCACCCGTTAAAAATGACGGAAGTTTTCAGCTGAAATCTATTTATTTTGAAAAAATGCACTTTTTTAGGGCGCCTACGGCGCCGACCTTTTTCAAAAGCCCAACTTACTTGTCCTTGTTTGACAAATACGAAATATTAAACTTTCTGAAATGCACACAAATTATTTTATAATAGGAGTTGTAGGGCGCCTAAGGCGCCCCTTTGTTTTTTTATTTTATAATTAACCATCATCAAATCATCTTTTTACATTGTTCCCTTTTCCAAAATTAAAATATGAGCTAAAACAATGACGTCATATAATATTTTTTACAGCGTATCTTTAATTTGCACACCTTTTGATGCATTGGTACAGTAATTTGGTGCGCTGCTTTCTAAAATTAGTAGCGTCACGGACAGACACTACAGACGTGACATTGTAATTATATTGTTTAATAATATCAATATTGATCTTAAATTTTCAAGAAAATGCAATCGATATTGCGCTGATTAAAAGTATGTTTATTTTTAAAATTATTACCCGGGTTAAGAAGATGGTATTGGTATTATCCAGAAAAAGAAAATGTTACTCGTGTTCAAGGGTAAAGATGTTACTGGTATTATTACAGTTAAGTAGAAGGTGTTACTTATATTAACCGGGTTAGGTAGAAGATATTATTACATAATTTCAACATATTATCACAGTTTTTTACCATATTATCACAGAGTTTCACCGTAGTATCACAGAGTTTCACCATAGTATCACAGAGTTTCACCATAGTATTACAGAGTTTCACCATAGTATCAAAGAGTTTCACCATAGTATCAAAGAGTTTCACCATAGTATCACAGAGTTTCACCAGAGTATCACAGAGATTTACCATAGTATCACGGAGTTTCACCATAGTATCACAGAGTTTCACCATAGTATCACAGAGTTTCACCATAGTATCACAGATTTTCACCATAGTATCGCAGAGTTTCACCATAGTATCACAGAGTTTCACCATAGTATCACAGAGTTTCACCATAGTATCACAGAGTTTCTTCATAGTATCACAGATTTTCACAACATTTTCACAGAGTTTCACCACATTATCAAAGAGCTTTAGCACTAATTATAATATTTTTACCTTTCAGGAGAGCTTCAATCACTAATAGTCAAATAAATCAGCAATTTTCTTAAAGTTGCAATAAAAAGAAAACGTGTTCGCTTTACCTGACATGGGTATTTCTTACAATATTTTTTTTTCAAAAATGTTTATAACACGAAAAGGCTTTTCATGCAAATGTAACTATTAATATATTTAATTTGATAAGTCTGTTTTAAGGTATTGTTTAATGGCTTGGTTTTTTTAAATTTTTACATAACTATTTACTTTGTGTTATTGTCATTGTAAACATTTTTGTGTTGTCTTGTTCAAGAACTGAGTCAATGTGCGTGTTGAACAAAAATATTTACCGTGTCTTCCTCAAATGTTTGTTTCCATTAGTTAGAATCAATGTAATTTTTGAAACAATTGTTAGTGCCAGAGCTAGAGATGCGGTTAGAGTTAGGGTTAGGGCTCTAGTTAAGGTAAGTTTTTTGGGTCAGAATAGTTTGATGATTAGGGGGAGAGTGGGTTAGAGGTTAGATTTAGGGTTAGGGAGAGAGAGAGGTTTAGGGCTCTAGTTAAGGTAAGTTTTAGGGTCAGAATAGTTTGGTGATTAGGGGGAGAGTGGGTTAGAGGTTAGATTTAGGGTTAGGGAGAGAGAGAGGTTTAGGGCTCTAGTTAAGGTAAATTTTAGGGTCAGAATAGTTTGGTGATTAGGGGGAGAGAGGTTTAGGGCTATAATTAAGGTAACATTTAGTAATAAGGTAAGTTTTAGGGTTAGGGTTAGGTTTATGGTTAGGGCTAGAGAAGGCTAGGGTTACAGTTAAGGTAAGATTCAGTTGTAAGGTAAGTTTTAGGCTTTAGAGTTATCCCCCTTGAGGCGTGCCCCAGATCTAAAGAAGTTTTCTTTTCATTTAATATTTCAGCTTTCCGAAACTCCCAACCCAGAGCTGTAATGTGCTCTTAACAATGTCCACTCAGTGGGATCATTTCTGAACAATCTGATAGAGGCAATACATTTAGAAAAAAATTATAAATTTTGTACAAGGTCACTTTTCATGTTTTGTGAACAATGCAAATTTAAAAGTTTCAAAGTTGTTTTAAATTGGGAAATTTCTGAAACACAGTATGTTTTTCTTTCTTATTTTGTGGGAAACACAGCACGAGAATCTTTGTAGTACTAATTTTATGAGTTAAAACAATTTGATTAAAGATAATCCATTTTGATTGTTGACAATCGGCTTTTGAAGGTGTTTTAATTCACATTTTTTTCTTTCTGTATTTAAGTAATTTTAATTTATTAAACAGATTTCTCTATAAAAATGTTTATTTAACAGATAGAATCAAATGAATAACTGTTTATATTTATCTAGAGAACCTTACATTTGTTATATTTATTTTTATTTTTAAAAACGTATGCTGATAAATAACATGGATCTAATGATGTTTGTTAAAGTTAAATAAACATTATTTTTAGAGGCGCAAAAAAGGTTTTGACTTAATAATGATTACTTAGGATAAATGCCAGCGTACCCTTGAACAAATTGCAAAGCTGTTGACCCATCTAAACCATTAAAACATGCTAAATTAAATACGACTCTTCAAATGTATTGAGTTTTCTATTGATTTTGTCAATTTTCTTTTAGTTTAGTTAAAGTCAATGTTATTTAAAATCTTCCACACTATAGTGTTGACGTGTATTGTATTATATTATTTAATTTCGTTTTCTACGTGTTTTTATATCACATTTGGTTAATGAAAGTTATATTAAAAAATACATACTATTCAGTATTATGATTGATTATATCAAAGTTCCTATGAAATTGATGTTGCTGCTTTTATTTCATAATCCTGGTGTAAAATTGCTATACTAACCAAAGTCATACCGGCATATTTGGACCCAGGAACACAGAAACACAGACACACGGCCATATAGACAGACAAGAACACATAGTCACACTGTCACACGGCCACATAGACAGACAAGAACACATTGTCACACTGACACACGGCCACATAGATAGACAAGAACACATTGTCACATTGACACACGGCCATATAGACAAACAAGAACACATAGTCACACTGACACACGGCCACATAGACAGACAAAAACACAAATTCACACTAACACAAGGGGGAAATGTGAACATCAGCACAATGACACATGGCAACACGGTAACAACGCTACTGACACAGGTACACGTGTACGTCTATACAAGAGACAAGACAGACACCACACATTTACATGTGCAACTAGCCTCAGGGTACATTGGCACACTGACGGACGGGCTAATAGACACACATTAACACGTTCAAACAGCTATCTGGAACACGAGCTCATTACAAACATTTACACATGCAAATAGCTATCTGTCACGCTGACCCACGGGCACACAGAAACACTGACACATAAGAACACGAGTACGCGTACACATGAGCCCATAGCCAAAGAATTACACTTGCAAACAACTGTCTGGCACCCGAGCACACAGATAAACGAACACATTGACTCAAATTTATGCTAGAATGTTTGAACAAACGAGCCTAGAGACGCACAGACAATTTAGCATATAAACACACGTTGAGACTGACACACGAGTATGTGGACACACTAGCCTAGAGACACAAGATGACGCTGACACATCAGTATGCGGACACACTAACACATAGACACACGTTGACACTGATACACGAGCATGTGACGTATTAGCACATAGATACGTTGAAAATTACTCAAGAGAAGGTGGACACACTAGCACATGGACACACGTTCACACTGAAACACGAGTATGTGGACATACTAGCACATAGACATAAGTTGACACAGACACAATAATATGTGGATTCACTTGCACATAGCCGCACGTTGACACTGACACACCAGTGTGTAGACACACTAGCACATAAACTCATGTTGACATTTACACACCAGTGTGTGGACACACTAGCCTACAGACAGGTGGGCACATGGACACACAGTAAATTGGAAATAAACATCACGTTTTCAATTTGAAGTCATGATTGTGGCTACTGAGAATGAAAGAAAACCTGAGATGAGATGCTACGTGGCTTGATTAAGTCCTAATCAACGTGGACAATCGGCGTGCGTAATTGGCCAAGTTGAGATGGGACCCGGGAATATGCGCTGTGCTGAATTCGGATTAAAATTGATTAAATAAAACATTATAAGCATATTGAAATATCTGGAATAAATACAGGCCTCTGGGGTAATTTTATAGAAGGGGCGTAATAAGGAAAGGGACCGTCAGATCCACGCACTGATCGAGAAGAATGGATTGATAAAAAGGGTGGATGGATCGATGGATGAATGGATGTTTGTAGGGCTAGGTGGGTAGACGGAGGGAGAGCTGCCATAATGGTCACATTGATCGATGGGTCCCAGTTCACACTAGACTTGGTTTACGTTGGCTGCTAGAGTACTTCTCCAATGATAGACCCGTGGAAATTGACAGAGAGCGTTGCGTCAAAGGAAGTATTGACCTGTTTCTTAAAAGAAGAAACGCGATAATTGTTCATCGAAGAATAGCGAAATTTGCAGGTATTTATTGACGCTTAGATTCAACACTGACAAGTCAATTGCGGAGTCAATTTCCGAGCGTACTGATAGGTAATTTGCCGAGTAATTTTTTTTAGGTGAATTCCAGATTAAACGGATTGTAAAATGGTTGAATACGATGATGTGACATTTGGAAAATAAAGTGGCGGCTGAGCGCATATTTTTATTTTATTAAACCTTCAAGTTGATAGCTATTTGAATTTTATGGTAACATCTTTAAGGTAAAATATGAATAAATTCAATTTTATTTACATATCGGCCCTTCAGTTTGCGTGCTTATTGTTGTTTTTTTTTAAAAATTATTTCCTAAAATGAGACACAATTAATCGAAGTACATTTATGGGAAATTATAAGAGATGAGTTCTTTTGAAAGGGGAATTTATTTAAATCAATTTGTCTGTTTCCAAGAAAAGACTTCTAATTGTGTAACGCAACTTAATTAGAAACAAAACAGCTATTTCAGAAATAGCTACCGTTCGTTAAAACCCAAAAGTTTCCTTATTTGACGAAGGCCTCAAGACGATAAGTTATTTGTTTCGTTCTGTTACAGACGCTCCTTCTATTCAGAAGATTATTACATCCTACGCTTGTCAGTTGTATCTTTTTTTGTTCATTTATTCCCTTACGCATCTAGTTCATTTATTCCGTTTTAGGAAAATAATATATGAATTGTAAGAAGTTAAAATGCCAAATTAGGTAATTTAAAGAAGAAGAAAAGTTGATGGCTAAAATAGATTATTCTGGGTGTTAAATAAAGAAAGGTATGTATCGTATAGAGGTATGAAGAGGTGGTGAAGATAGAAAGGTATGTATCGTATAGAGGTAGGTAGAGGTGGTGAAAATAGAACGGTATGTATCGTATAGAGGTAGGTAGAGGTGGTGACGATAAAAAGATATGTATCGTATAGAGGTAGGTAGAGGTGGTGAAGATAGAAAGGTATGTATCGTATAGAAGTATGCAGAGGTGTTATTGATAGAAAGGTATGTATCATATAGAGGTATGTAGAGGTGTTAAGGATAGAAATGTATGTATCGTATAGAGTTAGGTAGAGGTGTTATAGATAGAAAGGTATGTATCGTTTAGAGGTTGGTAGAGGTGGTTAAGATAGAAAGGTATGTATCGTATAGAAGTATGTAGAGGTGTTATAGATAGAAAGGTATGTATCGCATAGAGGTAGGTACAGGTGTTATAGATAGAAAGGTATACAGGTTGGTAGAAACGTTGAAAAGTGTATTAAGTGGTTGAAGGGGGTGGCTGACGTATAAAAACAAGAAGAAAAAATGATGAACCCCGATTATGGCGTAGAATTATATTTTTAATAAAGATCATGCAGCTGGATTATAGTTTAATCAGAATCATGGAGCTGGATTATAGTTTTTTAGTAGAAATGTCAATATTTCATATTCTTTATTTAACACTTCGATAAACTAGCCTAGCTGCAGCAGCTAAACTAAACAAAACGAATGTGAACCCGTTAAAATGAAAACAAAAACTCAATTTTCAAAAGAAAATCAATAAATAGAATAATGTCTTCCAGATGAAATCACAACAAAATTACATGTGTGAATTAATTGGCTAAAAGCTAATTAACTATAAGTGACTTCCTGATTACAATTTTCATTACATTTTTGCGGTTTTACACAATTTCCATGTGGATTTCTAAAGACTTGAAATAAATATAAACGCAATTTTTTAAAAATATAATTCTTGAGCATTAGCATTCCCTTGAAAGCCTATAATATATGCGGGGAAAATGTGAATTTATGTGTTTTTAATGACAAATAATATTTGTATGTATCCTATCCTATATAATAAAAGGCTAAGTTCCGTCCCGTCATCTATAGCGTTTGGTCTCTCAAACACACATGACTCCTACAGCCAATCATATCAAGTTTACGCGGACATTCAAAACAAGTTATTTTTAGGGCAGTATTTCTTCCAAGAATTTATTTTGAGTTATGAGCTTTGGGATTTATAGTCAAAAGCTCTGTTTTTACGAGTTATTTATTTTAACTATAATGAAAAGTATTTTTGGCGTGATGCACATGTATGCCGGTCGAGACGACTGTTGAAGGGGAGTTACAACATGCCACCGAACGGTGGTGGAACGTCCTTGGACGGGCTTGGTTGCTCGTATTATAACATTCGTGTATATCCTTCACCAAAAAGATTGTATGTTCTTAAATATTTTTCTTGCGTTTCCTTAACTAATATTTTTGTAAATTTTTGTTAATATATACATTTATATATTTCAAGAATATTATTTATATATCCTAATTTAAATATTTCAACGCTTATCTAAGCGTTCTGTAAACTCAAATAGAGCTTTAGGTGTTCATCATAATACCATGTGTTTGTATATTATGAAAAAGTCCTTATCTCGATGATTTAATGTAATCTGAATGCACAATGACCCTAATAGCTAATCCAGCATAGCGAGTTATGTTTTTGCCAATTTGTTATTATTACACGCTTTTATTTAAGTCACAATGTTTGTATGTTGTATACATCCATCCTTCCTTCAAATCTTGAAACGTAAAATTAAACCACTTCTGATGGTCCTAGAGATCTCAACATTTTACCACAAATTGATCCTGGATGACAATGCATTGTATCAAAATTTCAGATCGATCGAATGTACCGTATTGAAATTATTGCATTTTTAGTTTATCTATAGTCTATATATAAGCATCGGTACCCGTCTGCTTTGTTGACATCCATGAGTTCACCACGTGAACACATCAACGTGGTATAAAACGTTGGGCGGGCGCTTATGAGGTGTTTGGTATTTTAAAAAAACCGTAAAAACAAAGTTTTTGACTTCAAATCCCTTATATATGAGTCATAACTAACAGTATTGATTATTTTTAAACGCGACAAGCATTTACAGACTGAATCTGTCTTAACTCAACTTTGCTTCTTAACCCTAGAGGGGAGGGGTGGGTGGGAGGGGGAGAGGGGAAATGTCTGGTCACCGATTCGCTTGACCAAGCTCAACGTGACACGTAAAATGTAAACAAAAGCACCCCGGTGCTTCGATGGGTCGCCTCAACGCGTCAACTCAAACATTCACGTGGAAAAAAAACAATATCAAACAGTGAATTTGAATTACATACCTCATATAAGGATAAATTAAAAATGCATTAATTTAATTACGGTACGATCGATCGATCTGAAATTTTGATACCATGCATTGTTAGGTGAGACGGGTCTGCGTGCCAAATTTCACCTTGATCGGATCACAGGAAGTGGGTCATTTTTTGACTTTTGTTTTTCCGCCCGCCCAACACAGACAGAGAGAGATGATGACAGAGACGCCGGTGAAGTTAATATAAGGGATTTAAAAAATAGTGGTAATAAAACAAACCCGTAAAAACAAAGTTTTTGACTATAAATCCCTTACATATGAGCCATAACTAACAGTATTGATTATTTTCAAACACGAAAAACATTTACAGACTGAATCTGTTTTAACTCAACTTTGCTTCATTACCCTGAGAGGGGAAAAGTCTGGTCACCGATTCGCTTGACCGAGCTCAGCGTGACACGCAAAATGTAAACAAAAGCACCCCGGTACTTCGATGGGTCGCCTCAACGCGTCTACTCAAACTTTCACGTGGAAAAAAACCAATAACAAACAGTGAGTTTGGATTACATACCTCATATAAGGATAAACTAAAAATGCATTAATTTAATTACGGTACGTTCGATCCATCTGAAATTTTGATACGATGCATTGTTAGATCAGACGGGTCCGTGTGCCAAATTTCAGCTCGATCGGATCACGGAAAGTGGGTCATTTTTTACTTTTGTTTTTCCGCCCGCCCGCCCATGAGATGACGACAGACAGAGAGACAGAGAGAGACGGCGGTGAAGTTAATTTAATGGATTTAATAAAACAAACCCGTAAAAACAAAGTTTTTGACTATAAATCCCTTATATATGAGACATAACTAAAAGTATTTATTATTTTCAAACATTTACAGACTGAATCTGTCTTAACTCAAGTTTGCCTCATAACCCTGCCAAATTTCAGCTCGATCGGAACCCGGGAAGTGTGTCATTTTCGACTTTTGTTTTTCCGCCCGCCCGCCCTAGAGATGATGAGATGACGACAGAGAGACAGACAGAGACGGCCGCGAAGTTAATATAAGGGATTTAAAAAGATGTGTGGGCTTCAGACGTGAATTTTAAAGTGTTTTTATTATAAGTTTTAAAAAATAGCTGTAAAAACAAAGTTTTTGACTATAAATCCCTTATATAATGAGACATAACTAAAAGTAGTGATTATGTTAAAAGCGTGTCCTTTATAAAAAAAAGGTTTTTAAAATATTTAATTATTCGTACATAGGACAAGCGGTCGCGAAAATTCAACGAGGAATCATAACAAAATAAAATTGTCCATTTGACCTACAGTTAATTTCCAAATACTTTGGTCATGCAATTGTTTTCTAAATAATTTGTTTTTAATACTTAATGACTTCAAGGTACGTTTAAGTAAAGTTATTCATATTATTTCTGTTGGTAAAATCTAATGATTGCAAGTGAAACGTGCATCAATTGTTTTTTTTTGATTTAATGTTTGTTTCGCCTTGAACTGTTCATCTATAGATTTTGTCATCTTATTACAATAATGACAATGATGAAAATTTTGCTCAATACAAAAAATAAATAAACAAAATTTATAGAAAATGTAATTGTTTAAACAAACAGTTTGATTGTTGGTTGTTAATGAAGAAATATTGATATGTATATTTATATAGAAGTGTAAGCTTCAGTAAAAATTTATAATTTTCCTTACACATTTTGAGAGATTTAAAGTTGAAGCTCGGTGATCGAGTGGCAGCGCACTGGACTGTCGTACCGATGGTCACGGGTTCGAATCCGTGTGAAGGCAAGGGTTTGTTCCCGGGGCCTAGGGCGTCCCTGAGTCACCCCGCTCCGAATGGGTACCTAACACTACATGTAGTTAGGCGGCTGGGTAATGCGTGGAACCCACAAAGCCGTGGCCTGTGAATGCTGCATCACTTGCCAACAGCTCATCTGTCATGGTCTGTGGACGCAACTATCTTCTGCATAAAAGGAGCGTCTGTATAGATAAGATAACGGCTTTAAATCGTACTTTCCATTCTTAAGTTACAGTAATAATTCCAAACTAACTCGTTCTGTCAAGAAAAAACTTGCTAAAAGAAGTTACAGTAAAATCTCCTAGCTCCTTCTATGAAGACAAACTTTTCTATAAAATGTTATTTTGAAAGTATAGAAAAAACAGCCACAAATTTAAGTGAAAGGTGATTGATGTTTTGTTTCATAATTTAAATGTCACATTTAAAAAAAAACTGTTCGCCTTCAAAATAAAATAAATAATCTTTCATACTTTGGTCCTCATTGTCAATATTTAAAATCCATTTAATGTTAAATGTTTAAATATTTATCTGAAAAATTATTTATAGTGCCACTGTTTCAGCGATAAATACGTTTGGTCCTATTGCAAATTTGCCTTTATATGGCAAGGTCAATAAATTGAGCTCATGAATAATCAGTGTTGTTAACTTAACTTTATTACCTGTAAGAATAGAAGTAGAAGGCTGCCTGGTTTTTCCAATAGACATTTTATTATATCACGTGATAAAGTGTATGCAATCCATAAGATATCTATATGTGTACTTCTAAATACATTCTTTTATATTTAAAAAATGAATTCGATTTTAACTTGTTTTCTTTGTGATGCTACATGTATTACACATTTAGAGAGATGTAAGTTAAAATAGAAAAAAAATACTATTGAAGAAATATATATACCCCAACATTTAATTCAATATTATTAAATTGAAAAACATAATACATATTTATAGGGATTTTGGTTATAATAAATTTTTCTCAAAGCTGTTGGTACATTAACATGCAGAGACGGCTAATTTGAATTCAGAATGAAAAGATCAAGGGCTATTGTTGTGTGATCTGCAGATTTTGATGAAATGCAAACATATCAAAAAGGATTTTACACAAGCTGGTAAGAGATGGTTACACAAGCGTGTAAGAGATGGTTACACAAGCTGGTAAGAGAGGGTTACACAAGATGGTAAGAGATGGTTACACAAGCTGGTAGGCGATGGTTACACAAGCTGGTAAGAGAGGGTTACACAAGCCGGTAAGAGATGGTTACACAAGCTGGTAGGAGATGGTTACACAAGTTGGTAAGAGATGGTTACACAAGCTGGTAAGAGATGGTTACACGAGCTGGTAAGAGATGGTTACAAAAGCCAGTAAGAGAGAGTTACACAATCTGGTAAGAGATGGTTACACAATCTGGTAAGAGAGGGGTTGATGGAGGCTGGCGATGGCTCCACAACTTGAAAACTTGAGTCTCCTGCTTCAATGCAAACAATGACAGCGGCATATTCATGAGACCCTTCAGTCAACATTGACAGGGTTCTATTCACTTTGTCTGAATTACCATCATGGAGCATTCTGTATTTGTTGTGTTCACATGCACTAGCCACCATTTTGAAACAGATCTAACGAAAATATCAACAAACGCAAACAAAGTGAGAATATTGTTTAAATCAAATATCCAAGATTTATGAGTGATCTTTGTAGAGTTTAACATTTATTGCATGAAAAGTGCAACTCTTCTGTGTGGCAAAACCGTTTCATTGACATTTTGGGTTCAATGCAATAAAAATAAATAAAAATACGACCTTATTATTATAATGCATAGAGGGGTCGTATTTCATAGGAAAGATATAATATAAGACGTTACTATTAAATTATAGCAAGAAATGTCAAATACCAACTAACTTTATTTTTTCCTCATGTAACGTGCTTCTTTATTGTACATGTTAACCGATGTTAGGGTGAGGGTTTGGCTAATCTGCTACTTTACATATCTTATGCTCCAAAAAAGACTGAACAACAACAAAGATGCTTGGTTCAATGTCCTCTTTGGAATAACAAGAAAAACAAATAAACTAGGGCTGCGGAAATTAACTATTAATTTCTCGATTAATCGTGAAAAAATTTTAACGATTAAAAATGTTTTTAACGATTAATCGACCCACCACTTATAAGTGTGCTGGAAGTCAAAAAGTACAATATTTCGGCCGATAAATATAAACTAATTTCCGGACGATTACACGAACAGTTTTGTTTTAAACTATTCACTTAGGTGATTGTTCAAAATGTTGATTAAGGATGTTTTCATTGAGAGAAATCGTTTGCCTACCATGCAATGTTCCCTCTAAGTCTAAGCTTGTTGTTTGGTGTGCAAAGCTTTAAAAAAAAACTCGTGTGCAAAGTTGCACAACTCCCATTTTTTGTGCAAAATTTTACAAAATTTTCTGCGCGGTGATTCTAAACGCCTGCGTTGCGTCGGTAAAATATCTGCGCAGCGGCGCTGCTTAAAGGGAACATTGCTACCACGGTTCTAACACTTCGCTTACATATCACCTGCAAACCAAACATACCCTACAGTATCAGAAACTTCAAATGAGACATTTTAAAGCTATGTAAACGATTGTTCAGCTCGGCTGGTTATATTGTCAATAAGAACCAAGTAATGTCAATACACTTGTCTGTTTGCGTTGTTGGTTAAAATATGTCATATAACGAAGACATTCCAGTGTTATTTCGATTTTCAACAAGTGCGTTTAATAAATGTTACTTATGACACCATAAATTTCAATTTTTGGCTTTATTCGAAATAACGATTAATTAATCGTAAATTTTTCAAAAGTTAATGATTAATTTTAATTTAATCGATAACATCCCTAATATATATATATATATACGTATTTGATATAACAAAGCGTATATTATTCTTCGACACAATATATTATATTTAAATGTCGAGTTAATTTAGTAGCCAGGGCTAATGTACAGTATGTTGCGTATGTGTTTTGCCATAGTTTGAACCTAAGTTTCCGGTGTGCTGGCTATATTTGCCATCGACTCTTGTTACCGGACAACGATTTCATTTAGTCTCCCCTCAACCCTGACTGCCATATTTCTTAATACGAAGTTACGACCGGACGGAATAAAGTCAGAGTTGATTTTAGGTACACGCGAGGACACTCTTTGAGCAAAATGTTGGCTGTTTCTTCTGCAAGCAAACGGAAATCATTTATAGTATTCTATAATAATCAACAGCTGTTAATCCTAAAACAATCAAGACGTGAAACCTAGAGAGAAAAACAACTTAACCATGTAACAATCACGACATAAAACCTTGTAGCAATCACGTCGTGAACTTAAACTTGAACTATCCCTTAACCCGTTGTTGGGTCGTTGGGACACCATCGTGAACTGCTCACTAACACACGCCATTTGTCCCGGTCCTGTGCTGCCCTTTCAGAGTCGCTGAATGATAGGCCGGTCCACTCTTTGATATCGTCCTCCCATATCTTCTTTAGTCTGCCTCTTTTCCTTCCTCCCTGGACTGTGCCTTGCAATATAGTTTTTGCGAGACCTCCAGTTCTTGTCACGTGTCCGTACCATCGTAATTTCCTCTTCTTAATGGAGGTGAGAAGGTCCTCGTAGGGGCCAATGACAGTACTCATTGTGTTGCGGACCGCTTCGTTTGTGATGTGCGCTGTGTGTTCAATATCTTTCTGAAACATCTCATCTCTAGCGCATTGATTCTTCTTTGGAGGTCTGCAGTGAGCGTCCAAGCCCCACAACCATACAAGAAGACTGACATCGCCAGAGAGCGCATTCGTCGGATCTTTGATCTCAGGGAGAGCTTCTTGCTTTGCCAGATGTGCTTTAATTTACTCAATGCTGCCATTGTTTGGGCTACTCTGTCAAGAATTTCTGGCTTTGAGCCTTCGTCGGATATTATGGCCCCTAGATATTTGAAGGTGGAGACCTCTTCGAGTTTTTCCCCGTTCATCCGAATCTCACTTGTGAATTTACTATTTGCCATGACCTTGGTCTTTTCTGCATTGATTTCCATGCCGTACGCCTTTGCAGTTTTCTCTAGTTTTGCAAGGAATTCTTTTAGTTCGTCCTCGCTACCAGCTAGGCCGTCTATGTCATCGGCGAAGCGTAGGTTGGTTATACTTCTCCCTCCGATGCTGACTGTTCCGACATGGTCTTCTAGCACATCTGTCATGATCCTTTCAAGGAAGAGGTTGAAGTGGATGGGGGAAAGTAAACATCCTTGTCTGACACCAACTGTGGTCTTGAACCAATCTCCCAGCTTGCTGTTGAAGAGTACTGCGCTGGTTGCTCTGTTGTAAAGTTTCTTGATCACTTCAATGAGGTTCGCATTTATGTTGAATTTGTGCATAGTTGCCCACAGTGCCGCATGCCACACTCTGTCGAACGCTTTTTTAAAGTCTATAAAGACGTGATAGAGGTTACTTTGGTGTTGGAGATGTTTTTCACAGAGCACTCGCAGGTTAAAGATTTGCTCCGTTGTGCTTCTTCCGCCTGTTCTTCTGAAATGATTTGCTCTGCTTGTGGTTTCAGTCTGTTCAATATGATCATAAGCATGACTTTACTTGGGTGACTAATCAGGCTGATAGTACGGTAGTTCTGACACATCTGTAGATTACCCTGTTTTGGGAGCGTGATAACCAGCGATTGCGTCCAGGGGGTTGGCCATTTTCCTGTCTGCCAGATCTTGTTGCACATGTTAGTTAGGATGTTTATTACGGGGTCACCTCCTGCTTGAATCAGTTCGCCTGGAATGTTGTCCGCTCCAGCTGATTTCCCCTTCTTCAATTTTTGTACAGCCAGTTCCACCTTGTCTCGTCGCGGAGAACAGAATCACGACGTAAAACCTTGTAAAAATCACGATAGTCATATATCGTCATATATTGTCATGTATAGTCATATATAGTCATATATTGTCATATATCGTCATATATAGTCATATATCTCCATATATTGTCATATATTGTTATATATCGTCATATATTGTCATATATTGTCATATATTGGCATATATCGTCATATATTGTCATATAACGTCATATATTGTGATACGAGCAACAAAGCCCGCCCATGGACGTTCCGCCAACGTTCGGTGGCATGTTGTTGTAACTCAACATCCGTCTCGACCGGCATACATGTGCATCACGTCAAAAATACTATTCATTATAGTCAAAATAAATAACTCGTAAAAACAGAGCTTTTGACTATAAATAACCAACGCGCATAACTCAAAAAAAAAGTCTTGGAAGAAATATTGCACCAAAAATAACTTGTTTTGAACGTCCTCGTAAACGTGTTCAACATGATTGGCTGTAGGAGTCATATGTGTTTGAGGGACCAATCACTATAGATGACCGGACAGAATGGACAGAAACTTGCCTTTTATTATATAGGATATCGTCATATATCGTCATATATTTGTCATATATCGTCATATATTGTCAGATATTGTCATATATCGTCATACATTTTCATATATTGTCATATATTGTCATATATTGTCATATCTTTTCATATATTGTCATATATTGTCATATATTGTCATATATTGTCATATATTGTCATTTTGTGTTTTGCGTAAGTAAACAATCAATAGTGATCTTTATGTAATGTAACACTATCTTTTTTAAATTTCATTTTACCTTCATAAAAGTTAGGAATTTAACTAATTACCCGCTGTCGACATTTTCATGTATTATTGTACAGCCAGTTACTAATTTATCTTATTTAGCGTAGCGGTTAAGCGAGCCAACTTAATAAAATATCATATCTTCAAAATAAAATCATTCACACCCTTGTGGTACGTAAGACCACGTGACAATAACGACGTCAACTCTTGTCAAAGTCAATATGTCGAGCCCTGGAACAATATAAGTCATTACTAATTCGATGTATGAATAACAGACACGGATTATTAGATTAACATACCAAACAAATGAATGAAATCACAACAGCATCGAGGTGATAGTCTTTAAAAAAATAAAGTGGATTTCACATCAACAAAATTGGTGGTGT
Source organism: Ampullaceana balthica (assembly GCA_944989445.1). Lineage (NCBI taxonomy): Eukaryota > Metazoa > Mollusca > Gastropoda > Lymnaeidae > Ampullaceana > Ampullaceana balthica. Next base: position 198,300 of record CALYLW010000521.1, on the reverse strand, counting down.
TTATACCAATAACCATAGTAGATATTTATGTCCACGTTATTGGTCTAAATTATTCTAATATTCATCATTGTGGATCTATTTAAAGTATATTGATTATTTTTAAGTAAACATTATATTTGGATTTTATACCCCCACCGGCACTGGACACGTTTTCACTAAACCACCTGAGAATTCACTTATCTTAAAAAAAATAAAAATTAATAGCAAAGTAAGAATGAGCAATCGATATTGTTGACTAGACTCGAGTTCAAAATTGTGACATAATGTAAACAAATAGCGGCGACTGAGCAATCCGACATGTAGTTACATTTTGTAATGACGTGAACACAATTCATGATTTTTATACCACCATTTAAAGTGTATGCAACACCTTGTGCTGATTTGAAAACAATTTGCGATAGTAATCAAATATATAGCTCATGATTTTTTTTGTGTTTCATAACCTTGTGGCTGTAGGGGGTTCTGATGTTTTTATTAGAAATTTCTCGGGGCTTGGTAGACTTGGGGACGCCCATCTCCTTTCCAAGTCATCGGATGACTTTTATAGCAATAGTCATTCATCACAAGTTTTATTGTGGTTTATTAACGTGGGCTAGATCCCACGCACCTCATCTTGTTAGGCGAGTGCACTATTGACTTCGCTATCCAGCCACCAACTCATGATAACAAATCCTTATTTCTTTTAATACCATACATGGTGGTGGCCACGAAGCGTATCTATTTAAAAGTAAACCAATCAAGTATTTGTTAATAAACGTGCCACATTGAAAAGTTGATCCACACACAAGAAATTCATGTATATGCAAAGCCTTCTCGATTGCTACCAATATTGTCAACATGGATGCGAATGCGTCGGTCCAGGTGGAAATGTAAAGCGTAGGTCTGAGATAAAAAGTAGATCAGGGAGAAAAAGTAGTTAATAGGTCTGGGAGACAAAGTAGTTAATAGGTCTGGGAGATAAAGTAGTTCGTAGGTCTGGGAGACAAAGTAGTTCGTAGGTCTGGGAGACAAAGTAGTTCGTAGGTCTGGGAGACAAAGTAGTTCGTAGGTCTGGGAGACAAAGTAGTTCGTAGGTCTGGGAGACAAAGTAGTTCGTAGGTCTGGGAGACAAAGTAGTTAGTAGTTCTGGTAGACAAAGTAGTGTGTAGTTCTGGTAGAAAAAGTAGTGTGTAGTTCTGGTAGAAAAAGTAGTGTGTAGTTCTGCTAGACAAAGTAGTGTGTAGTTCTGCTAGACAAAGTAGTATGTAGTTCTGGTAGACAAAGTAGTGTGTAGTTCTGGTAGACAAAGTAGTGTGTAGTTCTGGTAGAAAAAGTAGTGTGTAGTTCTGGTAGAAAAAGTAGTGTGTAGTTCTGCTAGACAAAGTAGTTAGTAGTTCTGGTAGACAAAGTAGTGTGTAGTTCTGGTAGAAAAAGTAGTGTGTAGTTCTGGTAGAAAAAGTAGTGTGTAGTTCTGCTAGACAAAGTAGTGTGTAGTTCTGCTAGACAAAGTAGTATGTAGTTCTGGTAGACAAAGTAGTGTGTAGTTCTGGTAGACAAAGTAGTGTGTAGTTCTGCTAGACAAGTAGTATTTAGGTCTCGGAGGGTGTTAGACAGTATTCAGCCTCTAGGAAGTGTGTGAGTAAATTACACAAGTGGGGTAACAGGTAGTTTGCATATTTGAATTCTAGATGCTAAAACCCTAGTAAATTAAACTCTGTATACTTGATGAATGTTTCCACATTATTAGAAACATAGTTGTTTACCAAATTATTGGATACCGATGTAAACTTAAGCGGTGGCTAGTGTGATAAATGGCCATTGAACATAGCCTGATACAATTGGTACTAAGTACTAGGAATTACATTTTCTCACGCACCCTAACCGGCTATCAATAGGATCTGTCAGTAAAGCCTGGCTTTAGCTGCTATGTCTTTCGTCTTTAGATAATTGTAAAGGGAATTTTATGACTGTCTAGGAGACTAACTTTCCTTTTCCAATAAGCCGGCGTCTAATCTTGTCATGCTTAAAGCCAACAGCATGTTCTGTCTGCACGTAATCTCTTACAAACGAAAGGATCCTCGGCCGAGTTGTCTTATAGACAAATGTAAGGAATTATTGAGTCTCTGGAGTTCTCAGTTTATTTGTCTTATAGGAAGATGTAAAGAATTATTCTGTCTCTGGGGTCCCTAGCTGGGTATCCTTGTAGGCAGGAAAAAAGACGTTTAGTCTCTGTTATCCCTAGCAAATGGTCTTTTTTGAAAGATATAAAGAGTTATTCAGTCTTTAGGGTTGCTAGCTGGCTTGTATTAAATACACAAATAAAGAATTATAAGGCCGCTTCTACCCCTAGCCGAGTCGTCTCATTGACATAAGTATTTGGTAATTAAGTCTCTGGGGACCATAGCTGACTTATCCTAGAAGCGTTTAAAAGAAGCTATTCAGATTCCAGGTTGAAAGCACTGCAGTAAATATATTTACTTCAATCAACGATGTTAAATGTAAAGGTAAAAACTAATTCTTCCTTAATGTACCTAAAGTTATTGTTTGATATATTTCCATAATTTGACAGAAGGTCTCAAATCTTTCAAATTTAAAATATGTTAACAATATATATATATATATACTAGCGTATCGCCCGTCAAAAATGACGGAAGTTTTCAGCTGAAATCTATTTATTTTGAAAAAAGCCACTTTTTTTTTCAAAAGCCCAACTAACTTGTCCTTGTTTGATAAATACGAAATATTAAACTTTCTGAAATGCACACAAAGTATTTTATAATAGAAGTTGTAGGGCGCCTACGGCGCCCCCTTTGTTTTTTTATTTTATAATTAACCATCATCAAATCCTCTTTTTACATTGTTCCCATTTCCAAAATTAAAATATGAGCTAAAACAATGACATCATATAATATTTTTTACAGCGTTTCTTTAATTCGCACACCTTTTGGTGCATTGGTTCAGTAATTTGGTGCGCTGCTTTCTAAAATTAGTAGCGTCACGGACAGACACTACAGACGTGACGTTGCAAATTATATTGTTTATTAGTGTATTACCTGTCAAAAATTACGGGAGTTTTCAAAATTGATATATTTCAGTTTTTGTAATTGTCCCTTCTGCCTGAAAGCCGCATAGTAAATAATCAGAAAATGTAGAGACCAAGAGAGAAAAATTAAATCTCTTTTCCATATTGAACAATTATATGCGTACGTTTGAAAATAGTGTTTTTTTTTGTCAATATATTTTTCAGGGTTATTTTTTTAGCGGTGGACTTTCTAAAACCTAGCGTTACGAACGGACATAGCAGAGAATATATTTTGATTATATATACGAATATATGTGTTATGAGAAAACCTCCAAGCTTAGGCTTCGCGTTATATAAGTTTGCATGAATAATAATGATAAACTCATGATAATAGTAAATGCATAGTGAATTACACACAGCATAAAGTGATACTGCGGCAAAGTAGTTTGAAGTTCGACGTATTAACAAATATTGCTGAGGAGTCAGCCGGACATTAACTTGCGGCATTGAATAGTGCGCACCAATTATGAGTGCACCAATAATACTGCACAGTGCGTTAAAAATTAATTATGTGACTGTAATGTGATCCACATCACGCATATCTGTGATTTGAAGCCGTTTAAGCTTCATCGATGATTATGACTTGTCAGTTTATTCGCCCATTTGTCCATACATTATTACCACAACATTATCAAAACATGTAAAAAATCAACTGTAATTTTACACATGTTATTAACTATTTATTTTGCATGAAACGTAGTAAGCAAAGTTTGTCACAGGATAACAGAAAAGATTAACTTATCAAGTGTTAATCATATTTACAATTTAATATCCACATGTTAGTAATTCACATAAACGTTTTTATTGTTGTCAAGTCAGCACCTTTTCAAGATCTACTATGACTTGTCAGTTTATGCGCCCATTGGTCCATACATTATTACATTTACATTATCAAAAACATGTAAATAAAAAGTTGTAACTATTTACAAATATGAATAACAACGAACTATTTATTTTGCATGAAACCTTTGAAGTAAAATTAAGCACTGGATAAAAGAAAATATTAAGGTATCAACTTTAAGATACAAGTTTTAGGAATTCTAATAAACGTTTTCATTATTGTCAAGTCAGCACCCCTTCCAGATCTATATTAAAAGCAAAGATTTTTTATTCAAAATTAGTCTAAGACACATTAAAATATTACACGTAAATAACAATAAAAAACTATAGTGGGGATGAGTCCGATTTTTCTAAAACATACAAATATGCAATCTCAAAGTGTATAAAAGAAAAACAAACGCTAAACTGAAGCATAAGTTGACAAATTTCATTTTCAGTTATAAATAATGGCTTTGTAGTTCAAAACGCATCGAAACTTGACAACCGAACGACAACCAATTGTAAATTTCATAAACCGAAAAACGAATGTTATATATTAACTAGGGGCAAGGACCCGGCTTTCCCGGGTTTAAAATAAGGTTTTCTGTAGAAGCGTAAAGTACTGTTTATTTGCATGCAATAAAGGGTACATTTAACTTAAAGCAATGTGATAGACAACATTTTTGGCAGTTCCATTTGGAGTGTATACAAAAAGATTTTCCTCTTTGCCAACTCTGGAGCAGGCCACATCAACTGTCCATGAGAAAAGCATGGTGTCTGCAAGTCTATACCAGCAATCCCAAGAGACTGAGTGATAATTTATTATTTTTTTTTACCTGTTACCATCGCCAAATGATACTTATCAACCACCGAAATTTTAATGCTTCTACTTACATGGCCCCCAGTATCTTATATATATATGGAAAGAAACCTGTTTAAGAACTTTTCCCTTGTAATTTTGTGTATGTGTACCAAATTTCACGTTATTTGGTTGTATGGATCTTGAATTATTAGGGTACAGACAAACACACAACAAATGCGTCTTATATGTATAACATTTGGGCCCACGCCCCCCCCCCAGTTGGTGATAATTTCTTTAGACTGCTACCATCGCGGGAGGGTTCTCAACAACTTTCCAAAGTTTATTTTTGTACCTACAAAGATAGATGAGGAATTAGTGTTGATTCAGTTTAATATAACTCATATAAGGAAAAAACGGTTTTAGGACCCCGGCCACCCATGAGTCAAATTTTTAACATTATTTTCGCCAATTATCGTCATAAGAGTGCATTCAGCGAGTTCCCAAAGTTTCATGCTTCTATCTTCACGGGAAGTTGAAGAAATTAGTGTTGAGTCAGTTTTAAATATAAGAAAAAAACTACATTAGGGCCCCCGGCCCCCCGTAAGTGAAATTGTATATAATTTTTTACCTTTTACCATCGCTAAATGATACTTAACAACCACCGAAAGATTCATGCTTCTACCTACACGGAAATAGGATAATTTTTATTTTTTTATTTTTTATAGAACTCATATCAGGAAAAAAGTACATATTGGGCCCCTGGCCCCCAGTATCTTATATATATGGAACGAAACCTGTTTATCAACCTTTCTCATGTAATTGTGTGTATGTGTATCAAATTTCACGTGATTTGGTTGTCTGGATCTTGAGTTATTAGAGAACAGATTAACACACAACAAATGCGTCTTATATGTATAACATTTGGGCCCCGCCCCCCAGTTAGTGATAATTTTTTTTTCGACTGCTACCATCGCGGGAGGGTACTCAACAACTTTCCAAAGTTCATGTTTCTGCCTACAAAGAAAGATGAGGAATTAGTGTTGAATCAGTTTTATATAGCCCATATAAGAAAAAAAATGGTCTGGGCCCCCGGCCACCCATGAGTAAAAATGTAGTAATTATTTTTCGCCAATAATCGTCATAAGAGTGTATTCAGCAAGTTACCATAGTTTCATGCTTCTACCTTCACGGGAAATTGAAGAATTAGTGTTGCGTCAGTTTTAAATATAAGAAAAAAAACTACAATAGGGCCCCTGGCCCCCAGTAAGTGATAATTTATATAATGTTTTTACCTGTTACCATTGCCAAATGATACTTAACAACTACCGAAAGTTTTATGCCTCGACCTACACGGGAAATATGATACTTTTTTATTTTTATTTTTTATAGAGCTCATATAAGGAAAAACTACATTTTGGGCCCCCAGCCCCCAGTATCTTATATATATGGAACGAAAGCTGTTTAATAACCTTTCCGGTATAATTTTGTGTACGTGTACCAAATTTCACGTTATTTGGTTGTCTGGATATTGAGTTAATAGGGAACATCCAGACATCCAGACAGACAGACAAAAAATGCGTCTTATATGTATAGAGATATGGACAAATTTAATTTATAATTACGTACGTGATATTGACATGGACACATACACAAAAACGGACATTTAATACAAAAAAAAATAATAATATTAATCACATCAAATAAAACATTGCTCTTTTTACTTCGTTCCCTTCACACATTAATAAAAGCTCAAATAATGACGTCACGTCACAATATTTTATGGTGAGCAACACATTTTGTTATAATCTCGAAAGCAACTTTTTTTTAAAATCGGGAGTTACCTCGCATAGCGTAGGACTGACTGACAGACACTACTGACTTGCGTGACAATTGCAAATTATATAGTTTTATACATATATATGTGCAACAAATTTTTGTCTACTGTTTCCGCTTGAGGTAATACGTAATAAGAAATAAGGTTTATTTATCTTTATTTATAGATTGTTCTGAGTATTAATTACATTTCTCATATTTCTTCTTACTACAGTTTAACCACTAAAGTTTTCACAACTGCTCTACATGCCTATTTCTCGGATTAAAAATTACCACTAGGTTAGTCGGCTAGTTTACAATGCCTTTCTCTTCAGTTACAGTTTTACCACTGGGTTTTCACCACCGTCAACTATGCCCATTTCTCTGATTACAGTTTTACCACTAGGATTTCACAAGTGCGTAGCTTTCTTTTGGTATTTGCTATTCTGCTACTGCCATTTGCCTTTCCTGCTCCACAATTCTCAACTAACACTTGGGAATTGAGCCAATCTCTGTCAGTTTCAAGCATATTTGTAGAGTTGATCTCCGGAGAGTAAGAGCTTATTTCCTTCATAGATCACAAAAGACTGGACCCTGAGAGGGCCCATGGCCACAACGACGTTGGTAGTAAGACGTGGTACCGCCTGAACTTTAGGGCCAACGTCATGGAAATAAAAGTCTTTTCAAAGTCTATATTTAGCTGCGCCGTATTCTTTTGTTGCACGGTCGTTTATGAGCTACGTGGCAAAACTTGAGTTTTCTTTCGGAATCAGTAGACAATTATCTTAATGAATTAAGTAAAACAAAACAAAACAATATGTTTTTAAAAACATTGAAAGTAGGAAGTAACAGCCATTTAGTTGGAGAAAGTTAAGAAATTATAACAGAGGAAATAACTTTTGGCTTTAAAGCCAGGGTTGAACAAACACTTTTTGAACTATTTGCAAAGAATATTTCACTCTAATTTTATTTTTTAATAAGCAAAATATGTCGATGTAATCCTATTTGTATTATATTGCATTGTTGAATTGTTGATTTAGAAAAATTAATAGATTTGAAGAGGAAAAAGATGACATGGTGTTAAAGAACCAATGAATAAAATGAAAATTGTTCGTAAAAGTTACTTGGTGAAAAGGTTCGTCTTAGATTAGAGGAATTAAAAGAAAATCTGCGCTATATCAGTAAACAGACCCATTGCCTGGTCTCCAAAAGTTTATCAGTGCCTACCATATTGGAAATATGGGACAATTTAATCGTAGCCTATATCATATGCAAGTAACACACCAGATATAATTTATATGCTGTTAGTACGTGGAGTGTACGTGGCGTGTATATTGTATTTATGTGACGTTTATGTGGAGTGTATTATTAATATGAGGCTTTAGTATTGTGCATTTCGGGAGTGTATGTTATCTGAAAGCTAGTGATTATGAAATAAGCTATAATGATCAGTAGGCCTTTGCTAAATAGAGGAAGAAATGTAAATTTTTAATTTAGAGTGTATGTTGTGATGATGTTGTATTGAAAATCCCTGATTTAAAAACAAAATTTGGGGTATGAGTTTATTTTCAAATTATAATTATAACAATACCCGTTTTAATGTAAGGAGACACTTATAGCTTATAGAACATTCACTATCAAAATAATACTTTATAAACATTTGAATGTGGCGTTTTGAGATCAGATAGTTTCTGTTAATTTAATAAATAGCTACACAATTCATCATTCTTGATAATATATTCTTCTGTTTGATTGTACACAATCTTCAATTTCTGTAGAAATAATGTAAACCCTCCAGTAATTTTTTAAAAAAATTTTGTAAGATATAAATGACATTCATCGCTTACATTCGTAAATAAGTACCATTATACGTGTGTTATAATGTATACAGCATTTGATTTATAAAGTATAACTTGATTTTCTTTGAAACACTCCAAATTATTCTTAAAAGATACAATAAATTTGCGTTTTAATAGATGTGTGTAACTTAAATTTGATTAAAGTTTTAATAAATTACTGTAGAACATGCACTAAAGGTGTGCAATTTTTATTTAACTCAAATTGCAATATATATTAAAAATGTGTGATAATACAGACTAAATGTGTGTTGTAATACACACTAAATACGTTTGATGATACACACTTAATACGTGTGAATACGCAATGTTTGTGGTAATACACTCTAAACAAGTATGATAAAACACAGTAGATGTGTGATAAAAGACACAAAATATGTGTGTTATAATATGTGTTATGTGTGTTATAATATGTGTTATGTGTGTTATAATGTGTGTTATGTGTGTTATAATATGTGTTATGTGTGTTATAATATGTGTTATGTGTGTTATAATATGTGTTATGTGTGTTATAATATGTGTTATGTGTGTTATAATATGTGTTATGTGTGTTATAATATGTGTTATGTGTGTTATAATATGTGTTATGTGTGTTATAATATGTGTTATGTGTGTTATAATGTGTGTTATGTGTGTTATAATATGTGTTATGTGTGTTATAATATGTGTTATGTGTGTTATAATATGTGTTATGTGTGTTATAATATGTGTTATGTGTGTTATAATGTGTGTTATGTGTGTTATAATATGTGTTATGTGTGTTATAATATGTGTTATGTGTGTTATAATATCTGTTATGTGTGTTATAATATGTGTTATGTGTGTTATAATATGTGTTATGTGTGTTATAATATGTGTTATGTGTGTTATAATATGTGTTATGTGTGTTATAATATGTGTTATGTGTGTTATAATATGTGTTATGTGTGTTATAATATGTGTTATGTGTGTTATAATGTGTGTTATGTGTGTTATAATGTGTGTTATGTGTGTTATAATGTGTGTTATGTGTGTTATAATATGTGTTATGTGTGTTATAATATGTGTTATGTGTGTTATAATATGTGTTATGTGTGTTATAATATGTGTTATGTGTGTTATAATGTGTTATGTGTGTTATAATGTGTGTTATGTGTGTTATAATATGTGTTATGTGTGTTATAATATGTGTTATGTGTGTTATAATATGTGTTATGTGTGTTATAATATGTGTTATGTGTGTTATAATATGTGTTATGTGTGTTATAATATGTGTTATGTGTGTTATAATATGTGTTATGTGTGTTATAATGTGTGTTATGTGTGTTATAATATGTGTTATGTGTGTTATAATATGTGTTATGTGTGTTATAATATGTGTTATGTGTGTTATAATATGTGTTATGTGTGTTATAATATGTGTTATGTGTGTTATAATATGTGTTATGTGTGTTATAATATGTGTTATGTGTGTTATAATATGTGTTATGTGTGTTATAATATGTGTTATGTGTGTTATAATGTGTGTTATGTGTGTTATAATATGTGTTATGTGTGTTATAATATGTGTTATGTGTGTTATAATATGTGTTATGTGTGTTATAATATGTGTTATGTGTGTTATAATGTGTGTTATGTGTGTTATAATATGTGTTATGTGTGTTATAATATGTGTTATGTGTGTTATAATATGTGTTATGTGTGTTATAATATGTGTTATGTGTGTTATAATATGTGTTATGTGTGTTATGTGTTTTATAATATGTGTTATGTGTGTTATAATATGTGTTATGTGTGTTATAATATGTGTTATGTGTGTTATGTGTGTTATAATATGTGTTATGTGTGTTATAATATGTGTTGTGTGTGTTATAATATGTGTTATGTGTGTTATGTGTGTTATCATATACCCTTAATGAATCTTATAAAATTCACTAAATGTGTGTTTTTTATATTTTAAAAATTCATTTGATAATATCTAATAAATTATCAAATACATACAAATCACTGTGAATAAATAAACTAAATATGTGTGGATAATAACATATAAAAATTAATGTGATTACACCAAATGTGTGTGATCCTATACCATACAATTTTCTGATAATATACACCAGGTTTGTGTCAAAATTTACTCTTCATGTTTCACTATAATTATACACAAGTGCGTGTGAGGAATATAGTGAATTAACTCAATAAGCTACACTAAATTTGTTATTCGATGTATTCGAATAAATCAATTAAATTGTGTACTCACTTGAATTTGAATGTTCCATTTTTATATCCAAAGAAAGGAACTGTGTAAGTCATCATCCATATGTTCCCTCCCCCGCAGTCAAAATATGGGTCACTCCAATGCCCATCGTCATAAGTGACCGTGATGGTGCTGTCCTCCTCTACAGGTGACAGAGTGGTCGCGTTGTGGCGCCACTGAACAGCACCTGATAGAAGGTCAAGCCATTAAAAATAAATAAATAAGTCTCAGCATTGATTCTTGTTTTAAACACCCTTAGAACGCTCGAAACAATTTGATATATTATAGTAATTCTGTGATTGACACTAATCTATTAGCATGTTTTCACGTGAAGACAATCTATCTGTTTTATTATATATTTTATTATATATTTTATTATATATTTTATTAATATATTTTATTATATATTTTATTATATATTTTATTATATATTTTATTATATATTTTATTATATATTTTATTATATATTTTATTATATATTATATTATATATTTTATTATATATCTTATTATATATTTTATTATATATTCAGGAAGAAATGAGAAATGCCTTGTTAACAGTGAAATGAAACTTTTAACCAAAAATGTTTTGCTTTAATTTATTATTTATAAAATTATTTCAATTTCATTGGCAGATAACATTGTATTTTGAGGATTTATTTAATTACAATTTTGTTTAGACAAGGTTCTATTGAGCCCCAACCCTTACACTAAAACTTATTCCTATTTCCATTTCATCTAAGTGCATTTTAATCCATGTAATGAATTCAAATATTTATTAGGGCTGCGAAAATTAACGATTAATTTCTCGATTAATCGTTAAAAAGTTTTACCGATTAAGTTATTTTTTAACGACCCATCACTTACAAGGTATGGAAGTCTAAAAGTAAAAAAAAATATTTTGTTAAACTGCGACCGATAAATAAATAACTTCCTGACGATTACACGAACATTTTGGTTTTAAACTATTGACTGACGAGAATTATCAAAATGTTGATAAAGTTTGCCTACCATGGTTCTAACACTTCGCCTACTTATCAAACCAAATGAAAAGCGTATTAAGCTAATGGCAGTAATGGAGTCTGACTCAGAGACAGAAAATTACGACAGCTCTTCTGATGAATTACTGCGTTACAAAATTGAGATGAAAGTTCCTGAATCCACTAACCCTCTACAATGGTGGAAACTTAATGAACACCGATATCCGATAATGTCATTCCTTGCCAAGATCGTTTCGTTTACCTCAGTTCCATGTGAATGATTGTTCAGCTCGGCTGGTTGTATTGTCAATTAGACCCGCTCATCACTTGAACCAAATAATGTGAACACACTTGTATTTTGCGTATTTGGTTAGAAGATGACATATGAAGGAGACATTCCAGTGTTATTTAGATTATCAACAAAAACGTTTAATAAGTGTTACCTATGACATCATACATTTTAATTTTTGGCTTTAATCGAAATTAACGATTAATTAATCCTTAATTTTTCAAAATTTAACAATTAAATTGAAATTAATCGTTAACAGCCCTACTATGTAGATTATACATTTTTTTTAAAAAAGTTAATTATATCCTTGATATTCTTTTTGTAGATAAATTGTTTGCATGCTAAGGATCTAATTAATGCAACTGTTGTGTTTAGACCAATATTTCATCCAACTATTGTGTTTAGACCAATATTTAATCCAACTATTGTGTTTAGACAAATATTTAATCCAACTGTTGTGTTTAGCCCAATATTTAATCCTATTGTGTTTAGACCAATATTTAAACCAACTATTGTGTTTAGACCAATATTTAATCCAACTGTTGTGTTTAGACCAATATTTAATCCAACTGTTGTGTTTAGACCAATATTTAATCCAACTGTTGTGTTTAGACCAATATTTTAAAATCTCGCCCCTTTCAGATCCAGTTTCCATCTTTTACGGCTGCTTCCAACCTCTCCTGAACAATTTCTTTCTCATCAAATACGTTTCAAACCGGGGTGGTGTGAGGAGGTGGCGGGGTGAATGGGTGGGGGCTGTCCGATTTCCAGACTTGAAAAAAAGTCACAAAATATCGATCAGTTTGATCCATTCTTGAATGTGAAGGATCTGGACGAGCTTGTAAAGTAGCACGAGGGCGGCTTTCATTCTGAGGGCGGCTTTCATTCGGCTTTTCATGTTTGATGGCTTTTGTGGATTTACTGTTGGAATTCTTTGAGTAACTCGGGCTAACCACCGGACCAGTCATAAATGTGTACTTGCTTAAGTCTTTCGGGCTAACCACCGTGCCAGGCATAAATGTGTACTTTTTTAAGTATAGAGGTTTAACCAACGTACCATGCACAAACATGTATTGAAGCAAGTTGTCTTAAACTAAAACCTTCACATATGGCGTACCTCGTTGAAATAATTGTTGTTTGGGGATTTATCAATAAGTGGATTAATTGGTAATTAAATAATTTATCACAGATAGGAAATGTTCAAATCTGAACTTAAACAATTGATAACCGCTTTTTGTTGAATATAAATATTTAAATATCAATGATACATTAAACGAAGTTTAGCATTTTGATAAAAAAATGTATAAGTCTTTAAGAGAATATTTCACTAATGATTATATACAAACACATTTTAAAATTGTTGTAAGATTACATTAATACAATATTTAGCAATTTCTTTTAAGATATTGATACAAATTATTTTATTATATTTAAGATAAATTATTTCAAGATATTAAAAGTTTTATTTATAAACTAACTAGCAGACCCGTCGTGCGTTGCAACGATCTCAGTAAAAATGAATAAATTTAAAGAAACCAATGAATGTTATGTTTAAAAACAATTATGCAGAAACCTTCGCGGAAGAGTGGGAAAATTCCAAGTTTCATAGCAAACGGATAAATAAATTAATAATTAAATGGCGTACAAAAGAAGGAACGATATTAAGGGCCCCGGCCCCGAAATGAGTGATAATATAATTTTTTTATTGCCATTGCACTCAAGCTATATTCCTCATTATCGTATAAAATTGAATAGGGAATACAATATTAAAGTTCAGTAAAAAGACATTTGGAGCCCCCAGCTCCGAGGTAATGGACATTAGGAGTTCAGTGCACTATAGTAATATAGGCTCTTAAGTTTTTATATACTAAGTTTGGTCAAAATCCAGTTATTTTCTTATTATCTAACGCTTAAACTACTTTTTATATAGCTAATATAATGGTAAAATGACATTAAGGGGCCCCGGCCCATTCGGTGCAAGAGGTCAACTTAAAAATCCTGTTCATTTTAATTCAGTTTTATAGTGGATAAATTTCTGAAGATCTTTAAAAATTGAATTGGAAAACTATCTTAAACATAAACGAGTAAAAGACATTTGGGGCCCCCGGCCCCGAAGATATTGGCATTAGAAGTTCAGTGCCCTATAGCATTTTAATATGGGCTACCAAGTTTTTGTATACAAAGTTTGGTGAAGATCTATTCATTTACTAAGTAGCTAACGCAGAAACTAATATTTATATAGCTCATAAAAGCAAAAATATGAAATTAAGGACCCCTGGGCCCATTCAGGGCAAGATATGAAATTCAGAAACCTGTTCATTTCAATATGGATAATAGTGGATACATTTACCGTTATTTGTCAAGTTTTTTAATAATTGAATTGAGGAATAACATCTTAAAAGTTTAAGTAAAAAGGTATTTTGGACCCCCCGCCCCGAAAGAGTGGCCATATTATAATATGGGCTTCCAAGTTTTTTTATACAAAGTTTGGTTAAGATCTTTTGATTTTCTCAGTAGATAACGCTTAAACTAATTTTTATATATCCCGTATAACCAAAATATGACATGATGGGCCCCCGGCGCCCTATGAGTGTTACATTTTGAAAAAAAAGTAGCCAGTTACCATCCCGGGAGCATACTCAACAGTCTCGAAAAATTTCATGACGATCGGATGAAGGGTTTAGTCAGCTATAAAGGACATGCACACACACACACACACACACAGACATACTTTGATTTTTATATATATAGATAGATAAATAAATTAATAATTAAAAAGTTTACAAAAGAAGAAACGATATTAAGGGCTCCGCCACACAATGAGTGATAAGTTATATTTTTAATTGCTATTGTACTCAAGCCATATTTCTCAATATCGTGTAAAATTGAATAGGGAATACAATTATTAACGTTCAGTTAAAAAGACATTTGGGTCCCCCTTCTCCAAGGGAATGGACATTAGGAGTGCCCTATAGTAATGTAATATAGGCTCTACATTTTTTATATACTAAGTTTGGTCAAAATCCAGTTATTTTCACATTATCTAACACTTTAACTAATTTTTTTATATCCAATATAGGGACAATAAACGACATTAAGGGGCCTCCGGGCCCATCAAGTGCAAGATGTCAATTTCAAAAACCTGTTAATTTTAATTTAGTTTTATCATGGATATATATTTCTCAAAATCGTTATAATGTGAATGGGAAAAATGTGTTAAACATATATGAAAACAGCAGGGTTGTTAACAATACTAAAAAAAAATATTGGCAATACCAATACCAATACTGCCTGTAAAATCTATTGGCAATACCAATACCAATACAATTTTAAAACCAGTATTGCAATACCAATACCAATATTTATTTATTATTGCCTTACCAATACCAATATTTGGGTCATTCGACGAATAAAACGCAAATACGTAATTCATCGCTCTATATCACTTACATCGATAAACGATAACAACATTTTTGGGCTAATTTAGACAATGTATTTTTAACCAAATTTTGTTCAATAGTTAACACTTGCTTCATCAGTTTTCCTCAAAGCATTCAAAAGTCTTTGACAAACATATTAAATAAGTCGGCATACCTTAACGTCCTTAAGCAACAAGATTTTTAATATGTATACTGTACACATATTGTGAATGAATGAATGGATGGATGGATGAATGAATGGATGAATGAATCAAATGACTGTCATAGAAAAGCAAATGATACATAAACGGTTAAACATCATACTATAGTAAAAACAGTCAGACCGAGTCAGTGGATTGCATCACATCTGGAAAACTAACGATGAACGATGAATTTTAGTAGAGTTCACAGGGTAACGCCACCTATTTGGCCGTTACCACTTAGCCAGGCGAAGAAAAGTAACCATTTCAAAATGCGCACTGCTCAGTCAATGCTCATTGCCAAAGATATCATATATGATTTGATTTCTATTATCATTCATTTCATTGATCAGTCTCATTAAAAAATTGTTTGGCAATGTCACTCGCAAGATGGCGACACCAAAGAAAAATTTATTATATTATATTCAGCTTTATTCACAACCAATGTTGTAGAGAATTTATTGAATATTGCTTTTAGTATTGGTGAAAAATCAATACCAATATCAAAAATAATTATTGGCAATACCAATACCTATATCAAATTTCAAGAAGTATTGCAAAATCGTCCCAATACTTTAAAAAGTATTGGCAATACTACCAATACCAATACAATATTGCAATATTAACAACCCTGGAAAACAGACATTTGGAGCCCACGCCCCCGAAGAAATTGACATTAGAAGTTCAGTGCCCTTAAGTCTTTTAATATGGGATACGAAGTTTTTGAATAAAAAAGTTTGTTTAAGATCCAATCATTTACTTAGTACTTAAGGGATAAAGTAAATTTTATATAGCTCATTGAAGCAAAAAAATGACACTCAGGGCCCCAGGGCCCATTCTGTGCAAGACAAAAAGTTAAAAACACCTGTTCGTTTCAATATGGATAATAATAGATCCATTTATCAGTATTTTTCAAGATCGTTAATAAATAAATGGGGAATAAATTCTTAAAAGTAGATGAAAAATGGCATTTTGGGCCCCCAGGCACGAAGGAATGGTCATTAGGAGTTTATTGCCCTATGGTATTTTAATATTGGCTTACAAGTTTTTATATATATATAGATGTTTAGTTAAGATCCATCAATTAACACAATAGCTAACGCTTAAACTAATTTTATATAGCTCATTTAAGCCAAACATGACATTATGGGCCCCCGGAGCCCCATGAGTGTTAAATTTCAAAATAAAAGTAGCCAGTTATTATCCCGGCAGCATACTAAACGGTCTCGAATAGTTCATGACGATCGGGTGAATGGTTTAGTCGGCTATAAAGGATATGCACTCACACACACAGACATAATTTGATTTATAAATATAGAGATATAGTGAAATCAAGCGACATAAAATGGGCTTGGGCCTTTTCGATGTGACGTGTCAATTTCAAAAACATTTTCATTTTAATTCAGTTTCATCAGGGATATATTTATCAAGATCGTTAAAAAGTGAAAGGCAAAAATATCTTAAACATATATGAAAAAAAGACATTTGGGGGCCCCCATGCCCCGAAGAAATTGACATAAAAAGTTCAGAAACCTTAAGTATTTTAATATGGGCTACCAAGTTTTCGCATAAAAAATTTGGTTAAGATCCAATCATTTACTCAGTAGCTAACGCATAAAATATTTTTTTTTATAAAGCTTGACATTAAGGGTCCCAGGGCCCAATTATTGCAAGAAATAAAGTGCAAAACATATGTTCATTTGAATAAATTTCAAAATGCATACTTTTATTTATAATTCTCAATATTGTTAAAAATTGAATGGACGATAAAATATTAAACATTTACTAAAAAAACAGTTTGGGCCCCCAGCGCCCGAGGGAATGAAAATTAGGAGTTCAGTGCCCTATTGTAATAAAATATAGACCCTTGAGTTTATATATACTAACATGGCTCAAGATACATTAATTTTCGAACTATTTTAAGCTAATACTAATTTTTATACAGCTAACATAAGAAAAAAACGACATTTAGGGGCCCCTGGGCCCTTTAGTTTAAAGATGTTAATTTCAAACACCTGTTCATTTTAATTCAGTTTCCTCAATAGTATATTCCTCAAGATCGTGAAAAATTGAATGTGAATTTTTTTTATACATATACTAAGAAAATGCATTTGGGGCCCCCGGCCCCGAAGGAATGGACATTTGAAGTTCTGTGCCCTATAGTATTTTAATATGGGCTACCAAGTTTTTGTATTCAAATGTTGGTTTAGATCCATTCATTTACTCAGTAGCTAACGCATAAACTAATTTTTATATATCTTATATAAGCAAAAAAAGACATTAAGGGCCCCAGGGCCCATTCAGTGCTAAATATAAAGTTTAAAACAACTGTTCATTTCAATTTGTATAATAATGGATACATGTGCCATTATTTGTCAAGATTGTTAATGACTGAATGGTGAATAAAATCTTAAACGTTTAAGAAATGTGAATTTTTGGGCCCCCAGCCCCAAAGAAATGACTATTTGCAGTTCAATGCCCTATAGTATTTTAATATTGTCTATCAAGTTGTCATATACAAAGTTTGGTTAAGATCCAACAATTTACACAGTAGCTAGCGCTTAAACTAATTTTTATATAGCTCATATAAGCTAAAAAGGACATAATGGGCCCCCGGTGCCCCAAGAGTGTTAAATTTAGAAATAAAAGTTGCCAGTTACCATCCCAGGTAGGTATTTAACAGTCTCCGAAAATTTCATGACGATCGGATGAATGGTTTAGTCAGCTATAAAGGACATGCACACACACACACAGACATACTTTGATTTTTATATATATAGAAAAGGGGAAAGTTTATGTATCCATTGTGATTGCTGAGCCATTGAGCCGAAGAGCCAACAAAGTAATTTATTGCCAAGATAACTAGTGTCATGTCGCTGTTGACACAAGCGTTCTCACGGATAATGATCTCAACATGTTGAAAAGGTTGCAATATGACGTTCAGACCGAACTGTACAACATACAGAAAGGACAATTAGACAAGCGCAAGGACGCAATAATCTTCTGTATAGAAGGAGCGTCGGGAACAGATAAGATAATAACAAAACAGTATAACATGCAGAAAGGACAATTACCAAACAGTATAACATACAGAAAGGACAATTACCAAACAGTATAACATACAGAAAGGACAATTACCAAACAGTATAACATACAGAAAGGACAATTACCAAACAGTGTAACATACAGAAAGGACAATTACCAAACAGTATAACATACAGAAAGGACAATTACCAAACAATATAACACACAGAAAGGACAATTACCAAACAGTATAAGATACAGAAAGGACAATTACCAAACAGTATAACACACAGAAAGGACAATTACCAAACAGTATAACATACAGAAAGGACAATTACCAAACAGTATAACATACAGAAAGGACAATTACCAAACAATATAACACACAGAAAGGACAATTACCAAACAGTATAACACACAGAAAGGACAATTACCAAACAATATAACACACAGAAAGGACAATTACCAAACAATATAACACACAGAAAGGACAATTACCAAACAGTATAACACACAGAAAGGACAATTACCAAACAGTATAACACACAGAAAGGACAATTACCAAACAGTATAACACACAGAAAGGACAATTACCAAACAGTATAAGATACAGAAAGGACAGTAGCATCATCAGAAAAGGCCGAACGATGTTAAAACCTAAGAAACAAATATTAATTACAGAAATTTCATTCAACAAACGAACTTTAGGACATTCAAAGCAGACAATATGAAATTGGGAAAGATCAATATTACATTCATATAAAGGGACATAAATTTAATACCATTCACATTTCATACCGGAAACTGGTAAAATGACACGTGAAGACAATAGCGCAGTGCTTACTGTAGTCGGGTAACAAAGAAAAAAAAGTTTCTTGAACAAAATGTCCTTGAAATTATAATAAACGAACAACAATGCCCATCCAAGGAGGTTCCGCCACCGTTCCGGTGGCATGTTGTCGAGGAGTAACAGTAATGATTAGCAGGAGTGACACACTTCAAGATGACAACACAGTACTGAATAATGATTACATATAATATTGCAATAAAAATAACTCATTTTGAACCTTCGCGTAAATTTTTTCAATATGTAAATGAGATTTAATTTTTCTCCGCTAGTGATTGACTGTAGGAGTCTGTAGGAGTTTGAGGGACAAATCGCTATGGAGGACAGGACAGAACGGACAGAAAATTCCCTTTATTATTATATAAGATGGCCATCGTTGTGATTAGAGCAATTTATTATTTTAAAAAACACAACTGTTTACGTCCGGAATTAGGACGTGGATGGGTAGCCTGAGGAAATCAGGAAAACAAACACTTTATGAACATTTAAAACTCTATTAGAATTTCAGGACTAGACACAAACCAAGGATAAGCGTAGGACGCTATAATCTTCAATATAGAAGGAGCGTCTGTAACAGATAAGATAATATAACAATTTAAAAAATGACACATATTGTATGCCGATATTGATTTAGAGCAGTGTTTCTCAATTATTTTCTGCCCCCCTCCTTAGGAAGAAAGAGAACATTTCGCACCCACCACGCGACTGTAAATAGTATCGTTTGTCTATAAAATTGTTGTAAGTACACCTCAGCATAACGATCAAACAAGCCCCCCTTTACGGAGCCTCGCACCCACCCCCCTGGGGGCACGCCCCACTATTTGAGAAACACTGATTTAGAGGATTTGGATATATGCAGTATGGATAGTGAGTACGTAACTAAATGTAGTGTGTTATAGCCTGATATCATTGGTGGAATGTTTTCTATGTATGTGTGTGTATGTTTGTTTACGTGTGCGCTTGTGTTGATATGTTTGCGTATAATATGCTTAGATATATTTCTTTTATCGTCATTTAGGGATGAGTTTCTAGTCATTTTTTAGAAGACTTTCTTTTTATTTGCATTTCTCATTTTTTGATAGCTTTTTTTTTCAAGCTCCATGTTATAGTGCAAATATTTCCTTTACCACGAGCTAAATTCACCAAATCCAAATACTGCGTTTATAGTAATGGGAAGTTGGAATTATTTGTATTGTTTTTTTTTCCAGATAGAGATTAAAAATTATTGACAAAGATGACGCAAAAAAATCTCTGAATAAAATAATGTGAAGTAATTACTAAATAAACTTGAAATCCCTTGCATTATGCTCAGGAAAACTTCTGCATCATCTTCTTCAAGGTAATGCCTATAAGAAGGTTAAAATCACTTTCTATCTTATTTTTCCTCATCATTGATAGCAAATCTTTCTATTTGGAAAGTCCTATTTGTTTTTTTTTATTACCTTCCCTTTGTCATTGAGAGTTTTTCAGCCTTGCTTATGGCAATATTTGTACAATTTAGTTTCGAGCTACAATGTTGTGATTGGATTAATCATAAATCTAGCCTGAATCCTAAGAACCCGTTATCAATTACAACGCTTTTAACCAAACATCTAACCCTAATCCTAACATTTCGTTACGTTGGATCGTCCTTAACCCAAACCCTAATCCCGCATTTAACATTTAGTTTTTAAAAGTTACAACGCTCTTTTATATATTTTCAAATCATGTGGGGTCGACTTGTATTTTTTTTTAAAGAGAGAAAAAAAATCTGGTACCCTAGTAATGCATCGCACTAATAGAAAGTTAGGAGTTAGACCAAGATTTATGGGACATCTCGCTCCCACCCCTTCCTCTCACACGCTCTTTTCCCCCCGCAATCCCCATTCAATATAGTTTTCATCCCGGGTCTAATAGAGGGCGCTATATCCTGACAGTTAAGTGATAACTAGGTTGTCTGCTCTCAGGCACTTAAAGCTATTTAGAGTGGCAAACATCGCCAGTCAACTTTAATATAGATAACATGGAGAAAGTCGAGGTTTTTAGAGATGGTATAGAATGAGTAGAAGTTGTGTATGGATAGCACAGGATAAATGGGGGTTTGTAGAGATGGTTGAAATAAGTATAGTTTTTTTTAGAGATGACAAGAATAAGTAGACGTTGTTTGTAGACACCATAGGATAAATGGGGGGGGGTAAGTACAGGTGGCGTAGAATAAGTGGCGGTGAGTATAGATAAAATAGGACAATTGGAGGTTTGTTCAGATAGCGTAGGAAAAAAGGGTTTTTTATACGATGTTTAAAACAAGTAACTTAGAATAAGTTGAGTTTTCATAACGTTGCGTAAAACAAATGTAAGTTTGTAAATGTGATATAATAATTAAAGCAAATGTAGGTTTGTAGATGTGATATAATAATTAAAAACAAATGTAGTTTTGTAGATGTGATATAATAATTAAAGCAAATGTAGGTTTGTAGATGTGATATACTAATTAAAGGTTTGTATAAATTGTTAAAATTATTAAAAATGCAAAATGTGATCAAGTAATATTGTACATATTTCATTGTGTCAAGGCTATGTTACAAAAATTATGCAAAACTCGATTAACACTAGAAAATGACTTAAAGAAAACATGTAAACAGAAGATAATGAAAGTATCAGGTAGCCGTGGAAAATAACTACAACTCCACATGACATGATACATTGTATCAGAGATAGAAGGAGATTTGACATTTGGCCACGGTGTACGCCACTGACAAGTATGGCATACGATTAAAGAAAGATGTTTCAAAAGGGCTAAAGTACATTTGACACTAAGAGATTCAATGCTTACAAAAACACATGTCAGATGACACACAGAGCCATTGACAACTTTACATTATTACAAGATGGCACAACAACGCCATGGACATATATCTTGAGACACAAATAGGACTGGACAAAAAACACAAGTTAACTGTCACAAGATGCCACTACATCAATACAACAGTAGGACAAATGACACCATACAGCACGAGGACATTATAACATCATAGAAAACATGGATATTGTGAAAACGCACAACACGAGGACATTGACAAACGATACATCATTTTAAAGTTAAAAGTGCCAAAATAACTAGGAATCGTGAAAATCGTGTCTAAACTTGTAAGGTAGAAACCTTAGATAATATTTCATTTAAATTTATCCAAATTCATTTTATACTTTCACTTATTATATTTTACACGATATATTCACCCATTGATAGATAACGCTTGTATATATTGCTAAAGATGTGTTTTTCTGCAGATACCATATAAGCAATTTCAACTGTTAGTTGAAGATTAACAAAATCCAAAGATATAGAGTTATTTTTCTCTACGATAGGGGTGTGTTAGAGGTAAGTTTTAGTGTAAGGTTAGGATTTTTGAAGGGTTATGGTTGTGTTCGGTTAATGGTGTGTTAGAGTTAAGGTTGTGTTAATGTTATTTTTTGTTCGTTATGGTTGTGTTAGCGTGATGTTTTCATTAAATTATCAGAAAACGCTTTATTTTTAATTTCCATGGCTGTCTACAGACAAGAACTCGGCCTTAAAACACAAGCATAAATATATCAACACACACTTTTACACACACACACACACACGCACAAACGCACAAACACACACAAACACACACACAATCTACTCTACATGAGTCACTAACAATAACTCTCTGACACACACAGAAGCATTTTCAGGCCCGATTTTTACACACAGCAGCACGCACAGAGTTGAGTTGTTACTACAACTGAGAGTACCCCCACCCCCACCCACCCCGCTTTCCTTGCCCCTTGTGGCTATAACAATCATCCCCAAGCACTAGAATTAAAACCTCAAGATTTCGAGGTCCTCTCGCATCACTTCAGCCAGAAAAGAAAATCGAGAAATGTTTTTCTATCGACTCGAGAAGATATTGGAAGTGTCGTTATTTAAGTGCTTTTTGTTGTCACTGCCATCGAATCTTCAAATTCCTAAGGACAGAACCTCCCCTGGGCAAATACTCGACTCGATTTAATAGCTCAGCACGCTTTGCAATTGTTCTGCCATTGGTTGGTGACTAGACATTGACATTTTCAACAAAATAACACATCTTCATGACTCCGCATAAACTTGGTGCTAGAGTCATTTTTCCATGAGCGGCTCTGCTAAACTGCGTCTCTGTGATGTCTCAACTTAGTTAGACTAAGTGGCCAGCGTTTACAACAAAGTGTCTACAATTCGTCTGAAGATTTACAAAGTTAAATACATCTTATGGCGCTGTTTACACAGATCGGCTAAACACCGAGTCTATGTCTACACAGTCCGGCTAAACTATGTGTCTAAATTTACAAAGTTTAGATAAACTATTTTTATATGTTTTAACAGTCTAGCTAAACTCTGTCTCCATGTTTGCACAGTCTAGCTAAATTCTGCGTGTATGCTTACACAGTCTATCTAAAGTCTTTGTTTATGTATAATTAGTCTAGCTAATCTTTGTCTATTCTTAGTCAGTCTTGCTTAACTCTATGTGTCTATGAATACACAGTCTAGCTAACAATATTTACAATAGTCTGGCTTAACTCTGTGTCTATGTTCATACATAGTAGTTTAAATCTGTGTCTATGTTTAAACGTTTTAGATAAACGCTGTGTTTATGTTTACTTCTATTGGCTTATTTCAGTGTCTGTGTTTACGCAAAACAAACAACCAAACTAAAGACTGATCAAAGAGGGTGTCTCTCTAAACAGTTTATACCAATCTCAGCTTCAGTGCTCCGTGTATGGGCTCAGCTAATGAACACCATAAAGATATCCTCCATTTTCCTTTGTGAGTACACCTCATCATTATTCGGATGAATGGACACATGAATTAGCAATAGAACTTGTCAGGTTTGATGGAGAAGGCTCGGTTTGTTAGAAGAGGAACAATAGTTAGAACAGGACGGATTTTTAAAAGAGGCTTCTTTGAAAGAACAGTGGGGGGTTGTTTTTTTTTACTTTTGTTTTTACAACAGGATGGTTTGACAAAAGATTATTCTTTGATCAAACAGAATGTTATTTAGAACAGGATACACACACACACTCAATGAAATTTGGTAAATTATTGAGTACACTCCCGCAAAGGTTTCTGGCATAAATGCTTTTGATTTACACTCATTTGGTGTAGGGCCCAAAAATGTTATTTTTTCCTTATATCAGCTCTATAAAAGTTATTTTAAGCATTTGTTACTGGATAAATGGATGGATCTTGGACCAAACTTGGTAAATAAAAGGTTATTTAACTCTTAATACCCCAAGCCTTCGTGGACAGAACTCATTTTTTACCTGAAAACATGTAAGACTTAATTTATCATTCTATTTTACAGGAAGTGGACAGATAT
The DNA here is from genome assembly GCA_944989445.1 of Ampullaceana balthica. Taxonomy (NCBI): domain Eukaryota; kingdom Metazoa; phylum Mollusca; class Gastropoda; family Lymnaeidae; genus Ampullaceana; species Ampullaceana balthica. The sequence continues at coordinate 173,602 of CALYLW010000521.1, read as the reverse complement.
TTATACACATATCCATTTTGATTCAGATTGAAATCTACAAGATGTTTGAACTTTACATCTTACTTCCAATGATCCAGGGGCCCTATGTGACGTTTTTTTATAACAAAAATTAAGCTCTAAAAAAGTATTGCATTCATACGATAGCTCTCAAATATTATTGTATTCATACGATAGCTCTCAAATATTATTGCATTCATACGATAGCTCTTAAATATTATTGCATTCATACGATAGCTCTTAAATATTATTGCATTCATACGATAGCTCTCAAATATTATTGCATTCATACGATAGCTCTCAAATATTATTGCATTCATACAATAGCTCTCAAATATTATTGCATTCATACGATAGCTCTCAAATATTATTGCATTCATACGATAGCTCTTCAATTTATGAAAATGCTGAGAACACTTGAGTGAAAGCTTCTGTCGTATTTTTAACTTTCCAATCATTGGTTTCTTTGAGTTACCTCCCTTCTTCTGAGATCAGTGCAACGTGTAACAGGCAGCTGGTATCTTATAAAGAATTCGCTTTCCAGACAAATGTACTCTAAAGAAAACAATAAAATTCCTCAAAATTGTGCAATAGTTACATTTATATGACTTCAACGAGCAACAAAGCACGTCCAGGGACTTCCGCAAACGTTCGGTGGCATGTTGTAACTCCCCTCCAACAGCCGTCTCGACCGGCATTACATGTGCATCACGTCAAAAATACTATTCATTATAGTTAAAATAAATAACTCGTAAAAACAGAGATTTTGACTATAAATCCAAACGCGCATAACTCAAAATAAAGTCTTGGAAAAAATACTGCACCAAAAATAACTCGTTTTGAACGTCCGCGTAAACTTGATATGATTGGCTGTAGGAGTCATGTGTGTTTGAGAGACCAATCGCTATCGATGACCGGACATAACCTTGCCTTTTATTATATAGGATGCCCAAAGCTGTCTTTAAAAGTGTCAAAATTTCGTTGCATAAGCGAATATTTTAGTGAGTCTAAGCAATCATTTAAAAGTTAAATTTGTTTTATTTGACTAGTTCTTTTTAGTGATATAACAGAATAATATACATTTTTAAGAAGGTCTTTCACCCCCCCCCTTAAAATATGTTTTAATAAAACCTTGACTCAGTCTATTTAAACTATTTTATTTACAAATATCAATAATCAAAGACAAAGTAATATTCTAATAAGCATTTTCTTAACTAAAAATAATAATTATATTTCATTTTTTGTGTGCCTTTTTGTACTATTTTTAGAACGAATTCAGCAAATGTCAGTAATCCCCAATCATTAATTTTTAAAAAAAAACTGTTTCTCATCGTCATCGTTAACTATTTTCTTGAACGTGTAAGATGAAAAGGGAAAAGCTGAAGAGAAAGTTGTCGTTGCTAAGTTATAGGAAGGTCCATCAAAGATCACGAAGGATTTATTGTTAGGAAGGGTGGTAAGCCTTACACATGAGCTGAATGAGACATCAGGCTGGTGGTCAGTGGCCAGACTGGGGTCACTTAGGGCTAAGAGGAGGTCAATGGGGACCTACTGATCATGTCAGATTTTATAGCTGCTGGAGGTTGTGAAGTGAGAATGTTTCAGTTAAAAGTTAAGATGAAGAATAGCCGTCACTTAAAGGGTGAATAAAGGTCACTCGTGTCTTTCTGATCATTAAGGTTTGTAGTTTTTATCGGTTCGCCTAAGCGTCATGTCTTTAAAATTTAATTGACACCAGGAAGTGGACCAAAAACAGAGATGAAAGATTCGAAAAAAAAATAAATAAACAACCATATTTATATGACATATAAAATTGAAGCCCCGAAGATATAATTTGAAATATTGAGTAGATTTTCTTGTAACGACATCATTTTCAACGATGCGTGCTCTAACAATATTTAAATAATGAATGTATTTTCTGGTAAGACTGAGTATACCTTGAGCTATAACCTCCTTAGTGATGAGGATATTTCCTAGCAGGATATCTTAAATGTTGAGTTTGTATTCTGATAACATTTCTTCATTTTAAAAAAAAATCCACATCATTTTAACTCTTAGAAAAATCTTAAACTTTTTATTACAGTAAACAAATGTAACTGAGGCAAGAATAGTTTCTCCCACCCAATAAAGCCTAAAAGAAAACAAGTGTCCATTCATAATTGTAAGCATTTAGCCATACCGTACGCACTGTGTCGACCTAAATACAGTTTATAGCTTAACATAATGGAATTTGTTTTTTTCAAAGACATTGCAGAACTTATCAGAATGACATAAGTATTGCTATATACATGAAATATCGTATGAGTATGGATATATAATGCCATATACATGAAATATCGTATGAGTATGGATATATAATGCCATATACATGAAATATCGTATGAGTATGGATATATAATGCCATATACATGAAATATCGTATGAGTATGGATATATAATGCCATATACATCAAATATCGTATGAGTATGGATATATAATGCCATATACATCAAATATCGTATGAGTATGGATATATAATGCCATATACATTTTATAGTTTATGAGGATGGAATATATAACACTATTTACATTGCATAGCTTATGAGAATGTATTATATAATTCTATATACTTTGTATAGCTTAGAGAATTGAATATATATTGCCACTTACACGGTAAAGCTGATGATAATGAAATATTCATTGCCTCATATACACATTATGATCAAAGTAATAGAAAAAACCAAGCGGATACGGAGTTTTCTCTAGATTTAAACACATGAACATGTCTAGAGTTATATTCAAATTTATTCATTCAAAATATTCCATAAACCTCATGTTTCATTCAAAAAGATCCAACCATATTATAAGCTTAATAGACTTGAATACTTTTTCTAAGATATCTACCTAGACCCGTGGAAATGAAATTATTTCATGTAATTAAATTTCACAATTAATGTATCCCTTGTTTTGTTATAAAAACTCCCTCCGACCAACCAGCTAAGACATACACGACATTTATAAATTTATTAAAGGACGCGCACAAAACATGGTCCAATAACGTAATCTGATTTGAATAGAGTTGATATAATTAGCTTTGTCCGCTTGTAGTACGCGAGCTTGCAATTAGCATAGGCCGATTTATCACACTGGTCTGGTCACACAAAGCAGCTTTTCTCGGCGGTCGCCAACTTTTGTGGTCTCGCTCTGGACTTGTGAAATGTATCATGGCTGATGACTTGGGGGAAAAAAAGATAATGCGCTTACACTTCCAAAGCCCTTGGCTGTGTTTTATTAGTTGTAGAAAAAATACATCTGTTTGTAGTTTAACTGTGAGTTGGAATAGTCATTCAGGGATTCAGTCATAATGCATGCATTTATTTAGGTATACAATGACAAATTATGAGAGTACAAAGGTGATTCCCTACATTGTGATGAAAATATGGTGCGCAAGACAGTAGAGAAATCACGGGCGAAATAATAGGTTTCAAATTCAGGCAAATGATGCAAGTCATCCTGATGATAGGCTTAAATATATAGATTCTATATAATCAATTTTAATTTTTTTGTTTTCCCAACAGCTCTTTTCACTTTTCAAAAATTTATTTCATGGATAACTGATTTGCTTTAAAGATTAAAGGTTTCACTTGCTTTTTATTTTTAAAAAACAATATTTAATATTGGACTTAATCAAATTCAAAGAATTTTGCGAAATTCGCATCATATGTTTTATAGCGGAACTCATTCGTTGCCGATGACACACCAGTGAAGAATGAAAACAAATTAATTTAAGACATCGGAGACCACATCCCTAGATGAATTGAGCTAAAAATTCTCTAACTCTTTATTCTTTCTAGCTCGTTAATTTTTCTTTCTTCATACTCCCTCGTTTCCACACTCTCTATTATTCCCAACTCTCTCTAGAATATCTCTGTTTATTACTCCTCCATCTCTATTACTCCTCTCTATTACTCCGCTCTCTATTACTCCTCGCTCTCTATTACTCCTCCATCTCTATTACTCCTCCATCTCTATTACTCCTCCATCTCTATTACTCCTCCATCTCTATTACTCCTCCATCTCTATACTCTCCATCTCTATACCCTCCATCTCTATTACTCCTCCATCTCTATTACTCCTCCATCTCTATTACTCCTCCATCTCTATTACTCCTCCTCTCTATTACTCCTCCATCTCTATTACTCCTCCATCTCTATTACTCCTCCATCTCTATTACTCCTATCCTCCATCTCTATTACTCCTCCATCTCTATTACTCCTCGCTCTCTATTACTCCTCCATCTCTATTACTCCTCCATCTCTATTACTCCTCCATCTCTATTACTCCTCCATCTCTATTACTCCTCCATCTCTATTACTCCTCGCTCTCTATTACTCCTCCATCTCTATTACTCCTCCATCTCTATTACTCCTCCATCTCTATTACTCCTCCTCTCTATTACTCCTCCATCTCTATTACTCCTCCATCTCTATTACTCCTCCATCTCTATTACTCCTCCATCTCTATTACTCCTCCATCTCTATTACTCCTCCATCTCTATTACTCCTCCATCTCTATTACTCCTCCATCTCTATTACTCCTCCATCTCTATTACTCCTCCATCTCTATTACTCCTCCATCTCTATTACTCCTCCATCTCTATTACTCCTCCATCTCTATTACTCCTCCATCTCTATTACTCCTCCATCTCTATTACTCCTCGCTCTCTATTACTCCTCCATCTCTATTACTCCTCCATCTCTATTACTCCTCCATCTCTATTACTCCTCGCATCTCTATTACTCCTCCATCTCTATTACTCCTCCATCTCTATTACTCCTCCATCTCTATTACTCCTCCATCTCTATTACTCCTCCATCTCTATTACTCCTCCATCTCTATTACTCCTCCATCTCTATTACTCCTCTCTATTACTCCTCTCTCTATTACTCCTCCATCTCTATTACTCCTCCATCTCTATTACTCCTCCATCTCTATTACTCCTCGATCTCTATTACTCCTCCATCTCTATTACTCCTCCATCTCTATTACTCCTCCATCTCTATTACTCCTCCATCTCTATTACTCCTCCATCTCTATTACTCCTCCATCTCTATTACTCCTCCATCTCTATTACTCCTCGCTCTCTATTACTCCTCGCTCTCTATTACTCCTCCATCTCTATTACTCCTCGTCTCTATTACTCCTCCATCTCTATTACTCCTCCATCTCTATTACTCCTCCATCTCTATTACTCCTCCATCTCTATTACTCCTCCATCTCTATTACTCCTCCTCTCTATTACTCCTCCATCTCTATTACTCCTCGCATCTCTATTACTCCTCCATCTCTATTACTCCTCCATCTCTATTACTCCTCCATCTCTATTACTCCTCCATCTCTATTACTCCTCCATCTCTATTACTCCTCCATCTCTATTACTCCTCCATCTCTATTACTCCTCCTCTCTATTACTCCTCCATCTCTATTACTCCTCCATCTCTATTACTCCTCCATCTCTATTACTCCTCCATCTCTATTACTCCTCCATCTCTATTACTCCTCCATCTCTATTACTCCTCCATCTCTATTACTCCTCCATCTCTATTACTCCTCCATCTCTATTACTCCTCCATCTCTATTACTCCTCCTCTATTACTCCTCTCTCTATTACTCCTCCATCTCTATTACTCCTCCATCTCTATTACTCCTCCATCTCTATTACTCCTCCATCTCTATTACTCCTCCATCTCTATTACTCCTCCATCTCTATTACTCCTCCATCTCTATTACTCCTCCTCTCTATTACTCCTCCTCTCTATTACTCCTCCATCTCTATTACTCCTCCATCTCTATTACTCCTCCATCTCTATTACTCCTCCATCTCTATTACTCCTCCATCTCTATTACTCCTCCATCTCTATTACTCCTCCATCTCTATTACTCCTCCATCTCTATTACTCCTCCATCTCTATTACTCCTCCATCTCTATTACTCCTCGATCTCTATTACTCCTCCATCTCTATTACTCCTCCATCTCTATTACTCCTCGCTCTCTATTACTCCTCCATCTCTATTACTCCTCCATCTCTATTACTCCTCCATCTCTATTACTCCTCCATCTCTATTACTCCTCCATCTCTATTACTCCTCCATCTCTATTACTCCTCCATCTCTATTACTCCTCGTTCTAACTCTTCACTCTCTTACTCATCACTCTCTCTTACTCCTCTCTATCCATCTGTTATCTCATTTTTCTTAACATTAAATTTTCATAATTCATGATTTTCATATTTCTCACATGCAATCGGTTTCCAACGACAGTTTTGGTAACAAACGTCTGGTCTAATGTTTTTTTTTAAAAAAACACTTTTCACTCGATATTATTCAATAAATAAATGAATACATTTTATATAAAATCAGTTAAGCTAAGCGCCTGGCCTTTTCGTTCTTTATCTATTTCTTTATTTTTACTGAAAACGTTAAGATGATACAAAAGTTCTCCACACGGAAGAATAATTGCTTTGACTCAATTATGCTTATACTTAAATTTTCTCAGCCATGTCTTGCTACAGTATCAACTTTGTCTTGAGAGGATATTAATTATATTCTTGTTTTGGTTAATGCTAGCTAGAAAAGCTATCAACTCGTGTCTGGGTATCGCCTGCTAAACTAACCGATAAGTTTTTAACCCGCTAATATAATATAAACCTGTTATAAATACTTCGAGATGAAATAGCATTAAAATATGTCGTAGTTATATCCAGTTAAGATTCAATAAAAAAATATTTAAAATTAATTGCCAGTTAAGATAGCAATTAAATGTGTTATGGTTTTGATTACAATAAAACATCTTATAAATATTGCTAGCTAGGTCTTTAAAAAACCTTCCATGGTTTTTGCTGGCTAGAAAAAAAATATAGGCTAAATATACCCAGCCAGAAGAACTTTAAAGAAGTGATATATATATATATATATATATATAGCTGTCCACAGACATATTACAAAGACGTGATAGATAAGTAGTGTACAGTAATCTGACACGTGACCACGGGAGGAATCATAGGTTCTTGTCAACTCCTGAAATGTCATAGTTGAGTCTGTCAAAACAAGTGAACGCTATTTTTAAAGGAACTAAAGGCAACCCAAAGACTGTAAATGATATGTCACGGGGTGTTCAAGTACAAAACTAAGCCAACAGGAACATCACAATTTTGACACATAACCGGTTAGAAAGTGTAACACATTGTTTTAACTAATGAACAGCAAATAATTATGTCAATAACATTGAAATATGCATGAGTTGCTCATATTTTAACGGCGAAGCTGTTTCAAGTTATATGTGTACGATAACCATAAAATATAAAGCAATACAAAACCTTTTTTATTTAAAAAAAAACAAACAAAGCAACATCTTTATATGTTTTCTAATAACATAAACCGCATACAATGTGTAAAATAAAATATTTTTATATATATATTTGATATTAAATTTAATTCGCATCCTCGACAAAAACAAGCCTATCTTGTTGAAGGTATTCAGTGAGATAATAGTTGAACTGACGTGTAACTTTGACAGTAAACCCAGCAAGACCAGGGCTCACGAAGTCGTTGAGGATTTCAAACTGTCAGCGAGATCAAATCGGATCAGATCAGATCTAATCGGATCAAGCCGGAGGCCCACACTTTTCTGTAAATACAATTTGAATGACCTATTAAAGAATTATGTCACCACTAGGGTCAGCTTTTCAAGACCCATTAAAGAATCATGTCACTGTTGAATTTACATTTAAATGACCTATTAAAAATCAAGTCATTTGTTTGCTTAGTTTGGAATAACCTTATTTAAATCAAGTCATTTCTGGGCTCAGCTTTCAATGACCAATTTCAGACACATGTGACATCTGGTCTCACCACATTCTTTAGCAATAAAACAAGCTCTAAATGAAAAACCCTAGTTAAAACCGTGTTGAGGACATTAGTTAGGGAAACAAAGGTTGTCGTGTATTGTGCAACAAAATCCACTCATAGACATGGCCGGTGAACGCTGCGTCATTTGCCAATAACAGGGGCTGTGCGTTCTTATAAGAATGTAGAATGCAAGAATCTTCTACAACAGAAGGAAAGTCTGTAATGTTTATAGCAAATTTTTGAAACTTAGGAAACGTGAAAAAAAATCTATTACTTACACTGTATTAATATTTTTGTAATATAAAGTTGTTGTTCTTTTCTTAGAATTTCTTTTTTTCAAATGTGGCCATAGACTGAAAGTTATTATTTTATTTACAACTAGTAACAAAGCCCGCCCAAGGACGGGAATAAGTGTAGGGTGACCTGTGAAGTTCATGGACGCTCTGTTTTGGTAGTTGTTATGCAGAAGCGTTTGAAAACATTGTCGTCGCAGGGCAAAGGATGTGGACAACAACAACAACAACAACAGCAAAAACAACAACAAAAACAACAACAGCAACAAAAACAAAACAACAACAACAAACAAAACAAAACAACAACAAACAACAACAACAACAAAACAAAAACAACAAAACAACAACTACAACAAGAACAGCAGCAACAACAAAGCAACAACAACAAAACAAGAACAATAACAACAACCACAAAATAACAACAACAAAACATCAACAAAAAACAACAACAACAAAACAACAATAACAGCAACAAAAAACAAACAACACTTAAAACTCTTGCCACTACCCCCCAGGATCATCAAGGAAAAAGCATTTAACAGAATTGTCATTGGAATAAGCAGCAGGCATCACTTCAAGATGGGAACAACATATTGAATTATGACAAAAAAACTGCACCAAAAATAACTCGTTTTGAACCTCCGCGTAATATGTAAATTTTTCTCCGCTAGTGATTGGCTGTAGGAGTCATATGTGTTTGAGGGACTAATCGCTATTGATGACGGGACAGAACGGACAGAAACTTGCCTTTTATTATATAGGAAGGATTATCAACAATCAAAGACAGAGTAAAAATGTAAATTAGCACAAAAATTTAATTTTTTTATTTAAAAAAATTGAACTCTGTAAATAGTATCTGTGCTAATTTTCTTATAGTTATAGTAAAACTTTTAAAGTCGTATTAAAACTTGAGTTTTCCCTTGTTAAGCTTCTTGTTTACTGCATTCATTTTCTAATTTAGTTTTTAAAATGGATATTTTTGAATTTCTGACATTTTTTTCCTTTTAACGGAAAAAATACGGTTAAAGATTACCCCCCAACCCACACCCCACCCCACACCCCACCCCACCCTTAGCATGAGTGAAGCATACGCTGTCAATCACAGACATAAAAGCAAAGTGAACTATGTACCGCTAAACATAACCCATGTATTACGGAAATGTAGACAAAGGTTATCACAGTAAAGAACAGTAACAGATTCGTTATTGGACAGAAAGTCATAACAAATATTTCATTAACTTAACAGTTTTTAAAGGCGCTATTCAAATCAGCAAATTTCATAGTTCCTCTGTTGTTGCCCCTTTATCTCCTTACATTATTTTGATACAATTTTGCTATGAACTATAAACAATTATTATTTTATCACTCCCCCCCCCCTTTTTTTTTCTTTCACAAACACACAAGCAGCCTGAAAAAAATACAAACACACACAATCTTCTTTACACACACTCACAAAACACACTTAGATTTGACTTCCAGAATTGAGAATTTAAATGTAAATCATAAAGAGCTATTTAGCCTCTAAACTAAATTTAGCTTCAAATTAATTTAATTAAAAACTCTTTATACATATTGTTAAAGTGACATTATTCATGTGATTTCTTTTCAGTTAAAAGATAAGCATTAGAAAACTCGTACAAACTTGAATTTCAATACATTTCTTAACTTGCGTGTATTGTCATCTATGATGTGCATAGGTGCACAATATTAGCTATTTCAGTAATAGGTTTGCTGAGCCTCACAAGAATTCTGGCAGACGCACCTAAATGTGTAGTAGAAGTACATAAAAGCCTGACAGACATAGATACTCGAATATTATTAATACAAAACATTGCAGAGTGCATTGCTGAAGAATGCAAAACATTAAGTAACACTGAACTTGATCTATTTATTTGAGGCGCGAGCCAAGCTAATGTCTCATGTGAATGAGAGTAAATTACACATGGTCTTTCGTTATAACTATTACACATCTATACACGCATGTGTTCGTGTGACTTAGCCGATTATTAAAATTAAAACAAATAGTTATAAGTATTTATTAACTTTTTAAAAATTAATCACCATATATATTATATATTTACGCTCAATTATCACTGACGCCTAACGCTAAGGGAAATCACTCTGCTTTTTTTAAATTTTGCGTTGTAAGCAGTGCTGATTGACTCAAATAGTTATTTTTTGGTGCAGTAATTTGGTGCGCTGCTTTCTAAAATTAGTTTTAAAATCGTGTGGTGATTAGCACTGTAAAAATTATTATATAAATGCTTTGTTTAATTTTCAGGAATATTTCGTATTTATCATACAAGGATAAGTTACTTGGGCTTTTGAGCAAAAAAAAAGTGGGCGCCGTAGTATTTATCATACAAGGATAAGTTACTCATACAAGGATAAGTTACTTGGGCTTTTGACCAAAAAAAAAGCCTATTATAAAATACTTTGTGTACATTTAAGAAAGTTTAATATTACGTATTTATCAGACAAGGACAAGTTAGTTGGGCTTTTGAAAAAGGTGGGCGCCGTAGGCGCCCTTAAAAATGGGGGCGCCGCAGGCGCCACGGCGCCGCAGCACAAACTAGTTCAAGATAAATACTAATAGTTAATAGTTAAACATTAGGTATATAACTTTTTTAATACACCTCTCCCTTAAAATGTCATTTGTGATCAAAAATACAATCAATGCGCACTTTAAAGGAAAGGGTCAATGCTCAATACAAATTATTGTGGAATAAGGGGCCGTCTATAAAGTACGTCACGCTCCAGAGGGGGGAGGGGGTTTAAAAACGTGTGACAGTTTTTGACAGGGCCCCTGCACGGTGTTTTATATTAAATTTTAATTATTTTGTTAATTTAAAAAAATCTTATTCTAAAGTGTGACGTACTTTAGGGGTTGAGGTAACCAAGATTTGTGACAGTTTGTGACAGGGGGGAGGGGGTGAGTTAAAAATGGTCAAAAATAGCGTGACGTACTTTATAGACGATGGTGATGGTTTTAGTCCAGCTTTTAAACTTATAAAGTATCAAAAATTTGAAAATTTAAATAAAAAATAAATTTAAATGAATTAAAACAAAATTCTTGCAGTTCATTTAATTAGAAATTCGCCGTACAGATCAAATTCATTATTTTTACTAATAAATATTAATTTTGAAAACAAATTATTTTTTTTAAATTCCTGATGGACTTTTATTATTTTTATTAGCTTTCCTGTATAGTGTTGGAGAGAAATAAATCTAGGACTCTTGCAATACATAACAAATAACCTCACCAAGGGAAACGAATCTTCAGCTCAGTGTGGTGACGTCAACATTAAACTACATTTTAAAAGTCTGCTATGAATTATGAATTTTTAATATGTGTTTGTCTGCCCCTAAGGTTTTTAAAGTTCGTTGTGGAAATTATTTCCTAAGGCCTTAATAATCATAAACATTGCATTATTCTATTATAATTATTTGATATTCTGCTAGCAGTAACATAACAATGGGAAAAGGAATTCATCCTCTCCAAATGACTTATGTGATTTATAACTTTCTCTGTATTTAAAACCCAAACATTTCATCCATTTCAAATACGAAACTTCTTTCCGCAGTACTTGGCTCTAAACACCAATTCCAATACGTTTCTTGTGTATCTGTTTAGAGTTGGAGTTATGGGATATCACGATTTACATTTCTTTAATTCACTCACTTAACATTAGGTTTAACATTTTATTATAGTTTTGATCATCTCTTTTATTTTTACATTCATTCTATCATATTCTTGAAAGTACTGATTCCATATTCCTGACATTGATCGCCTTCTTTAACGTGCTAAAAAATACATCTGATATGTTTCAATGCTCTTAAATGATACCCTTTATTTCTGATTTTTACCTCACAATTTAAAGTGCAATACTTTATGTCCAAAACTTATTTCTTAATATGAGTACTATTCACTATTTCAGACAAATTTCAACTATTTTACGGTTGTCCTTTCCCCTGTAAAGTAGTTATCCTTAATCATGTACATTTAATTTTTACTTAATGTAATCTTTTACGTTTAAAATCCTTGTTTCTACTCTTAATGACGTATTCCTCTCCCCTCATAGTTTATGATATAATCACCATGAAGCATATTTGTAATGGTTAAAGTAGACATATCACACTTTAATTATAGTAAAATACTTATATCATGTGTAACAAACGTAATGTCAATACCTTAAATTAGGCCTAAAATGTGTATTATTGCTTGATTCGATTGCTTAAAAATTATAATTCCATTTTTATACCATGACTTTTTAGGTTATGCAATGTTAATATTAAAACATAATAATTTTACTAAAAGTTAAGCCATTGGATGTGGTAAATGTTTTGAAACAGATCGCTTATAAAACATATTCTGGGATGACTGTCAAAACTCAGTTTGTCTAGAATCAAATAAACATCGTGATCTGAAATTGGAGGCCATCATAAACATAGCCGTGGCGTGATCAAATGGCTTTAGTGAAAATACAACAGGAAGATCAGTAGTGCGCTGCACATTGTAAAAACGTAATATGTGACTTGTTTAACCTAACCACATAAACACAACGTATATGAATTTTTTAAAAGTAACCAAATGAAAACATGAAATGTGACTGTTTAACCCATTTACATGCACAAATTGTTGTTTTACAGGTTTAACCGAACCACCTAAACACAAATGTCACTGTTTTAACTAACAACATGAAACAAAGAAAAATCGACTGTTAAAACAAATGATAGGACCATTTGTAACTTAACCGTATAAACCAGCAGTTTTATAAAGGAGAATAAAGAAAACTGCAGCCCCTTTAAAGTTACGTGTTTTGAGGTAAGTTCTTTTAAATAAACCGGTGCGTGTCCATCTGTACAGCGGTATGTCGATGATAAGATTTCATGGTTAAGTCGCTCTGCTACAGGAAGCCAGTGAAGATCCATAAGAGCCAGTGTGATATGATCTCATTTCCTCATCCGCAATACAAAGCGTACTGCGGTGTTTCCTACACATTCTGGAGAATGTCAGTTGGTTTTGAGGCATTCCCCATAGGCAACTGTTGTAGTAATCCTGTCTCCATTGTTTTAGAAAGACTGTTGAAGGTTTCTTTCTTCGGTTGAGGACGGAATAGATGACAGAAACAAGTCCTGATTACCGAATTAATATAGGGACACAATAAGCGTTTAGTGTCAGTGTAGAAGCCGAGATCTCTAACGGTGTGGGACAAGAGGCTCCCAGAAGTGCCAACGTTTATCGATGCTATGGGAACTTACAGTAGATTGGCGTCAGAACCACACGTGATTCCTTCAGTCTTTTCATCTTTTAACTTCTATTATTTATCAACAAGACAGCAGTTTTCAACAGCCTGAACGGAAGCAGCTCAGCAGTTAACCTTGTCACTACTAAAACACGCGCCACTGTGAATTTTGCTAACGCATCTATACAAGGTGCAAGTCAATCAATGCGATTCAATTCGAGATAAGTCTGTACTCACCAATACAGATACATATAGAAACCTATAATTGTATTGCTAATATGCACATTGTATAAGCTTTCAGATTGCATTACATCCTGCAAATACCGTCTAAAAACCATCATCAAATGGTTAGTTCTATAGGTCCCTAGGTAACACATTCGAACTCAAGCTTTAAATTACCGCAAATGTTGATGTCTGCGCCAAATGAATCTAAAACAGAAGACAAATAAGTTCACACATAAGTTGGTGTGTACTTTATTCTTTTTCATTGTTTTTTAGAGGAAACTAAAAGAATTTTTACAAATAAAAATTGTTTTTAAAAGAGGTGTTAAAATATTGAATTATAAGATGTTTTGTGTGAAAACATAAAGTCATTTATAATTTGAAACTTTTGATGTAACAGGGTGCTGTTTAAAATTAGTTACAGAAACATTTGGCCGTTTTCAGGTTAAGAGAATTGATTATATGGAATTGATGTTAGGTTTCTGAAAATGTAAAAGTATGATAAACATTACTTTTGTTTGATTATGATCGTATAAGGATTTATTCTAAGAAAACCGCATGATTTGCTGAATTTTATATGAATAACTTTGTGATAAATGTATTATATTTTATTGCTGAGCATTATTTTATATAGTCTAACAATATCCCATGGCAAATGGCTAAGTTTAATGTATGTGGGCTAAGTTTAATGTATGTGGGCTAAGTTTATCTTCTCCCCAAATAAGATTTTTGTCTTATTTAAATGAGCTCAGTCGTAATGGCAGCACATAAATCAGCATACACTTCAGAGTGTAGCCCTTCACTCGGCGATGGTGAAGATAACTACCAAACAATGACCGCATGAGGAGAGAGCGTCAATTGATTGGGTCTGGTCTTCCCAGTACAGGACTCGTCTCTAGCCTCAGTATTTGATAACATGAATGTATTTACTGCAGTACGGAAAGTGTGTCTAGTCTCAACATTTGATATTGTATTCACTGCTAGGCAGAACTCATGTTTAGCCACATTATTTGATTTTGTATTTACTACTCAAACGATCTTATCTTATATATATATATTTATATATTAGGGTGCCCCAAAATTATTTTTTTTCGATTTTTCTAAATTTAAGGCCTGCATTTTGTCCTGCCATAATAAAAAAGTGTTTTCTGCAAAAATGAATACAATCGTGAAATATTTAGGGGTTGCACAAAGGCAATGAAAACATTGATTTGGTACTAAATAGTAATTTAATGGTTTATGTTGAATGTTTAGTGTTAAACATGAAATAACAACCTCAAAACAAATAAAATAATAGAATGCAACAAAGCAAAGTGTTTTCTATTTATGGACGTCATATTCACTGACTGCTTTTTGCTAGTCAAGTAACCACTGTGGTCTTCTTTGCATCTGGATATAATCGTCGGTGTTCTTAAGTTCTTGCACCACCTGAAGTAAGAATGGCTTCTGATCTTCTTTTCTGCATAAAACTTCATTGAAATCCTGAATCAGATTCACTCCTCTTTCGGCTGTGTCATTAACAACTTTCAAATTGGTTACAACCTTTTCTGCATGTTTGTATTCATTGTTGCTGCTCCATGTTTCAGGGGACATCTCCAGGAATGAATGTGCCAAACTAAGAATGGAGAAAAATGCCTTTGTATTGTTTGTAACAAAGAAGCTGATGGGCTGGTCTGCATAGAATCCATTGGAATCAAGACGCCTAGCTCGATTTGTAGATCCGGGTTTTTCTTGCATATTTTTAAGCATCTCAACCTTTTGCTTGGGATCAATATTTTCATCAAAAACAGCGAGGCCCACTGAAATTTCACTTAGATACCATAAATGTCGACTGAAAGCTTTTTTTGCTGCTTTTCCAATAACTGAATTAACGGAGTTATATTTTTCTAATTCCTTCACAAATTATAGGTCATTTGATGGTGCCCTTGCTGGCTGTGGGGCTTGAAACCACAGTTTCATATAAGTAATGGAAACAAAACAGAGTAACTGAAACAGTCCTTGTCCTTCGGAAAGCTTCAGCTTAAACTGCTTCTTAAACATCCACATCTTGTAGCAATAAATTATTCTTGCCATCCAACGTGCTCTGTGTACAGCTCCTGTGGCATGGAAATGAATCCCACGTGGTGGTGTTCCTCCAAGAAATATGACAGCCAGTTCCAAAAATTCTCTGTAATCATCTCGTGGGTGACGAATTTGAAGATTGTCATTTGCAAACTGCAATGTGGTTTCTTTGAAAAGGTCTACTTCAGTCATCCCATCTGCAGTATCATAGGATCCCTTCTCCATAAAATGCCACTGCTCTTTATATCGTTTGAAAAGTGAAATATCAGGTCCAGATGAGGGCCCACTTATCTTCAATGCGGTGAACACTTTTTCAAGAACAATTTCCATCATATGGTGGCGGCAAGCAAGATGAATAAGACTTTTTTCAAGCAGCTTTTCAATTAAAACACATGCCCCTTTGGAATCCCCAGTGTTACTTGCTGTTGTGTCAAAACTTAATTCTACTACTTTTTAACAAATTCCCCAGTCCTTCAGACATTCAACTACAGCTTGAGCTTGACTGTCACCTGTCCCTGAAGACAATTTTGGTACACCTAGCAAGCACTCTATTTGCAGTCCTGTTACAATAACTGGCAATCTCTCAACATTCTCCCTGGCTGTAAGATCTGGAAGCAATTTTCCATCCCAATGTACAGTTAATGGTACTTGTGGATCAAACAATTCTTTAACTTCATGTTCTGTTTTTTTCATTATCTCAGCTTTCACACGCTGTACAGTACTTCGACTTAATGTCATGTCACTAACATCGTGACCAAGAGAATGAGCTGTAGCAGCTAGTAAATTGACTGATGTACGATCACTAACTTGTGATCTATCTAATGCTGCAGCAACTTCTTTGGACAGAACAGACTTTGTTGGAGCATTTTCTGCACATTTTCTTCGTTTCTGTGATGCACTAATCAAAAATTCTTCATCGTGTTCATTTTCTTCAGTGACCCTTCCATCTGAACTGCTGTCAGAAGAAAATTGCAATAACGTTCTGGACATTTGAGAACTTAGAGTTTCCTGGTCATTTTTCACTATCAAAGAACAAAACAGACTTTATTCAGGTTAATCAATATTCGGGATAAAATGTGGTAAATGGAGAACATAGCTAAATTTGCAGAGAGCTTGTGCAACTTCTAAATTTCATCTGAAAATTATGACATTTTATATTTCGGACTACTTTTTTTGTGGTAATCAAATGTGGGGTTTAAATCAAAGAAAATAATTTTTTAATTTTTTTTCCACCTTTTTGGGCCACCCTAATATATATATATATATATATATATATATATATATATATATATATATATTGTAAACGCTCCTATCTTATCTTATCTTATCTGTTTACAGACGCTCCTTCTATACAGAAGATTATTGCGTCCTACGCTTATCTATGGTTTGTGTTTAGTCCTGCATTTTTATTAGAGATTTAAATGTTGATAAAGTGTTTGTTTTCCTGGATTCTTCAGGCAACCCATTCCACGCCCGAATTCCGGACGGGAAGAAGGAAAACTTGTATGTGTTTGTTCTTGCATACAGAATAAGAAAGGTGTTTTTATCCTTATGTCTATCTGAGGGTTGTATTAAGTTATCTTTGTGTTGTATTTCTAAATTAGAATTAATTGCTTTATGTATGATTACTACTTTGCTCTTGGTTCTTCTATCCTCTAGTGTTTCAAGGTTTAATGATTTAACTAATGGTGTTATTCTTGTCAGTTTCGAATATTCTCCAGTAATGAATCTGGCAGCTCTTTTTTGAATTTGTTCTAGTTTATCAATGTTTTCTTTGGTGGATGGGTCCCATACAGAAGATGCATATTCTAGTACAGGTCTCACCAAAGTGAGGTAGCATTTTAGTTTTATATCTCTATTACATTTGTTAAAGTTCCTTTTTATAAAGCCTAAGGTTTTGTTTGATTTTTTAATAACTTCATTGACATGGGGATTCCATGATAGTTTCTCATTTATTAAGACTCCTAAGTATTTTGCATCTTTAGTTTGGGTCAGTTCTTTTCCATGAATGTAATATTTTGAATTTATTGCAGAAGATTATTGTGTCCCAAGTTTATCCATGATTTTTGTCTAGTCTTGCAATTTTAATAGAGTTTTAAATGTTGATAGTTGATCTCATTTTTATCCATAGTTTTTGAATTTTTCGATATAAGATTTTCATGAATAATCTAAAACGATCGCATGATAACGTTTAAAATAATTGTTTTCCATGGATACTTTGACAAGGTGAATATTTAAGCATAGTGAATAGCTATTCACAGGTTACGTTTTTGGAAAGAGTATTTATGGGCAAACTGAAACATTTTAAAGAATGATTATATTTATGAATTCTATCTGATCTATATTAAACTACAATCTCAGGGGGGCTATTGAAGCACTGTCCTGGGGGTACATAATAAACATCAAAGTACCAGAGGGTTGCATGGCTTAAACATAGAAGAAAATAAACAATCTTATGTTTAATTAAACAGTACTTTATTTTGCCATGTATTCAAACATACCAGTAAAATATGATAGGGTTGGAGATTATAGAGGCCAATCTTCAGTGCACACTGTAGGAATTATAAAAAATGGCTTTCGATTATGACTTTAGAAATATAAAATTTGATCAATGGTATATATGTCTATATACGCTTGATAAATATGTCTCAACTAGAATTTTATCACCCGTCAAAAATGATGGAAGTTTTCAAAATAAATACACATCAGATTAAAAAATAACGTAATACAGAACTTTCATTTGTTTTATTTATTTTTATTTGATTCATTTATTATCGTATTGAACAATTTTATGCGGAATGTTCGAAAAGAGTTATTTTTGATGCAGTAATTTGGTGCGCTGCTTTCTAAAAAAAGTTACATCCACACATACATACATACATACAGACGACAGGAATTATGTATATTTTGATGGATGATATTATTATCCAGATTTTTTATATGTTACTTACAAGACCGGGTTGCCTATAAATAGATGTATAGCAATGTTGTAGAAAGCTGTTCGTCCTAACAAACCGCTGGTCCTAAATTTCATCACCGTCCAACAATTGACCCCCAGTGACGCAGACCGAGCAATCTGGCCAATGGTCATTGTCGCCACATGAACAATAACGGACCTAATCAACAGCGGCCACGCTAGTTGGGGGTTGATAGAGTATCGACCAATCAGCAGCTGTCACATTACTGTCATGGGCCTGATCTCCAGGAATTCTCAGACTGAATGCCTCCAAGTGGCATGCTTCTATTTATATAAGATAATCTATAAGATAATGCAAGACAAGTTCGCAGTACTGGTTCTATGTTTAAAGAACAAAATATAGGAGATTGAAAGCCGCGAAAAAGACTCTACTTCAGCATTTGCATTGTCATCATTGGTAAATCTTTAGTGTTACAACAAAAACAAAATCTCAATCATATAAGTATTCATGGTTGTACTATTTCATTTTTACTTTAAACATAAGAAAACAAGAAATTTTCAAGGTAAATTTCAGTTTGTTCATTGGGCAAAGTAACATACGATTAATAACCCGGATAACATTCACAGAGACCTAAACAAAATGATATTGTTTTGGTTTTTGTTGTTGTTGTTTTTAATAAGAATAACACAACAGCGTTCGGTGTTTACCATTTTCTGTGGGTTTTCGGAAATTTAAATATCGATCGAGTAAACGTGCCGTGAAAAAAGAGGGGACTTCAAGCATGTGTGGGCATAGAGATTGTTTGGTTGGTAGGCATTAACTTGAGCTCTGATAAAAATACATAGCTTTGGATGTATACAAAAAATTGAGACCTTTTCAACTTTAGATTTAAGATAATGTTTATCGATATGAATTAGAGTTATTTTACTGTTTTAGGGCTACGAGGTAGAAAAATATTAATTGTTACGTTAACATATTGCTGGCCGAGAGTTGACATCTGATGTGACACACAACTTCTACAGGAGGTATGATATATAATTTCTACAGCATTGTGGATTACGTCAACAGCCGTGTGATCTACAAGGTCTGCATCAGTGCTGCATACAAACTAAGTGTACTTCGCTGTACAGTAACTATAAACGTATCTACCATTGTCGTATTGCCTGAACAGTTGGTTCCCTACTTCGTGGATTTTAGTCTATCGCCAGGGGGTCTCCAGTCCCCATTAACCGCGATGAACTAGGATTCACTGCACTTTAAAAAAAAATTTTTTTTAATTCTGACTTCAGTTTCATCCTTATATTTTACTTTTTTTGAGGCACGAAGATGGATGGCTACGAGCAGTTTTCTCCACTTATAATCAAATTAAATGTTTACTCTTTTAAAATCACAATTTTATTCTGTCAACAATATTCATGTCCAATGTTGTCCTTCCAACAGAAAGATGGATCATCTCCACCACCATTCGTGTTAAATTAGTTCTTCTTTTATTTCTTCAAGAAGAATTGTTCTTCAAATCGTGTACATATTTGTTTCTTAATATAGAAATGATTTTTTTCTTGCAATTTCTGGCAAAGAACAAGAGAAAAAAATATTGTATAATCGCTGCTGATCTCATGCTTGAGTTTTTACATGGTTTTAGCGATGTCACAACGCGAGACATTGATTTGATGGCTAATTAAGGTATTGCCAGGAATTCCAAACGTATTCAGTCGTAGCGCGGTATTCGATTACCACAATGCACTTCAATTCACACCTACTTACGATCGCGGTATTGAATGTCTACAAGGTTAACACAAGATGGATTTCGAAGTGAGGATGAATATAAATAGATTACGTCTCATGTGATAGTAAAGTCTATTTTTTCTGCTGGTAGTAAACAGATGAAGGCGACACGAGCAATAAACAAGTTGTGTGGTAGAAATAGCAGAGGAAAGTCAAGAATAAAAAAATTATTCAATCAGAAAATGTCAAATAAGGAATAGAATACTATTACAGTTGAGGAAAGTTAAGATTTCCAAACCAGTAATTGTAAAAAAAGAAAGAAAAAAAGATCAATTTAATCAATAGACCTCGACCAGTGTTTGTTTTTACTCGCTTTTATTTAAGTCACATTGTTTGTATGTTGTATTCATCCTTTAAATCTTGAAACATAATATTAAACCACTTATGATGGTCCTAGAGTTTTCAAAATTTTGCCACAGATAGATCTTGGATGACAATGCATTGTATCAAAAAAAATTCAGATCGATCGAAATTTTTTATTTAAATTATTGCATTTTTAGTTTACCTTTATATAAGCATCGGTACCCGTCTGCTTTGTTGACATCCATGAGTTCAGCAAGTGAACACATCACCGTGGTATAAAACGTTGAGCGGGCGCTTATGAGGTCTTTGGTGTAAAAAAAATTAGAAGTAAAAAAAGATGTGTGGGCGTCAGACGTGAATTGTAAAGAGTTTTTATTATAAGTTTTAAAAAATAGCTGTAAAAACAAAGTTTTTGACTATAAATCCCTTATATATGAGACATAACTAAAAGTAGTGATTATGTTAAAAGCGTGTCCTTTTTAAAAAAAGATTTTTTAAATATTTTATTATTTCTTATAGTTTTTTTTCCTAATTATTTTGTGTGCCACCAAATTATTATACTCATATTATATATCTACTGTTTGATAATAATAATCGTTCATCAAATAAATGTACCATTTTTTACAATGCCATAATCAAAACATAGACTCACCAAAACATACTCTCACCAAAACAGAGACTCACCAAAACATAGACTCACCAAAACAGAGACTCACCAAAACATAGACTCACCAAAACATAGACTCACCAAAACATAATCTCACCAAAACAGAGACTCACCAAAACAGAGACTCACCAAAACAGAGACTCACCAAAACAGAGACTCACCAAAACAGAGACACACCAAAACAGAGACTCACCAAAACAGAGACTCACCAAAACAGAGACACACCAAAACAGAGACACACCAAAACAGAGACTCACCAAAACAGAGACTCACCAAAACAGAGACTCACCAAAACAGAGACTCACCAAAACATAATCTCACCAAAACAGAGACTCACCAAAACATAGACTCACCAAAACTTATTTTAGTCATCCTTTTGTATCTCCCCTAACTAACATACCAAATTATCTATTATCTACGAAAGTAAATTCTTTTTTCTCAACAAACATTTTTTTAAACCAAATTAACTTATCATTGACTCCCCATAAAAACTAACCAATCATATCGTCTACATATTACCTCGAAACTTCAAGCCGCCGCACTTTTCTGACATAGGTGTCTCTTAATTTCTTTTTATAAATGAACCAGTTTGGTAAATTTTAAAACATGCATTACGATTACGACAGTGTTTATTAAATAAATCACTTTAAAATGGCAAACGAATTTCAATAAAATTATATTTTTTAAAAATTGTACGCTCCGGGTTTCCTTTTGAAATATAAATATTAAATTTGTACAAAGTGGTAAAAACGCAAGACAGTAACAAAGAAGTGGCTTATTTAAATTTTATATTTTTACTTTTAAAGATAGCTGAATAGGGACAAATGAACCGAATTGAAAATAAATAAAAATCTGCCTCTTTGTTGTCAGCGGCATACATTTGACTTACGTTGTGGGGATAAAGGAAAATAACTCAAACTGTTTTGTGGGCCATCCATAAATGACGTCACACGATTTTTCCGATTTTTGACCCCTTCCCCCCCCTCTTCACGCGTCGTCACAAAAACTTAGAAACCCCCCCCCCTAAAAATGCGTCACAAATCTTTGAACCCCTCCCCCTAAAAAAAGGGAAACAAAAAAAACCACTTTATTTTCTATTTGAAAATAAGTATGTTTCGAATAACTTTTATTGTCATTAAAGTATTTATTATTTATTTAGTGAAGATCTACATTGTAATATCGTAACCCGCGTGAAGCATTTTTTAAAAACGTTTAACCGACCTTCAGAAAACGAACTTTGTTAACATCCTTAGATTATATTTTATTTTCATGCATACAAATTAAACATTGACTATTAATCATCACGGTTAACGTCGTTGTTCAGAAAAGAAAATTATTTAAAAATAACATTTTTAAAAGGTATTTTTTTAAAAATCCATCAATTGACTGACGGACATCCCGTATGAAAGAGGTCGGCGAACAGAGGTAAAACCTCATCTGGGGTCAAAACGGGAATTCTTGGGAGTAATGCAGACTCATTTGGGACATATAACATCCACTACAATCCACTAGATATATTAAAATACGTCATGTGTACGTGTACGCTTGGAACATATGCCCATTATTGAACCGGTTCCTTCCAGAAAATGCATTTTTTTACAAATTTGATAACTATGTAGATTTCTTACCTACGTACTATACGAAGACACCTAAATCTACCCTTCTTTCATTTATATTGACACGAGTGACAATAATCTTAATCCACATGACTTGTCTGTATCACGTATCCTTTCTGTGATATTTAAAATTAATGCCTTAAAACTGAGCTTAGAAGAAAAGTTGTTTTGTGTTCCTCTCGAATTGCAATGTCAAGAATTTGATGCATTCAATAAAGTTAATGAATACTTGATTAATTTTAAATGGGCTCATTTACCATTATATCTAGAACAGTGCTTCTCAAACTTTTTAGTATGGCGGACCGGCAGGAATTTTTTCCATTGCACCAGGAACCGGTGCACTATTTTCTCTGCACTGACAATTTTGTTCTGTCCTTTTTTTTGAGAACATCTGCGGACCGGCAGCGGATTGCCCACTGACCGCACCGGTCCGCGCACCACCACTTTGAGAAGCACTGATCTAGAAGACTAGAATGGCCAGGGGCGTTTGACCAAAAACCATCGAACAATTATATCAAACTTAAAACGTTTTTAATTCTATCAAAAAATCCCCCCCCTCCCCTTTTAAAGAAAAAGGATATTCCGTGTCGTTTTGACTTAAAATATCTACAAGTAATCCTATTCAGATCATTTTAGACACTTGTCATGCTTGTAAAACTCACCAGTAGCATTTTCGCTGACGACGCTCCCCCAAATCCCCGAGTCATGTGAGCAGGACCTAGAGTCTGGGGGTTGGGGTGGGGGGGGGGTAATGCACACATAAACTTGTATATTTTGGGGTAACGGGCAAAAAAGTTGGACGACTCCAGCCATGAGAGAGCTAAAAACGGAGCTGTGGTTACATCACAAATGCTTTGATGTCAACATCTATCGATGCAGTGTTATCAATTTCATACGTTATCTTGTGGATTCTCAAACTTAAGGATTATAATTAGATTTAATTTTCGTGTCTTGATAGCTTACGCCAACATGCGTCTGATGGCCTACCGACCGGCACATTGAGAAGCACTGATTTAAAAGAAAAAAAAGAAGGAAAAAAGTCATTAAATAAATTGTAAGCGACCAAATATTTCAGTGGAAGTTTTATTTAAAGTTACCCTTTTGATGTGACGTCACATTTCTTCAACCCCCTTCCTCCCCCTCGTCACGCATCGTCACAAAAGTGTGACCCCCTCCCCCCCAGGTGCGTGACGTCATTTATGGGCGGCCCCTGTCTGAATCCCTTAAAACTTATTCAGCCATTTGAGGTTAGGTGTTAATTAAGAGCAGTGCCATTTTTAAAACAACTTTCATGAAGATAATTTTGAACATAGCCTTGAATGAGAAAATACACAAAGGTAAGCTCCTTCAATTCCCGATAATGAGCTAAGATCAGACCAAATTACATACTTTGATTACGTGAGAATTCTCGAATTTATCACCATTTTTTATGAAAACGTATTGTTATTTATTTTCTCATTTGAGTTCCGTGTGTTGAAGAAAAAATCAATTTTTTAAAACGTTAAAATTTTGTTTTGTATATTTCTTCTTACGATTTGTATAATCAACTTTTTCCAATAATATTAACATTAAAAAAAGTTAAAGGATATTTCTATAACATTTCTAAATAGTCATGCCTTATATCGTATTTGTATCCATATCAAAAATAAATTCGGATAGGTGAAATAAGATATTGACAAAAATAAAGTTGAACGAAGTTTAAAAAAGTATAAATTGTCGCTTAGCCTGGTGAAAATGGGAAATATTTCCCTGTGAATGTTCAGCTTTTAAAAGTAACTGACAACCCATTCGTGTTAACTTTTAATAATCAAAGAGTTTGGAAGATAATGTTAAAGGAAGGAAATGTGTTTCATATTATTTTTCATAAATGAAGAAGCTCTGACATTTTGTAAAAGTTTGAAGATCGATCAAAGCAATCTATGAACATTATAGTTTGTAGATGAACAACAGAGGGATCGATTGGTATAGGAGTGGAGTGAGGATAGATGGAAGAAACGTATGTGTTATGGATATAAGAATAGAGTGATGGACGTATGGAGTAGCAGACTTGTGAATGGATAGACCCCGAGCATAGATATGATGTTAATGGGAAACATCAATAGACAGACAATCGTGCGTGTAGATATAGATGGCTGAATGAACATATAGATGCTTTCATTCATGAATTCAGTAGCGCACCGCCTTGCACCGGGTGACACCAAATGAAAAAAATCATAATTGCAGAGCACAATTTAATCGGTCTCGGATTTGTATAAGCGGAAAACGGATCATTCGTAAAACGTGCACAGCTATAACCAATATGTGGGATTTTTTATAAAGTTCAAATGTAATTTAAGGAAAAGGGCTTGACAAAGATTTAAAGCAGTTCCCACATTTTCAGTTTCTTTGATATTGACAGGAAGTTATATTAATGTTTTTACCAGAGAATTACAGCTTTCTTTTGATACCAAATATTGTTTAGCGGGACTAATCTAAGTAACGATTCGGTAAAAATAAAAATAAATAATTTTAAAAAACAAACAAAAAACAAACTAAACATACTTAGAAACGAATGCGTATGGTTAGCCATATTTTCAAAAACGATGCTATGTAAACTCTCATGGGGATGACCACCAGCTAAAAAGCAATGGCTCTACAAGATTATACCAAATGGAGATTGTCGGTGATGGTCTGTCATTGGACTGTTGTAAATGTAACAGAGTTGTTAGATTGTTTGCTGTTAAAAGAAACAATATTTATTATTAGGTTTTTTAAATATGCAAACTGAGCCCACATTTTTACAGCAAGAGTTAGGTCACAAAAAACTTTTGATGCCGTAAGCATTAAAGATAAGAAAGCTTGCAGAATTATCTGACACAAGTTGCTGGATTTCAAACTGTTTCTTGGCTAACAAAATGCTGACATTGTTTGGCACAACGAAGTTGAATCTTCACGGAATAGCGGAAACGTGCTTGACATGTTAGATGTGCATGACTCAGTGCTCAAAAATGAGCTAATGAGAATAAAGAGAAGTACTTCCGCATAACATCAGTTCATCTAAAACCGACAATACATATCTATAAATATACTGGTGAATAATGAAAATAACACAGAGTTGACCTGTGATCAACTTTTCAAATAGAATACGAGTACAAACGATTTGTCCCCAAAAATATAGATGTAAAGCATTATAAATAAACAAATGACGCTCTAGACGATTCTTCAAATGCTTTCATATGTACAAATTAAAAAACACAATTTTAAAATTACATAATCATCGTATGTTTACCAACCTACAATGGAAAACTAATAAGTAAAGACACAAAAAAAGAAGCTTTGGCTTAGTCTGTAACAAAATGAAAGCATTAAATATATTAGTATCGTGTCTGCGATGTATTTTAGAATCATGTTTAAAATCACACGAGGCATATTAAACACTGGCCAGATATATGAAGTTATCAGACCTGTGAATGTACACAAATGGGAGGCTGAAGTGAGAGAAAGGTTTCAAAACGTATTCCCCTTAAGGGAAACAAAAGCTGGCAGCCTCGGCTCAGACATTATGACAAACTACAACATGACGGACAAGACGTAAGGATGCACAAAGCATTATGTTATTTTACTTCTTTGCATAGATGGGATGTTACATTTTAACTCACTGGAGTGTCAGTGTAAAACTGACGTTAAAAAAAGTAAAACGTTAACATGATGATGTTAAAAACAAGAATATGTGATGAATATATGGTAAAGTTAATGATATATGTTTTTAACGTTGAGACACAAGGTCTACATAACAAGGTCTTTTACAATATAATTTCATGTGTCATCTGTAGACAAAAGGCTTTCGTTCGAATTAAGTTAGTTTACAAGTTATAGGCCGTAACGTTGTTTCTGCACAAGAAGTGATGTTACTTGATGCAGCATCCTATTGAAAAGACACTTTTAAATGTTGGTAGATAATGTTAAGGTTTTAGAGCATACGGATTAGAGAAAATTTAAGAGATGCGTGATTCTTTTCCAGAATAACTCAGCTAAGGTTGACTGGAGTGAACATGGTCGTTTTCATTCTGAACACGAAGTCAGATCGACTGCCATGTCGTTCAGATTTGTTTCTACTATGAACTAAAAATGATACGATGAAGCGTATATATAATTTTGATTAATTACTTTGTAAGCAGCTTTGAATACCAAGAAAGTAACATTATGAAAACAATAAATTTAATGTGCAAATTAGCATTATAAAACCAATAAGTTAACGTAGAAAATAACAATAATCTAACTTCTTTAAGTAGTTTAACACTGTAACAGCCCAATAATATGTTTTACAATTGTCATCGCTCTACTGGTCTTTAATTGTTAGTGAAACATCAACAGAACAACAACAAAATTTACATGGGGGGGGGATGGGGGATGGGGTAACAGAGTGACAACTCAAGCCTTCTAATATGATTGAATGATTGAATGAGGCCATCTAGAGGTGGATAGTTAGAGTGATTGAAAAAAATCAATAAATGATTAGTTGGATTATTGTAAAAATTCGATATATGTACAGTCTGATGTATGGATAGGAAGATGTCTACAAAATACGGATGTTTAGATATAGCAAGAGAGGGGAGAAGGGGTATGTGGATCGATGGATATTTATATTGATTAGCAATTAATTTAAGAGATGGTATATCTATTAGGTAATTATAAATGGTTAGCTGGATCATTTATGACGAGCATAGTTCTGTAATTGGATGATTATAAGGTTTTTGGATAGATTATTGACTGTAAGGTGTATTCGTATAATTGTACGGGGATTATATTAGGATAGGTTGATAACTTATTGGATGTGTATCTCGGTAGAAAGATGACTTTTCAGGTGCAGGTTGATTTAAGATGGGCGGTACCATTTGTTTGCTGAATGGTGTAAGTTGTTCAAACGTCACCTTGATTATGTGAATAGTTGTAGTGATGTATATAACTGAGCTTAGGTGTGCTTACGTATTATCGATTGCATTGCTTGTAATCAATATAGAAATGATCTATAATTAATTAAAGATGTGTGTTGACCTAGAGACAATGGTAGTTATATTGACAAATAATGGATTCTGGATGGCATGTCATATAATCGATTATAAGAGGGGTGATGGCAAATAATCGATTTTATTGGTGATGTCGTGGTACCAGTGGTCCCTATGTGACAATTACTTAAGGGATGTCTCATTGTTTAAATATTTTTGAAGGCGATGAAATCTATTAATAATGAGTTTGTCAAATAAATAATAAAAATAATAAACAATAAAGTTTTAAGTAAATGAAATTAATCAACTATTTAGGATAAATAGTTTTGTGGAGACAGTGTGTAATCGTATGATGACGGAGGTTTGACTGAATGTTTGCCAGAGTTTTGAGTTGGTCTTTTGGTGGGAGATTATAGAGATGTTAGGGTTAGGGTTAGGGTTAGATTTATGTATAGGGTTAGGGTTAGTGTTAGATTTATGTTTAGGGTTAGGGCTAGTGTTAGATTTATGTTTAGGGTTAGGGTTAGTGTTACATTAATGTTTAGGGTTAGGGTTAGGTTTAGGAATACGTTTATTTTTTAAATATGTACATATGTTTGCATGTATAATTTTATGCTACAAATTCAAAATCACAGAAAATAAAAACTAAATTTCAGTTTAAATACAGGAAGTACTGATTTAATAATGATTTATTTATTAATTAATGTAATTATTGTAATAACTCTTATGCAGTGAGTTACTTTAAGTATTTGTAACTTTAATTTTTGATTTCTTGAATTTCCTTTGCATATTAAATAGCACTGTTTGGTGATAATTAAAATAGCATCTTTTGGTTAACTGCTGACGTTATTTAACTTTTAAAAATATTTGTTTAGTGTCCATATGACAATACATAAATATCTAAAATGCATAACGGATTTCAAGTCGTACAAAATTTTCCTACTTGCCCTCAGCAGGGCAAAAAAACTACATCTGAAAAACGATCCTAAAGGGCTGAACTAAGGGACTCAGTTTTTCCGTGTTGGATTACATAAATGCATCGTCACACACAAAACTCGGCGGAGCACAAATTTCATTTGGAGCTGGCAAACACGGGCACATAAAGTATTGTGGCTCTGGGCGAGCCACCGCTTTGCAATTCAAGACAGGCGAGCACGATTAGACAAGTTCATTATTTCCTGGCTTGACATGACCCGGAGCACTGAAATTATAGAGTTCCCTGAACAATCTCAGATTTCTTGGGGAATTTGTTGATTTTTTTCATTTAAATTATATCTAAAAATTTCATTTGTGCCTAATAGTCACTAGTTTCTATCAAATTGTGTACATATGGATTTGGTTATTTTTAGAAGTTCAGCAAGAGAAGTGCTCATTTTAGGTTTGCACACCTTGATAAATGAATACTTTTACATTGTCTCATGTACATTACCTTAAATTTGTATAGAAGTGTTCATTTTATAATGCTTATTTTATAAATATATTGTTGTCATTTTGAACTAGATGCTCAGTCCATTCCCGTTTTTCCTTGATGGTTATAATACGTCCTAGAAGAGTTTATTCATTTAGTATATATTTTTTGAGAAAAAAGCGGAGAAGTCGGTAGGAAACAAATACACAATCATTCTGTAATACCAGTTGGCTTACAACTGCAAAGATAAATCAGCACCACGATATGTGAAAGAAATGAATTCAAAACATGTATCTGTAAAGTATATGCGTTCCTCCTTTATGCAGTCACTTCTGAAATATCTCTGAGTGGATGGACATGAGAAGAAGTTCTTTGGCTTGAACTCTTCCAAATCAGCCGCACCAAAGACATGAAACAGTCTTTAAATAGCATTTAGGAAATGTGACAAGAAAGAAACACTTAATAATAATTTTAAGACTTTTATTTTAGCGAGAGTTTTAAGGATCAGAGCACAAATAGCATGATGGATAACCATGGAGAGATATCGCTGTAGAGCAGATAGCCATGGAGAGATAGCGCTGTAGAGCTGGATAGTCATGAAGAGATAGCACCGTAGAGCTGGATAACCATGGAGAGATATCGCTGTAGAGCTGGATAGCCATAGATAGATAGCGCTGTAGAGCAGATAGCCATGGAGAGATAGCGCTGTAGAGCAGACCGACATCGAGAGATATCGCTGTAGAGCAGATAGCCATGGAGAGATAGCGCTGTAGAGCTGGATAGTCATGAAGAGATAGCACCGTAGAGCTGGATAACCATAGAGAGATAGCGCTGTAGAGCAGATAGCCATGGAGAGATAGCGCTGTAGAGCAGACAGACATCGAGAGATAGCGCTGTAGAGCAGATAGCCATGGAGAGATAGCGCTGTAGAGCAGATAGCCATGGAGAGATAGCGCTGTAGAGCAGATAGCCATGGAGAGATAGCGCTGTAGAGCTGGATAGTCATGGAGAGATAGCGCTGTAGAGCTGGATAGCCATGGAGAGATAGCGCTGTAGAGCAGATAGCCATGGAGAGATAGCGCTGTAGAGCTGGATAGTCATGGAGAGATAGCACTGTAGAGCTGGATAGCCATGGAGAGATAGCGCTGTAGAGCAGATAGCCATGGAGAGATAGCGCTGTAGAGCAGATAGCCATGGAGAGATAGCGCTGTAGAGCAGATAGCCATGGAGAGATAGCGCTGTAGAGTAGATAGCCATGGAGAGATAGCGCTGTAGAGCTGGATAGCCATAGAGAGATAGCGCTGTAGAGCAGATAGCCATGAAGAGATAGCGCTGTAGAGCTGGATAGTCATGGAGAGATAGCGCTGTAGAGCAGATAGCCATGGAGAGATAGCCATGTAGAGCAGATAGCCATGTAGAGCAGATAGCCATAGGCTGATACACTTTTTACGTCTGTATAAAAAGTTATACTAAAATATATGCCCTAGCTTTTATTAAAATAACCTTAATTCGTCTTAACTAGAAGAATTTTTGTTGATAATTCGAAAGATAAGCGCCTTTTCCTGTCCGAAAATGATATATTCCAAATCCATTGTTACATGCCTGAACGCGTCCGTCTCTATAAATGGTTTGTTTATGTTTTTCAACATATTAACAAAAACCTAAAATTTGACACTTGGAATATAGATAAATAATTTTTAAAAAGCATCGGGTTTTCGTAAAGCTGCAATTTTTGGAGAAATAGAACACTTGATTAAAACCTGTTATGTGGTATTTTTTTTTAAATTAAAGACCAACTGTTGGCTCACTGACCAAGAAATAAATATTTTTACATTCATTGATATCGATGAGAAAAATGTTATAAGTAACGGAGTAAATACATGTACAGTATATGCTCGTTCTAAAGCCGACTTTTTCGTTGGACAAAATTTAGGGGAAAAGGTTGTTAGCTTATGAGCGGGTCATAGGTGATGTATGCATGTACATTGAATATCGGTGTTGTTATTGTAGATCATCAAGGTCCTTGTCTACATTCTACAAGATTCGAATGCTCTACCAGAAGTTATTAAAATATTATGAAAAATCGGCATTTACCTTATTTATTCATTTTATTTATTTTTGTGAATGTTTTAATAAATTGTTTTACAAATTTTGTTTTCAACAACGAATGTTAAAGTACGCACTCTCGCCACTGTTTACAAAAGGAAAAAAATACGGGTAACTCTTGCCTGATAGAGCAATGCCGGACGAGGAGTTCAACCAACTGTTTTGAGAATCAGATGAGTCAGACTTTGAAGGATTTTATTTTTTATTTTATAGAATTATTTATAACAAAATAAATTACTCTAGGATATTTTTTAACTATATTGATGAAACATTGCTGTTAATATTTACTTACTTTATTAAAAATGAAATATAAAAAAACACAATTTCCTTTTCGTTTTAATACAATTAAAAGCACTCTAGCGAATGCAATTAAAATGATAACAATCTCCTCTGTTATTGAAATCTCTTTGTTATTCAACCTAAACAAAAGTAAACAATCATAATGACCAACTTAGCTTATAGTTTTTTTTTAAAAATTGCATCATTTTGTTTACGCTGACCTATTATTTTTGGGGGTCGGCTTACGAGCAAGTTAACACTTTTTATACTATTCTCTCCCAAAAGAGAGGGGATAGGCTTATGAACGAATGGGCTATAGAACATGTATATACAGTAGACGACGCTCCGGGAAATGCGTTTTTCGGCAATTTTTACTAATCTGTCTCCAGCTTCGGCCGTATTTCACTTTATAAATTCGACCAAAAATTTGAATCCGGTACACCCCTATCAGAAACGTATAATATTATGATATATCACACCTAGGAAGGCACACAGCAAAAAAAAATGTAATTAATATATATCAGTATCTATTTATATTATCTTCAAGAAGACATCGGTGACTTGAACAATATAAGTTGTCAATATTTAATAACAATACGATTACTATCAAGTAGAAAGCAATCATTATAAAAACCAAAGAATTTAAAAAAAGATTCTTAAAGAAAGACCCTGAAATTATTATTTTTATTCTTTCAATACTTCCAAATGATCCGCTACAATTGATACAGATCTGTGTTAACCCTAGCCATGCTCTGACCTTGTCAAAGGACTGCGCGATGTGAAAACTGGGCTAAAGCGGTGCATGGCTCCATAATTTAGAGAAACCAAATCCCCCACTTTAATTGATACATAAAGCTCTCTTTAATGTTAAATAACAAAGTAATTTATTTTCATAACCGATTCAAGCTGTCATACATTGTTTAAGCACAAAGGGGATTTTTTTTAAAACTTGAAAATATTGAAAATAACCTACAAAAACCTGCACATATCTGGAGGCCATGTAGAAATATTCCAATTAGCAGCAGGCATCAATGCTATTGGAAGGGTTATGCCTGGGGGACTAGGACCACTAATTAATTGATACAGATTTACAAGAATGCGAGGCGGCATCATCCAAGTACACAAATCTGCAGTTTCAATAGACGAGTTGCAATTGTCTAAACATTGAGAGAAATAGCTCCGCCAACTTGTTGGGGGCACTGCTGACGCGCGGCACATCTACTAGACTGCCTTTAAAAAATTACATTGAATTAACATACGTTTTAACAACTTTACCGAGACTTTAATTTGAAGAATTGCATTCAGCGCCCAATTAGAACATCGTTATAGAAATACGCTAAAAGAAACTACCTTTTTGTGATAACAATTAGTATTTCAAAAAGAAAAAGGTTTATATTCTGTTATTTTACGGCTTTCACAATTTGATGTGAATTAAAATATAAAATTTGAAGATAACAATCACGTTTTAAAGTAAATAAAAATAACATTTGAAGTAAATATCAATAGAAATCAATATATGTCGAAATATTTGAATATATTTGATATGCTAACTGTTTTCTTCTAATTAATTTAACTGCCGGAAATTAAATCTAATAATGAATTCGACAACTTTCTTTACTACATCTTTTTGGAAAACTTTCTTCAAAATATCTAGGCAGACGAATTTCTTTTAATACTAATAGATGGGCAACTTTTATAAAATTATTTGATTATTTTACAATATTATTAACTTTTTGTCGTTTAATAAACTTTCTTCACAGGGAAGTGGGATCGGCTTTGAAGACATTTCCTTTCTGAATCGCCAAGAAACTTACGCGTGTTAATAATTTGTTTTCTTACCAAAATAAATAGAAGTAAAAAAAGATGTTTAAAAACCACGTTTTTATTAGCGGACTAAAAAGAAGAAAATAATTTAAAACTTATAAGTTCAAGTACTTTGATTTAATATGACTAAAAACGTGGGGCGGGTGTTTGGTATAAAAATTAAAGATTTCTAATTTAGAAGGCAAAAGAGAGATCTATAAGCGAGAGAATGAGTGAACCGCATATGTAAACCTCATAAGCGCCCGCCCCACGTTTTTAGTCATAATAAATGGAAGTACTTAAACTTATAAGTTTTAAATTAGTTTCTTCTTTTTAGTCCGCTAATAAAAACGTGGTTTTTAAAAATATTTTTTTTTACATCTATTTATTAAATATGAGTTTTCGTTAGTTTGGTCGGTAGCAAAGGAAATTTATTCAGGTATCAATTTTAAACATCAAAATCATTTTTTGTTATTAGTCTCGTTGAGGGCTTGCTTTGTTGTATTAGAAGCAGGTACAACAAAGCAAGGCCTGAAATGGAACCAACAGGGTAAACGGAAAAGAATCCGTCCAAGAAACACTTGGCGCCGAGAATAGGAGGCAGACATCAAGAGAATTGGCCATGAATGGAAGATCCTGGAGAAGCTGGTCCAGGATAGAGATGCCTGGAGGTCTTTCGTAGGTGGCCTATGCACTTGGAGGAATCGCAGACGCCGACGATGATCGGTGGATGCCCCTCATGGACGAGATGATCGGTGGATTCCCCTCATGGACGAGATGATCGGTGGATGCCCCTCATGGACGAGATGATCGGTGTATGCCCCTCATGGACGAGATGATCGGTGGATGCCCCTCATGGACGAGAAGGCTCAACAACAACAACAACAGTCTCGTTGAGGTGTTGAGGTGGAGACACCGACTGAGGCCAAACTATGTAATATTTTAAAAGCTGCGGCTATTGGTACTCGAGTACCAATAGACACTTCCAATAAACACTTCTTATTTTAAAAGAGATGCAATCACAATCACAGAGACGTATTAAGTCTAAAAAAAACAACAACAAATAGAAGAGAATAACAAGGGAAAAAATATTTTATGTTAGTATTTGAAATAAATGCTTACACATCGTGATCGCCAGTGTTTCAACTCCCACAGTCAAATCGATGTTAACTTTTTGTATATGTTCAGTTTTTTTAAAATAGCTTTGTGATTTTTTTAAAAATTAACCTGTCGTTATTCTGTCCAATGGGCGTAGTAATACAAAACGTGGTTTATATCGTGGCTAACTTTGATTAAATTTCTAGACGTTATGGGCCAAAGCAAAGTTTAAAAAGTCAAATTTTCAATGGCAGGAACAGAGCAAGCCATTGAAGTAATGGTTCAAATACTTATATATTTCCAATTTGATCTTTACAACGTCTGTCCACTGTGAACGTTAATATCCTACAGTGAATCGCTTTGGCAATAGTTTCTGTAAAATACTACAGCCTTTATAATTTATGTTTTACCAGTCAATGCTGACAGACTTTAAAAAAGAAGAGAGGAGCAAGTTCTAAACTATACACAAAACTAAACAGCGCTTCTATAGTAACAATAAGCAAAGGATTACTTTGCTCTTAACATTACAGTTTTGTGTAGTTAGCCCGTTCAGTCGGAGATGAGTTTTCTGTTTTACATGCAGAGTAACCCAAAATGAACTGTTTCTCTAGCTCGTGTTAAAATGTCCTCAATGGAGAGTCCGAGTTCGGTGGACTTAACCATACTGACCATTATCCTGGAAAATATGGCCGTAACCTTGGGCAACAATACTTGTTTGTAAGAATATATTCTAGAAAACGTAAATCTAATACATTTCCCATCTAAATTTAAATTGTAACATTGTCTTCAATCGAAATCACAGACACATTATTGTAAAGCCTGTCTTAACACATGCTCCATCCTGTCTGCCTGCGTATTCCACTGTCATTGACGATGTAAGAATAAATTCATTTATAAAAATTGCTGATTTATTCAAGAATCAGAAAATTCAATGTCTTTTTTCTTTGTTTTGTTATTATAGCTTCTAATACTTTGATAAGAAACGTTTTTATTTTGTGAGGAGAAACCAATCTTTACAGTGCAAGATAAAAATATTATTATTTGTTCTATGATCAATGAGAACATCTCATTTTTTTCCTAAACGGCATACCAAAAAAACGTTGTGGAAATGAAACAGACGCTAACTCGTCAACACATGGTTAGCAAATGTTCATGGGACATTCTGTAATGGTCCCATAATGTCAGGTTGGCCTTATGGGGCATGCTGCAATGGCCCCATAATGTCAGGTTGGCCTTATGGGGCATGCTGCAATGGTCCCATAATGTCAGGTTGGCCTTATGGGGAATGCTGTAATGGCCCCATAATGTCAGGTTGGCCTTATGGGGCATGCTGCAATGGTCCCATAATGTCATGTCGGCCTTCTGCTTTTGTAGAAATATGATTTGAAGGTATAGACGTCTTGATGCACTTACTATTTGCAATAAATCATATGGAATAGGACTGCGATAAAGCTTTTTCAAAATAAAATACCATATACGCAAACGAATTGTGTGATCAAAACAATAAATTGAATCTTTATTAATTGAATAATACTAAAGTAGACGTTTTTGTTAATGTCTTCGTCAGGACAAATAGCTTACACAGGTATTACAATTATATTTACATTATATAAGTCATTCATTATCATGGAAAAGTAATCATGTAAAGTTAAAAAGAACACACAAAAAAAACAAATAACAACATTGAAACTTGATTTAAAAAATAAGAAAAGTAAGGTAGTCTATTTGCACTAGATAGTGAGATTGTTTCACTAGCTAATGGAAATCTGTCTGGTGACATTCTGTGTGGTGGCATTTTGCCAGCTGACATTCTATCATGTGACATTCTATCAAGGGACATTCTGTCTATTGACATTCTGTCCAGTGACATTCTGTCAGTTGACTATCTGTTTAGTAACATTCTTGTCTAGTGACATTATGCCTAGTGACATTGTGCCTGGTAATATTCTGTCTGGTGACATTGTGTGTAATAATTTCTGTCTGGTGACATTCTGTATAACATTCTGTGTGGTAAAATTCTGTCTTGTGGCATTCTGTGTGGTAACATTCTGTCTTGGGACATTATGTCTTCTGACATTTTGTATGCTGACATTCTGTATAGTAACATTCTGTCTAATGGCATTCTATCTTGTGAAATTCTGTATAATGACATTCTGTATGGTGACATTATATGTGGTAGCATTATGCCCTATTCAGTTCCATCTGATTGAACGTGCCATTTGCATTTTTTAAAATTCTGCCTGGTTGCATTCAACAAATTGCTATTAAGATTCACTTTAACGACGGTTGTAATAATTTTGTAAATTCCCACTTTTTATCAACCATGTTAAATTGTTTGTTAAAGAAATGTCACGCTGTAAACTTGTATAGCCATTACGAAGTGAAATTTGTTCAGGTTTTATTACAACTGATTCACACTTGAAGCTTCACTAATTTCTAATGGTCTCATAACATTGAGTCAAATAAAAGGAAGAATTCCTTTGCATTTTTACGTAGTAGACTAAGTAAAAGAAATAAAGTCAAACAGCCATTGAATTTTTGTATTCTTAACAAACACACTATTTAAGTATTTTCCTTGAAAATCGTTTTGCCGTTAAAATAAATCGCACGTTAATTTTATTTCAAGATCCAGGCCTCATGTTGTATAATATCACTTGATGAAGTGCTATCCTCATATCTCGTGTCAAATCATGTCGGAAAACTAGTGATAGAAACATCTGGGGTATTCAGTTGGAGCACTTTCATTAAGATATTAATCAAATATCCTGATATTCTGTGAGGACTAATCTCAGACGGGGCAACATTAATTTGAATCAACTTAGTTGACTTGGCCAAGATAAAAACGTGCGCTGAACAAATTTTTAACTAACAAAAATGTTCAAAGGTATTGTTTCTTTCATGTACCTGCTGTAAATTATTATTTTTCGCAAACCAATTCAAAAAATAGTAACATTACGTAACGATACATGACCCATTCTGGTATTCTGGTAACGTATGTGTAATGTACTGTCCTTTATGTTGTTATTATGGTGTGAATGGTTATTTGATTATTATATGTATGTTATGATCTCCATGTAAAGTGCTGTGAGCCCTGTTCCTTACTGGGATACAGCGCTATATAAATTATAAATTATTATTATTATTTTAAAATGACACTATCTATTGTAGGCGTTTAGCTTAGTTGCATCAACACAAGTACTAACCCCTTCGATGTCACTTCTAATATGACACCATTCGTCAGTAAATCTAATAAGACAACTTACTTAATTAAGTGAAACTAATAGAACATTTTACTTAAGAAAACTTAAGGGGACGCGATACTTAAAAGTAAACTTAGTAGGCCACTATATTTCAGAAAACCTAATAGGACACATTACTTCAGCCAGAATTTTAGGACAACGTCATTCATAAAAGCTAATTTAAAAAATTATTCCATTAAAACTAACAGGAATTTTTTTAAACCTTAAAAAATGCCTTACTTCAATAAAACGTAAAGTAGATATTAATACAATTTAAACAAACTATAATCTCCTACAGCTGCATTAATGACTTTACATTATTAATTGCATATATAAAATTTCAGAAGATTAGTCAGTGTAGAGAAATAGAGCATCTAGTTATACGCTACACATTTCGTTTTGTAGTTGTTTTTACTTATGTTTTTGATGTCTAATTTGATTTTAAGATTTCTTCTCTTCAAATTGTCTTTCAATCCTTCGAGTCTCATGCATCACACTCTTTCTTCATACGTCATACTTGTCGACTCTCTCAGCTTAATCTCAACTCGCTCGTCTAACCCTGTGATGAAGATAATATTGATTTTATCATCAATCATGGCCAGTTTTTTCAGCCAGTTTACTCCAAGAAAATATTGGGGTGTTTTTTTTCCCGTCCATTTTAAAAATAATCATTTATCAAGACATATATAGAAACACACATGCATTTCCTTTTTAAGGAACATAATCCAAAAAGAAATTAGTAAAATATTTAAAAACTCTCAGCTACTAATTTAAAAAAAAATTTATTAATATTTAAATGATGGTCTATAGATTATAGTCATAGCTCCGTTATCAATTTACAGAAACTTAAACTTA
This sequence comes from Ampullaceana balthica, assembly GCA_944989445.1. NCBI lineage: Eukaryota > Metazoa > Mollusca > Gastropoda > Lymnaeidae > Ampullaceana > Ampullaceana balthica. The sequence continues at coordinate 134,833 of CALYLW010000521.1, read as the reverse complement.
AGTGATTAGAATATTTGGCAAATTATGTTGTCTTTCAGACATTAAGGCCGATTCCTTAGTTATTAGGATATAGATCTAGTGTTTTATGCATTAGAGATATGAGTTTTCAAATATCAAGTACGTGTAAATATATGTAATAACTTGTAAGAGAGCCAGATAAAAATGAAACCACTTTCTTAAACTGCTTGGGGGCCGTCCATAAAGTACGTCACGCTATTTTTGGCCATTTTAAATTCCCCCCTCCCCCCTGTCACAAACTGTCACAAATCTCAGACTAAAACACGTCACACTTTCTAAGAATTGTGTTATTTTTATTAACAAATAATTAAAATTTATTAGAAAACACCGTGACGTCACACATGGCCTGACCCCCACCCCCTGTCACTAACTGTTACACTTTCTTACACCCCCTCCTCCCCCCCCCTCTGTAGCGTGACGTACTTAATGGACGGCCCCTTGTCTAATTACATTTCACTGACAACTTTCAATGAATATTTAATCTTCCTTGAAATGATGTTCTTACATTAATGCCATTCATTGCCATAAATTGCTTGCGTTTATTTATGAAATTTCGTCTGATATATAGCACATGTAATGTATTTAAGTTCATGAAATGATTTTTTTTAAATTTAATGGCTCGTATTGCTTGTTATATATTGAAGTGCTAGCAGAGAGGAGTGGATTTACATTGTGATTTTTAAATTATTTGTAAAGATATCCTTAGACTTAATCCAATGAAACTTAGTCTGCAATACATACAATTAAGTCAACAGTGCCTGCATTACACTTTTGTGGCGTTTGTTGCTATAGAAACTAGTGGTTATAGTAACAAACAACTAGCTTCAAACAAGTTTTCATACTTCTATACACGTTACACAAAGTATCTTGATCAGTAAATAAACGTAACTTGTAGATTATGAAAGTGAATCAGTTTATCACAGGAATCAATGTGTTTACAAGCGAAATATTTAATAGTGTAAGTTTTCAATAAGTATTAATATTATCATAATTATTATTATTGTTATATTTTTATAATATTATCTTTCAAATTATTGAAAGTTTAAATCAGAATTATTAATTAAAAGTAGTATTAGTAGTATGACATACTGCTTCATCTTCTTTGATATCTTAAAGTCCTATGTTCTATCAATGGCGTAGCTAAAGGGGGGAGGGGGTCCCAATTCGAAAGTCACACCAGTCCCCCACTTGAGGGGGGCCCCCAAAGGAGTGTTCGAATTTTTTTTTACATTAAATAATGCACCACCGCCATGTACGTATAATTATAATAATAATAATAATAGTACTAGTGTTAGTGGTGGTAGTAGTAGCAATTATAGTAGTAGCAGTAGTTATAGTAGTAGAAGTAGTAGTAACATGTGTAGTAGTAGTAGTAATAGTAGTTGCAGTTGCAGTAGCATTAGAAGTAGTACTAGTAGAAGTGAAAGAAGCTGTAGTAATAGTTGTAGAATTAGTAGAAATCGTAATAGAAGTTTTAGTAATTGTAGTAGACCTATTTAAAGTTAGTAACACGTACCTTTAGTTATATTGAAGTTCTCCAGGTGCATGGCTTTCATTCTAGCGCTGTAGAACCACTGCGACGTATTCCCCAGGTAGTCATACTCCATGGACAAGTCCTTGACGTTGATGCGACTATCCTCCATTCGGTACGAATACGGACAGAAGAGATGATAATCCTTAAACTCGTTTTTGTCATAGCAGTTACCTGCAGCGAAAATCTCTTGATCACCCTCAACGATGGACCTCACCTGCGTGTAGAACAAATATTCCGATAGAACTATCGCGCTGTCCGGTTCCTTCCACAGGCGGGTTAGAAGGTTGGCTCTGTTCACAGCAACCAGTGCCTGAGATTTGAATCTGTTAAGACCGTACTGCTTTATGACGCCCGAGCCCAAGTTGTGCTCAGTTCCCGGCTTGCACTTTTTCTTATTTTGGTTGTAAACCTCGACTTGGGCGAGGAAGAGCTCCACTATGTCCTTCTCGTCCCCCGGAAGTGGATTGTCCGCCTCCGAGCTGGAGGATATCTGCTTGGTTTGGACGACCTCATCGTCCCTCGTCTTGTCGGCCTCGCCCAGAATGTCGTAGGAGGTGTCGCCGTCCGGGGGCATGTCTGTGAAGTTTATGAACCACTCCGACGTCCCGTTGATGTCCTCGTCGTCCGGCAGGTGGTAGGTGAAGATGGTGAAGTTGGTGTCGGTGTAGTAATCGTCCTGGCTGGCGCTGATGCTGGTGGAGATGGCCACGCCAATGGTGACAACACAACAGGTTATGGCATAGACAGCTGCAGCTAGGTGTGTCGCTCGGCCAAAGAATGTCATTATATTTTGCATTGATTTTTTTTGTATGTTCACATAATTATTTTCAATATACTGTGTTACCATAAAGGCTACATTATAAACTTTTGTCAGAGGTCTTTGACTTAGAAAAGTATCCAAAATTTAGTCTTATGACCATTTTTGGACAAAATCCGCAAACTTTAATAAGAATTAGAAGATATAAATTTGATATGCAAGAATTATTTAAATGTGTAACCAAATTTAAATATGATAATTTTCAATTAGGTCATTTTCAGAATTATCAGTGACCTTGAGAAAAGAGAAAAAAAATATGTTGAGATATATACAATAAATGAAGTTTAACCTAAGTATATGAAAATACAAGTCAATTAATAACAAATTAATGACAAAAGTATTTCCAATCAATCTAGATATATGTATATACAATTAAATAAAGACATGCCATTTAATTATGACAAGAAAAACTGCAAAGTTAAGTAAGTCACTTTTGAGTTATGAGAGTACAGTGAAGACAATTGTGTACAAAGCCAATAAGGGAAAAATGACGTCATGTAATGTTTGAACGTACATTTTATCAATGTTTAAAAGTCTAATAATAAGCCGTCCTATCTACTAATGTCAAGTTTGAGAAGATATTAGATACGTCTAATAATAAGCCGTCCTATCTAGCACTGTCAAGTTTGAGGGGATATTAGATAAGTCTAATAATAAGCCGTCCTATCTAGCACTGTCTAGTTTGAAGAGATATTAGATAAGTCTAATAAGAAGCCGCCCTATCTACTACTGTCTAGTTTGAAGAGATATTAGATAAATCTAATAAGAAGCCGCCCTATCTACTACTGTCTAGTTTGAAGAGATATTAGATAAATCTAATAAGAAGCCGTCATATCTACTACTGTCAAGTTTGAGGAGATATTAGATACGTTTCTTAAACTACAAAGTTTAATCTTGCTACTCAAATATTTAGTGAACATAATGTTGGTGAGACTGCAATCAGGCTTATAGATTAGTAAATGGATAACATGTTAACAGGGTATAAGTTAGCCTGACAGGACGTTCGCTGTTTTGTTACGTCCTGTCAGGCTAACTCATACCCTGTTTACATGTTATCCTTGTACTCAAATATTATTGGGTAAGATATTAGAAACCATGTTCAAGTCATGTCAAGGAAATATTATGAAATCTGCCTTTCTATAAGTCATTTAAATTTTGTGAAATAATAAATGTTTCCCGATCTAGATGTGGTTTATTTTATGATATCAAATGTTTCACTTATGTGAATTGTACTTAATGATTGTCTATATTTTAATCACGTCTGGATTGTTTCAATAGATGCATGTAATTTTGTCGGGGTGTGTAATGTTTATAGTTTATTATTTTGTGCTTTTACTGCACTGTCAATAGTTTAAGTAATATGCTTACATTTTATATTTTACATATTGTATATGTCATATGCAGTGATTACACTAGTTAATAATATATATTTATGTCTATACTTTCAATAGATTATTTGTTTTATTTTGTAGATTTTCTAATACTTTTAGCTATATACTTAAGGTTATATTGTCGTAATTTCATATGCAATATCTTGAGTGCGACGTCTAAATAAGCTGTCTATATCCCGCCTTACCTTATATGCATTTTAATGTGCACATTAATAATTATAATTAAGTCTTTTTTTCCTTATAAATATTATATAAACCATAAAACTACACTACTTTTAAATTGATCACAACACAACTATTTGTTAGGAATTAAACCAATTTAAACTACATTGTTTTTTACCTACCTAAAAGTACAGTTTGGAAATAAACTTGGTCAAACAGCCAGTGAAATAAAACGTGATCCTCGCATCACTTTGGTTCCGTTCAAGATTTCTGGCTGTCCTTGGTCCACAGCTCCACACAGGTCTCATGTGAAGAACTCGACTCTCCACGCACTGAGCGGCGTGGGGCCCGGGCTCACCACTCTATACTCACGCAGCGCCTTCCTTGCACAGTCGTCGCTGCAAGATTCCTATGGATTGAATTCTTGTCAATCTCCAAATAACTCGGTTAGAGATACCGTGTTTGTTTGTGTCTTTGTTACTGATCGCGACAGCTAATAAGTCATTTCATAGTCTACAAAATACTTCAATTACAGATTTATACATTTTATGAAGAGCGAAATAAAATTAACTTAACTTTTAAAAAAATCATACTATTTAATCAATTAAAAATTTTAATAAATATATTTTTAAAATATAAATCATATTTAAAACGCCTTTATCAAGTAGCATACATCTTCTTCAAGAAATTAATAATTTAAGTTACACATTTTACTTCTAGTGCACACACGTTTCTGTTCAGTCACCAGTATTTGTAAATCTAGTACTGTATATGCATTAATCAGAGTCAATCGTCCTTTTCCTATCTGAAATTCAAGTGTGAAATGGTTTGCCTGAAAAAAACCATGAAAATCAACACACCATCAAAATTCAAGACTATAACTATAACATAAATGACAGGCTATACAAAAGTGATGATAAGTGTAGGACGCAATCATCTTCAGCATAGGAGGAGCGTATGTAATGTATACGATAAGATGAGACAAAATTGTCACGACAAATTCTAAAAATACCTAAATTGCGGTATTATATTTTATTTCACGTCTTTATTTATATAACGGTTGGAAATAAACAAAAATAAGTACATCACTTATTGTTATTTTCTTAAACTGTTTTTACAGATTTATTTAAGCTCATATGAAATAAGCGACTGCCTGTTTCATTTTTTTAAATAGGAGTTATTTTTACAGCAGATATCAAGCTAAAGACTGTCTGTTTTTATTTGTTACAGAAGAGTTATTTTTACAGCAGATATCAAGCCCCTGAGGCCTGCTTCAACCAACACAAAATACACGACAAGATTTGGGAACTAATTAAGTCACGAGGGCGCTTTTAACGAGGGCTCTGGCGGTTCCGGCTCACCCTCTAATTTGGCGTAACTAGCTTAATTTGTCAAATGTTGGGCTCTTACCTTGGGCTGGACATCGCAATGTCTATCTGGGAGGCGTTTTCTCAAACGGTGGGAAAGATCAAGGACCTGAAGTACGCACGATCTCGAATGTCCACAACACTTAACATGACGAACGATGCACACGGGTTTTTTTTAATGTAAACATTTGAAATCGTAGAAACGCGTCAGAAGATATTAATGGTATCCAGAGACAAACAACGCAAGGTATACATTTTATCCAGAGACACATGGTATATGATATAAATCACACCCAGAGACTCAAGTTTCAAGATATAAATTACATCAAGCGACACACGTCATAAGATATAAATGACATACAGAGACACTCATCACAATATATAAATGACATCAAGAGACTCACGTCAAAAGATGTAAATGACTTCCAGAGACACACATTTCAAGATATAAATGACATCCAGAGACACACATTGCAAGATATAAATGACTTCCAGAGACACACATTGCAAGATATAAATGACTTCCAGAGACACACATTGCAAGATATAAATGACTTCCAGAGACACACATTGCAAGATATAAATGACTTCCAGAGACACACATTGCAAGATATAAATGACATTAGGGACACACATTGAAAGAAATAAAAACATACAGAGACACATGTCAAAAGATATAAATGACATCCAGAGACACACATTGCAAGATATAAATAACATACACAGACACATGTCACAAGATATAAATTATTCCAGAGACACACAATGCAAGATATAATTAACATACAGAGACACGTGTTATAAGTTACAAAATTTAAAAGACACGCTAAACAAAATATAAATGACTTACAGATGCACATCACAAGATATAAATGACATTCTGAAACACACTTCCTAAAATTTAATGACCCTCAGGAGTACACTAACAAGATATATACATGACATCAAAATACACATGTTATATTATGTAAATGACTTAACAAGATATAAATGACTCCTAGTGACACATGTTAAAAGTAATGAATAACATACAGCGAAACCACATCACATGATGTTAATAGACACACAACACAGGATATAAATGACATCCATGGACACACGCCACAAGCCGTAAGTGATATCCATGGACACACGTCACAAGCAGTAAATGACATCCATTATTTGAATTACATCCATGGACACAACACTCAGGATATGAATTACATCCATGGACACAAGACAGATGATATGAATTTCATCCATGGACAGAAGACACATGATATGAATTACATCCATGGACACAAGACCCAGGATAGGAATTACATCCATGGACACACGACACAGGATATGAATTACATCCTGAGAAGACAAAAGAACAACCTGACGTCATCACTAGCAAACAATGACAGAAAGTGTGATGGTCCTCTAGTGAACAACTAATGGTACTGCTATAATCTTGTCTCCTTGTGCTATTAAGTTGTCTGTCACGGGCACAACACCACTCGCTAGATGAACTGTACTCCACATCTTGCCACTAAACATTGTCCTATTTGATCTCGTGTATTTTCGAGGGGCTTTATTTCAAGACTTTGTTTAAAGCCTGTGACTTATGCTCTTTTCTCCGCTAAGTCTTTAGTTCTCTTGAACTTAGATGGTCTGTGTGTGCAATGTTATACAACGCGCGGTGTCTACCCACTTTCATATTTAGTTCTTACTATGTCTTATCAATAGGCCTCTGTTGTATACTTTTACACTATGTCTTATCAATAGGCCTCTGTTGTATACTTTTCCACTATGTTTTTATTGAGATTATTTTAGGGACTAGTTTGTGAAAGTTTTTAGTTTGTGCACTATGCTCGCATCTGTCTGCCTTATCACTTCTTAGGACTGGTGCCAAGTTTAAGTCATTGCTATTTTTATTTGGTCTGATAATGTTTAAAATATTCATTTATTTCGTGTGTGCCTTGACAGAATTAATTGGATACTCATGACTTTTTTTCGTTATCGTATCTATTTCAGACGCTCCTTCTATACAGAAATTTGATGTGTAATGCGCTTATCAATGGTTTTAGTTAAGAGTTTCATTTTTATTAGATTTTAAAATGTTGATAGAGTGTTGGTTTTCTTGGTTTGATCAGGCTACCAATTCCACGCCCGAATTTCAGTAGAGAATAAGCGTAGGACGCAATAATCTTCTGTATAGAAGGAGCGTCTGTAAACAGATAAGATAAGACAAGATAAGATAATAACGATTATTTTTTATGTGTTTGTTCTTGCAAACGGAATAATAAAAGTGTTCTTTTTATCACTATGTTTATTGCAGGGTTGAATTAGATTATCTTTGTGTTTTCTTTGTAAGTTAGATTTCATTGCCTTAAGACAGTTTAGCGTGTTTTATCTTTTGTACACTTTGAGATTGTATATTTTATGTTTAAAAAAATAAAATATTTAAAACTCGGCCTCCTCCCCACAATAGTTTTTTCAAATTGTTATTTACATTTAATATTTTAATGCGTCTTAGACTAATTTTGAATTAAAAAATCTTTGCTTTTAATATAGAACTAGAAGGGGTGCTGACTTGACAATAATGAAAACGTTTATTTGAATTCCTAAAACGTGTATATTAAATTGTTTATACGATTAACCGTTGATACTTTAATATTTTCTTTTATCCAGTGATAAACTTTACTTCAAAGGTTTCATGCAAAATAAATAGTTCTTTGTTATTCATATTTATAAATAGTTACAAATTTTTGCTTACATGTTTTTGATAATGTAAAGGTAATAATGTATGGACCAATGGGCGCATAAACTGACAAGTTATAATAGATCTTGTAAAGGTGCTGACTTGACAATAATAAAAACGTTTATGTAAATTACTAACAGGTGCATATTAAATTTTAAATATGATTAACAGTTGATAATTTAATCTTTTCTGTTATCCTGTGACAATTTTTGCTTACCACGTTTCATGCAAAATAAATAGTTCTTTTGTTATTAACATGTGTAAAAATTACATTTTATTTTTTACATGTTTTGGTAATGTTGTGGTAATAATGTATGGACAAATGGGCGAATAAACTGACAAGTCATAATCATCAATGAAGCTTAAATGGCTTCAAATCACAGATGTGCTTGATGTGGATCACATTACAGTCACATAATTTATTTCTAACGCACTATGCTGTATTATTGGTGCACTCATAATTGGTGCGCACTATTCAATGCCGCAAGTTAACGTCCGGCTGACTCCTCAGCAATATTCGTTAATACTTCGAACTTCAAACTTCTTTGCTGCAGTATCACTTTATGCTGTGTGTTATTCACTATGCATTTACTATAATCATGATTATTTCATTATTATTCATGCAAACTTATATAACGCGAAGCCTAAGCTTGGAGGGTTTCTCATAACACATATATTCGTATATATAATCAAAATATATACTCTGTTATGTCCGTTCGTAACGCTAGATTTTAGAAAGCGCACCGGTGAAAAAAATTGCCTTGAAAACAATACTGCAAAACAAAAACAAATTTTTAAAAAACCCGTAAAAAACCAACTTTTTGACTATAAATCCTTTATGTACGAGACGTAACTAAAAGAATGTTCATTATAATACGCAGCGCAAGACCATCCAAAAATACAAAATTGCAGTTGTGTCGTAAAACATGTTTAATATAATGTGCACCGATCAGGAATATGTTTATAAAAAGTGTTGTCAATAAAATACGCACCTTATTGCACGACAGAAAGGTTGTTCAATATAATACGCACCGCGACACTCTATCTCAAAAAATAACATCATGATACATAGGAATAAATAAAATAATATAAAAAAATAATTCAATTACGGTACATGTGATCGATCTGAAATTTTGATACATAGTTTTTATCATCGCCACGAAACTGCCTGCTAAATTTCAGCTCGCTAGCTTAAGAGGAACTGGGTTAAAATTGATCCAAAGTTTTTGCGACCGACAATCAAGCAATCAAGGGCTCAAACAACCAGACACCACAAGTTAATATAAAGGATTTAAAAAACAACGCTATTTTCAAACTCTCGCATAAATTTGTTCAATGTGGAAAAGAGATTTAATTTTTCTATCTTGGTCTCTACATTTTCTGATTATTTACTATGCGGCTTTCAGGCAAAAGGGACAATTACAAAAACTTAATTATATCCATTTTGAAAACTTGCCCTAATTTTTAACGGGCAATACACTAGTATATAAATAGTGTAGTGTACAAATGAGAATGACGAATGACCCTCGCTGGGGTCGACTAACCAAGTGAAGTGGTTTCCAAAGGGGTGGGTGGGCATGTTTCGAGACCAAAAATGGTACTTGCGTTTAGTTGCGTTGTTCTTTCACAGAATAACATGTTTTCATAGTGTAGTGGATATCACGTCCGCCTTACATGCGGGAGGTACTGGGTTCCCCCCCCCCTGCTTTGCAAACATAGCTGACCCTCGCTAGGGTCGGCTAATCACAGTTTATGTTTGGCAAGCTAGGTTGATGCAGGTACCTAACCGCAGTGCGTATGTCTCGAGATCATCAATACGTCAGCAATGTCACGCCCCACCCCCGTAACGTGCATATTCGCGTTGTTGTGATTTCTTCGTGCAGTAGCTTGATCCATTCCCCTCCCCCGTTTCTTTCCACTATCTATAAGCAAGTCTGTGGCGTATGCTACGCCACGAACGTATATATTATGTTATATTTTAGCTACTACAGCGCTAATTTTTAAGCATTTTTAATTTCTAAGGCATGTTTTCGGCTTTTGACGCTACATAATGCGAGTAAGATACATTCAGTTTGTTTATCTTGCACCGTGCTTGCCAGGTTCTTGACCTAGAAAGACCAATGTTAAAATTAATGTACTTGTACTTTTAGTACAAGCATTCTTTCTGCAACAGCGCACATCTGTTCACAAAAATATTATCTTATCATACTTATAGTACTTAGATGGAACTTCAGTGTACCGTGATGAACCCACTATTTGGTGTGACAATTATCAATGGTCGAGTGGCAGCGCGGGTTAAAATCCATGTGGAGGCAAGGATTTGTTCCCAGGGCCTTGGGCGTCCTTGAGTTACCCAGCTCGGAATGGATACCTAACACTAGTTAGGCGGCTGGGTAATGCGTGGAACCCTCATAGCCGTGGCCTGTGAACGCTGCATCACTTGCAACAGGTCATCCGTCATGGTCTGTGGACGCAATTATCTTCTGCTTAGAAGGAGCGCCTGTATAGATAAGATAAGATGAGATAAGATAAGATTACATAATAGAGACGAGGAAAAGTGTCACATAAATCTTTGTGTTGAGATGTGTGACGTGTCTGTTTTTAAGTATATCTTATCTTATCTGTTTACAGACGCTCCTTCTATACAGAAGATTATTGCGTTCTACGCTTATCTATGGTTTGTGTTTAGTCCTGCATTTTTATTAGAGATTTAAATGTTGATAAAGTGTTGGTTTTCCTGGATTCTTCAGGCAACCCATTCCACGCCCGAATTCCGGACGGGAAGAAGGAAAACTTGTATGTGTTTGGTCTTGCATACGGAATAAGAAAGGTGTTTTTATCCTTATGTCTATCTGAGGGTTGTATTAAGTTATCTTTGTGTTGTATTTCTAAATTAGAATTAATTGCTTTATGTATGATTACTACTTTGCTCTTGGTTCTTCTATCCTCTAGTGTTTCAAGGTTTAATGATTTAACTAATGGTGTTATTCTTGTCAGTTTCGAATATTCTCCAGTAATGAATCTGGCAGCTCTTTTTTGAATTTGTTCTAGTTTATCAATGTTTTCTTTGGTGGATGGGTCCCATACAGAAGATGCATATTCTAGTGCAGGTCTTACCAAGTATAGAATGAATTCATTTATGAATGGCAAAAGTGGAGCATATTGTTAAATGAAACGTGCGAATCATATTTATATTACTAAATGACAAGCGTGGAATATATTATTAAAAATAAAATAAAAACATGAAACCAAAGATCTTATTTGCAATAGTTTATACATTTCCAGCTTCGTAGGAAGCTAATGAGAAAGTTAAATACTTAGTGTCTAAAAAATGTGAAATTTCAACAACAAAAAAAAACAACAAAAAGTTTATATTTAGTTATCAGAATAACCATACATCATCAGGGGTGTGATGACGGATCTCAAAATGTTTAACCAGAGCACAAAGTCACTAATAGTAATAATGAGAACTGGAGTCAGAACCGCAGCATCCGTATTGAGTGGTAAGTAACTTAGATGAAAAATCGCTAAAGGAATAACAAGAAAGAAATTAACCATTGAAATGGCCACCAATCTGTTTATATTTGGAATCGCATTGGACGTAATCAAACTATTTGTCTGTGTCGTGGATACGTTAACGATTCCAGGATAGTAGGTTGGATTCCCAAAGCTGTGATTGTCCAGGTGTGTAGTACGGTAGATGTTGCGGTTGGTTGTAGAACTGTGGTTGCTGCTGTTGTTGGGGTTGGTTGTAGAACTGTGGCGGTCGCTGTTGTTGGGGCTGGTTGTAGAACTGTGGCGGTCCCTGTTGTTGGGGCTGGTTATAGCGCTGTGGTAGTGGTTGAGGGGATTGGTTATGGAACTGAAGTGGTGGCTGTGGATAGTTTGGATACTGTCCCTGTGTAGTACGATATGTTGGTGGTGGAGCGTGTGATTCACGTGGGTTCACTGGGATCACTCCCTCAGGGTTTGGGGTTTGGGTTGTGAAAGCTGTTGATTGACTGATTGAGGCAAATGAATCTTGTGCAGGGCTGTTCGCTGCTGGTGATTTTCTATTCTTGACTAAGACCGAAGTGACAAGTGCACCACACGCAGGCAAAATAATTGCAATGACAAGCAAAGCCCTCCCTTGACCGATGGTTTGAGAACTCTGACACGTGTTAACATCAAAGTTTGCAATGCCTAGAGGTAAGATGACTATGAGTCCAAGTATCCAGGGAAAACTGCTGTACGCCAGGGAATAAACGATTTGTGAAGATTTAGTTGTGAGTGAGTTTGTGTGAGATGTATTTATATCAGCGCCGAGCATTATCAACCCAATACCGTAAACAAAAGTGATGAGATGAGGAGTATAGACACGTTCTGATATAATCGTGCTACATGATATCCCTGTCAATATATAATCTCCAAACAAATACTTAGTTTGAACAATCATGGGGAACAGAGCCAAAAAAACATCTCCAATGGCCAGTGATACAATAGTCAAATTTTGTGTCTTGTACATGAAATCACCTTTCCCTGCATACTTGAATATGAGCAAACCGTTAGCCAGTAGTATGAGGATGATGAAAATGATGACTATAGCCTTAGAAGCCGTCTTGTAAGCCTCTAGATCAAAAACATCGTTGCTGTACATCGTCGTGTTCCTTATAAAACTTAGACCCGTGGCAATAAAACTGTTGTTGATTAAGTTCTTGATCAAAATGTCTTGGGAAAAAAAATAAAGAGAAAGTAATAATTAATTTTTATGCTTAAGCCGAATTGTTAGATGAAATATTAAAATTGCAAACAGATTTCATAAATAAATTTAAAATCCGACCGTCTGGACTTTTTGAGTCAATGTTCTTTGTGGGTATAACGGTCAGTGTCATCTTAGAAACAGTAGGTATCATCTTAGAAACAGTAGGTGTCATCTTAGAAACAGTAGGTGTCATCTTAGAAACAGTAGGTGTCATCTTAGAAAACAGTAGGTGTTATCTTAGAAACAGTAGGTGTCATCTTAGAAACAGTAGGTGTCATCTTAGAAACAGTAGGTGTCCTCTTAGAAACAGTAGGTGTCATCTTAGAAACAGTAGGTGTCATCTTAGAAACAGTAGGTGTCATCTTAGAAACAGTAGGTGTCATCTTACAAACAGTAGGTGTCCTCTTAGAAACAGTAGGTGTCATCTTAGAAACAGTAGGTGTCCTCTTAGAAACAGTAGGTGTCATCTTAGAAACAGTGGGTATCATCTTAGAAACAGTAGGTGTCATCTTAGAAACAGTAGGTGTCATCTTAGAAACAGTAGGTGTCATCTTAGAAACAGTGTCTAGAGGTGTCATCTTAGAAACAGTAGGTGTCATCTTAGAAACAGTAGGTGTCATCTTAGAAAAGTGGTCATCTTAGAAACAGTAAGTGTCATCTTAGAAATAGTATGTATCATCCTAGAAACAGTAGGTGTCATCCTTAACACGCTGTAGCAGAATAATCCTCAAGTTTATCAATGGGAACGTATAGGTGCCGCCACTGGACGGGGCCATATTTTTGGTGAGAGAAGGTGGTGCTCAGCACCAACCCGATTGAAGATCAAATCAGATACTAAGTGATTCAGGGCTGGGCATCTGGAGACACGGTCAGAAAGCTGCACAAGTTTATGCCACAGCTGAGCAATAGCGACCCTTGCAGGAAGCTTCCTCGTAACAATTAGACTCCCATCTCTCAGATGAGGACTGAGCAATGTCACACATGAACTTACATGCACAGGTTTGACAAGAAAAGTTGAATCGGGTACTGATAACTTGACGAGGATCCGGGTGAGCACCGGTTGACCGAGTGCCTACCGTTGGCCCGGATTCTGACAGGCAGTTGTGAAAAATTTTGAAAAGTTTTTCATGCCCATGCCCATGCCCACTTGAGGAGGCTTGCAAATAAAACCAAGAGCAAGCTGCTTCATAAGAGTTTGAACTAACTCGACCCCAAAAAGAGAATGTCACTTGTTAATTAGACCCTTGGAAAGTTGTGTAACTTGTCAACTAGGACTGATGTTTGCTTTGAATAACACGTCCAATAAGTAAAACAAATGGTTCATTGTTACTGAACATGACGAATTCTTTTTTTTTAAACGGGAGTTGGGGGGGGGGTGCTTATGTCCAATTGATAATCGCTGAGATAATGATTTAGAGATGGATCTCTGATATTTTTTTAACAGAAAAACTATGTATTATAAAATGGCAATATTATTAATTAAAACACATATATGTGTTAAAACACAAAATACAATGCGAAATTAATTTGTAAAACAATCTGTGTATTAGATTGTTTAGATTTAAGGAGAAAAATTAATTTTTTATTAAAAATATTTTTAAAATATATCAGTGTGTCGTTTGATCATGTGTTGTTTTTTTTTGTTGTTGTTTTTTAAAATTTAATAAATTAATTACTCTTTGCCATTGAATTTACGAACTTATCCATAAAATTTTACTAAAGACTGCATGTAGAATTTATGAATTTGAAAACAATTTTAATAATACAGAAGCTTACATATTTTCGCTTACCACTAGACTTTCTCTGCAACCACTATTTGGTGAACGCTGGTGTAGAATTCCTCAGACCAATCCCAAATGTTCCAAACAGGAATGGCTACAACACATTGTGTAATGATAAGAAGGAGAATGAGAATGCACTGATAACAACAAGTGGGGCCAGTACAAAACGTCTTATGCACTTGGCTCTCATATGACTTCGGCTGGAAAATGTGCTCCGAAGGGTGTGTTGGTTACTTGGAGATACTTGATGAATAATGATGATACTTGTATTTTAAAGGCGCTCACATGCTAATAGATTGTATTGTACACTCAGTTGTGTGTGGTTGGTTTAATTGGTGTTGAGTGGTGTTGTATGGTCTTATTTATGAGTGTGTGTTGAGTGGTGTTGTATGGTCTTATTTATGAGTGTGTGTTGAGTGGTGTTGTATGGTCTTATTTATGAGTGTGTGTTGAGTGGTGTTGTATGGTCTTATTTATGAGTGTGTGTTGAGTGGTGTTGTATGGTCTTATTTATGAGTGTGTGTTGAGTGGTGTTGTATGGTCTTATTTATGAGTGTGTGTTGAGTGGTGTTGTATGGTCTTATTTATGAGTGTGTGTTGAGTGGTGTTGTATGGTCTTATTTATGAGTGTGTGTTGAGTGGTGTTTTCGTAATGTTAATAAAGAGGAGATTGCATTCAAGGAGTGTAAATCGAGTTCATAATATTTGATACGTTTCATTTCATATGGAACCAAGGTTACGGTTAGGGTACTATAGGAGTGAAGACTTTTAAGGAGTGTGAATGAAACAATTAACACACAATTAGCTACATGTTTATTGTATATGAAAGTTCTAGTTAAAACAAAGAATTTAAAATAAAGAATTTTTCAAATAATTTTCAAGCAGATAAAAAACTTTCACATACATTTTTTTTTCACAAGAAGAATCATAAAAGAAAAGTCACAGGAAAATAGTCATAAATAATTATACACGAAATCACAAATATATACACATTTAAATATAAATTCACAAAGAAATATGATGTTGTAGTTTATTATAGAAACATTAGTTTTCAAGACCTCCACTGATCTTAGCAATAAAAACAATTCACGAACGACCCACGCAACGGCTCTATTGTTTTGATACCTATTGTACCTGATGTTGTAAACTGTCTGGCGTTTGTATTTTAAAAATATAAAAATATGTTTATTGATATACTTAACATTATATTTATACGGAAAAGCATAAAGTCCATGAAAAGTATTTTTTTAAAATCACAGTGAACTAAAACGAAGTAAGCCATGGTTTCATTTATTACGCGAAAATTTGATCTTGATGTAAACTTTTATTGGGGTTAAATACGTTTATAGTTTTCTTTGAGTGTTAGTGTCTTGTGATTGAAAGAAATGTTTCTGTGATCATCTACCTTGTGAGATAAGAGTTCAGATTTGTGGTAGTTTTCTTATGGAAAAATACTTGTTAATTTTGAGTAGTCCGAGTGTAACTATATATATTACTTTATAACTCTTTTATTTCTCTTTCTATGTAGGCGTTCTCACAGTAATTAATCTTGTGCACAATAATTCACTGAAGAATTCGTTTATCCAAAACAACTTTAATATACATATATATTGTACACATAAGAATCATTTGAGGTAATATAACGTGGAAATCTTGAGCTATTCACCATCATGCTTCCCTGTCGGAAGTCTACACACAACTGCTCTCCCAACACTTTCAACCAATAGAAATGCTCCTTTCTTCCCGCGTCTTTTGTACACGTGACCTTACGTCACAAAATTATGTTAATCAGATGTGACACCGAGGTCAGATATTATTTTATTAGATTGAGACAACAAAAGCAGCAAAGGAGAGGATTTCTTGTCTATTTCATAAATATACAATACATCCAGTGAAAAACCTAAGTAATTCGATAGTTGAGATGTCCAAAGATCAAGTATTAAAAATGTAAAGAGGGGGAAATACGCTAATGAGAACGAATGTGTCTAGGTAAATATCTCAGACATAAACTCTGTTAGAATTTTGAAGAACTTGCAGTAGTTCAAACGTATTGATTTAATTATATTTATTTACAAAATGCCCAAGGCATTGAAAATTTATTCTCATATCTACAAATCACAGCATTTTACAAAAGGTCAAAGGTAGATAATCCATAAAATGTTTTTTGCATGTATAATTTTTTTTTACATTACTTAAATTTTGTCCTTTACGTACAATATCTTGTTTTTCGTCCTTAATTCAGATCTCTCCATTAGAAACGTTATCAAATGTAATTTTAATAAATTCAATTATTGGCAAATGTGTAAATAATTACCAGTTTATATCTTTTAAAGAAAATTAATTATTAGTAGTTTTCTATACTTAAAATACAGAGATAATTTTGTTGTTATCAAGGCTGTGCGATAAATACCAATGCAACTTTAATTATCGCACTGGGTTTTTTTTCCGCCTAATTTATTCATAAAAATTTCTGTGATATTGACAATTAGCGTGACTTTGAAGGCTTGAAGATAATTTGCGTTCGTGAAATTGGTCGGCGAGTTACATTGTTACTAATTTTACATACGTGTTCCACTACTTCCAACGATCACCTTAATGGCCTTCTTTAAAAATATGGGGATAAATGTATTATTAGCGTATTATTAGGTATAATAAAACGTTATATTTAAATTTTTTTTAAACTTCTCTTTTGTGCTCTCCGAAGGGATAAGAGTCTTAAACATAAACTTGTAAGAAGTCACCTTCTACTATGAAAGTACACATTGGAACAAAAGGTTGCAAGCATAACTGTTTCAATACGTATGTAATCGAAATTGACAGCATTTCTTACCCTCTTGAAAATTTTCAAATAATGCAACGTTTCACATGCACAAGTCGCAACGTGCTTTATGCCATTCTTTGCAAGAGGTGCAACAATATTTACGTTGGTGAGAAAGGTCGTCGCCTGTGAGATCGGTTTAGAGAACACCTGTACATTATACATAAACAGGCTCTATGCCCTGTCTCTAAACACTTCAAACACTTCGGGGGTCATCTGATACGACGGATATCGTCTTGTACGACACACATAAGGGTATCGTAAACGGCTTGCAAGATGTCATTGATGTACGTATTATTTCAGATGACGAACAGGAGGATTTTGAAGGCATTTGATTTAAAATTGTAATACGAAAAGCAAAACTTATGTTTTTTAAATTATTTTTTTGGTGTCTGTTGGAAGAGGGCTGGTCTTATATGGCGAATATAGCTTTAAACCTATGTTTTAACAGGAAAAGTATGGGGGTCGTCATATACGCCCAGTCGTCGTATACGCCGCAATATACGGTAGGTTTAATTTTGTTACCACTAAATAACATGTGTATTTCTTTATCGTTAGGTTATTTGTACAAGTAGAAATAGTTGTCAGTTATTTTATAAAAAAAACCATCTCGGAGGTAGTGGCATAGCATTCGCTTCCTATTATGTGTCTCATTTGCATCAGCAACCTGATTTTTTTTTAAATTTCTGTACAAAGTTACTTCTATTCGTGCTGAGCTTGAAGGCCGTGATTATTTCTCCTACATTTGCTGTGTAGAGAATGAACAACTGTACAATATAAATAAACATGATTTATGTCCTGTCTCTAAACACTTCAACATTGCTAATCATTGCGAGATATCACATACTGCAGTTACTGGCATTTTTATGAAGGCAATACCGATGATATGATCTACATGGGGAGAAAGATTTCTTAAACGATTTTGGACTTTGACTCTACATGGATTAAATCAAATTCAAAGTTATACGTAATTGTGGATTCTTTTTTCCAGTTGCGGTTTAAACTGACACTTTTAATACTTTCCTCCTCTTCCTATATCCTATATTTTTTATAAGCAATTGTGCCAATCTTGCTTCCTTTGGTTTCTATTTTTTAAATTTTTTATTAATTGTTCTTCCATGTTATAGCATGTATCATATAATGTAAATTTAATTTTAATACTTGAGTTAAGTTATTTGTACTGATGGTGGCATTAGCCGAAGCGTCTACTTGTGTATTAGTCTGTTAATTTATTGTTTTGACCACACACTTCGTTTGTGTTTCTTGTATTTTATTTAAAAGTTTTATCGCATTACCATTCTTTATGATAGTCTATAATAGATCTCAGTGAAGCCTTTGTTACCGTAAGCATCAGAGACTTTTCAGAACATATCAAAATAACTTGGAATGGATGACTATCGGCTATTTGAAGCTAAATAACAAAAAAGAACACGGCACTCCTCTTTCAATTATAAATTATCCACTACTTTGTTTCTTCTTGCGTAGCTCCAACAAGCTATACCTGGGCTACTACTCTATATCAGTTTTAAAGCTATTCTAATAATACTTTTATTTAGATCTATACTATTTTAAAGTTTTAAAAAACACGAATTTAACACATATATATAATTTATTTCAAAGTTAACAAAAGAAGGAAAGGTTATTAAAAGTTAAATGTAAAGCTAAAATTATCTGCACCTTATAGCGTAATAAATGGTTTAAGAATTTAAACATGCGTATTGTTGTTAGATGTATGGAATAGATATTAAAAAGAAAAAAATGCTTGCTTAAATGTAATGTAGTTCAAAACACATAAAAGTGACAGTTTGGCATCAGAAAAGAAAGAAACAGAAATAAAAACTCGAATGAGTATTTAAACGCAATTTTCCAACAAGGAATTTCCGATTTTTTTATATAGGGAAATCATTCTAGATAAAAATTCAAATAAGTAATTCTGAAACGAAACACAATATGACGTCATATCCCCTCACGCTACATCACACCAAGAATGTGTCAATATAATGCGCACCACGCAACAATCTAACATAAGCATTCACAAAGCGGGAAAACCCCATTAACAATCATTCTAGATTACAGTAAAAGTAATTTCAAATCAATAATTTTGAAACTAAACAAAACAATTGCTTTCAAAAATTGCTTCTGAAATTACGGAGGGACGGTGGCATTTGACATTCGACTAATTGTCTCCTCACCATTGTTATAAATATTATTAGCTATTGTTTAACGTTTGTTTCAACACGATAGATGATATGGTTGGCGAGAAAGTGACAAAATACTTATATGTTTTCGGGTATTTCTTTTTCCAGGAAATCCAGTAAACCTTTTCGGTATTTTTTAGGCCGTTGCACATCCTTGGGACCTCCTTAGCATATTTGCAAAAGACCCGAATCCTCTATCTGGTATGGTTCAGGAGGAATTGCATGTGCAAGAGTTAGACATTTCGAATCTATAAACGCAATTTTTCCAAGGGAAATTGAGTTAAAAAATTAGACCGCTCTACTCATCTTTCATTCTTAAAGAGATTCCGGGACTTACACTTACAGTATTTAAATAATCACTCTGAATTTTCAATAATAAAGCTTGCCATTCCTCAGACTTAGAGTTAGTTTTATATATAGATATAAAAAGCTATACTTTTACAATTGTGTATAAAAGAATATTTTTTAAAAACTTGAAATAACTCAATAACATTACATTTTGTATATACAGATATATACAAGTGTGTGTGTGTACGTGTGTGTGTATGTGTGTGTGTGTGTGTGCGCGCGCGTGTGTGTGTGTGTGTGTTATAGCAAGACAAAAGCTTCTTCATATTGACACCAAACCCCATCCAATATTTAAAAAGGCGTTCCGAGTCTATACCGGAACTTTAGAGAAGAGTGCTCAAAAAGGGATATCACTTTTTTATGTTTAATTCTTTTTCTAAATTTCATCGGTTATCTTCAATGGAAAAAATACTAATGCTTAGTACAGCACTGTCCAACGCTGGGCCTGATGTCTTGTTTTGATTTACATTGGGCAGACATTTTAAGAAATAAAGAACTATTAGCACTAACTCCAATGAAAAATACATCTCATGGTAAGGATTAAATGTGGCGCCAAGGGAATCAATTTCATTTATTTGAGTGGGGTTACAGTGGTCGAGTGGCAGCGCGCTCGATTGGCGTACCAATGGTCTCGGGTTCGAATCCATGGGAAGCCAAGGATTTGTACCCGGGGCCTAGGGCGTCCCCGAGTCCACCCAGCTTCGAGTGGGAACCTAACACTAGTTAGGGAAATAAAAGGCGGCTGGGTAATGCGTGGAACCCTTATAGCCGTGGCCTGTGAACGCTGCATCACTTGCCAAATTCAACTGCTGCCTTGCAGATGCTCTTGGCTGACCATGTGCTATGGAGGCACATCCAGAAAAAACAGCAGGCTGAAGTCGGAGACCTCGGGCCAATTGGCGCAAAACTCGCCGGCACGCAAAACTCAAATTAAGAACGAAGAAGAAGAAGATTTATTTTAGTCTATTAAATCACCGGAACTTTAAGATTTTTTTTTGCGCAAGATAATGATATAAAATGTCGATATTTTGTTCTTCATGCTGATATTTGAATTTTAGGAAAGGAAAAGTTGTGTCAAGGTTTATTGGATTTACTAGAAGAATTGTTTCTCGGATATTAAGTAAAAGAGGATTGATGGAATTATAATAATTACATAATTGTAAGTTTAGAATGCATGACATGAAAGGACGCTATCAAATTGAAATCAAAAAGAATTTAGCATTCTTGTATCGAAGCCAATGTTCCCTTCTCCCTCTAATGTTCGTTGGTCCGTGTGCAAAGTGAAAAAAATCGTGTGCAAAGCCAATTTTTTGTTTGCGATAAGTTACTAAATTTGGTAATTCTAAACTGCTGCGCGGCGTCGGTCAGATGTCTGCGCGGCCGCATAGCCTCGCAGCTTAAGGGGGACATTGATCTAAGCTCGATTTTTACATCACCTCATATAATCAGACAAAGTTTTACTCAAAAATTATACTAAGTAAACAGTTGTTAAAATCATTATTCTTACAACAGTACACATCTTTTCACATAGAGCTGTCTTGCAAACACTAAGCAACTGGACCCTCTAAAGTCTACCACGATAAACTAACTTTGATGCGTTAAAACTATCAATAATTAAATAATAGACTCTAATATATATGTGTAGAAAAATAGATATAATATTTTTATCCAATTTTTGTTTCTGAATGTATGGGGTTAATTCATTTATGAATGATAAAAATAGGTCATCTTATCTAATATCAATTTTAGATCATAGTATTAAATGTCAAGAGTAGATAATGGTATTTAATAATAAAAAGAAATATTCAGCGAAACTATCATCTCTGGCATTGTTTATACAATTTAAGCTACGTAGGATGCTATTAAAAATTATAAATATATTGAGCCTGATAAATTATAAAATGTGAGAACACTTGAAGAGATAGTTATATTTAGTAATCAGAATATCCATACATCATCCGGGGTGTGATGACGGATCTCAAATAGGTTAACCATATCACTAAGCCATGGACGATATAAAAAATTGTTGGAGACAGAACCGCAGCATCCGTATTGAGTGGTAAGTAACTTAGTTGAAAAATCGCTATCGGGATAACGAGGAAAAAATTGACAATTGAAATGGCCAACAATCTGTTTACTTTTAGAGTTGCATCAGACCGAACTGTATCGGGTGTGATCAACATACTTTTCTGACTCGTGGATTCGCTGACATTTCCGGGATAGTAGGTTAGGTTTTCAAACTGTGTTTGTCCTTGTGAGAAGTATGGTTGTTGTTGGTGTTGAATGTAGAACTGTTGCCAATGCTGATGTTGGGGTTGGTTATAGAACTGTGGCGGTTGTTGTATATAGTCTGGATACACATGTCCATGTGTAGCAGGATCTGTTGGTGGTGACAAATGCGTTGAAATGTGTGATTCACTCGGGTTTACTGGAATCACTCCGGCTGGGTTCGGGGTTTGGGTTGTGAAAGCTGTCGCTTGGCTGCTTGAGTCAATAAAAGCTTGTGCAGGGCTGTTCCCTGTTTTTGATTTTCTATTCATGACAACGATTGAAGTGATAACTGCACCACATGCTGGTAAAATAATTGCAATGACAATCAAAGCTCGGCCCTGACTTAAAGTCTGGGTAGTCGGGCACGTGTTGGACATTCCTAAGGGTAAGATGATGATAAGTCCAAGTATCCACGGAAAACTGCTGTACGCCAGAGAATAAATAACTTTTTTGTTTTTATTGATGAGTGAGTTTTTGTGAGACTGAACTATTTCAAAGCCGAGGACCATCAGACCAATACCGTAAACGAAAGTGATGAGATATGGATCATAGACATAGACTGATACCAACATTTCACATGATATCCCTGTAAACATATAATCTCCAAACAAATTCTTGGTTTGAACAATCATAGGGAACAGAGCCAAAAGGATATCTCCAATGGCTAATGATAAAATGGTCAGAGTTTTCGGCTTGTAAATGAAATCAAGTTTCCGTGCATTCTTGAATATGAGCAAACCGTTACTCAGCAGTATGAGGAGGATGAAGATGATGTATAATGCCTTAGAAGCCTTTTGGTATACCACAGCTGGATTAAACTCATCGTTAGTGTAACTGTACAAGGCCATGTCTCTGACACAGCGTAAACTGATTTAAAAGCAAGTGGTGACACTTATGCTTTAAACAAAATCTGAAAAAGAAAATATGAATTATGAGCTACTTGGGATGTTTTAAAAATAAATTTCTTTGTTAGGAAATATCAGCGTTATGATCCGATATTTATGTTACATATTACTGTGAAGAAAATTATTGCGTACTACGCTTATCCTTGGTTTATGACTAAATTTGTATTTTTATTAGAGTTGTAAATTATAAATTTAAATTAATTTCAAGGCATTACAGCTTTTAACTAATATCTAAGTAGTAATGTCATCTTTAACATTTTCTTAACTGTGACTACTTTTTGGTTAATGGAGCGTCCAGGCTTGATCAATGAAAGATAAGTGGGATATTTTAAGGTACACAACAAATTAAGTGTATTGAATTATTTAATTAAAATCTGTTAGAGCTAGACAGCTGCAGTAAGACACGAATTAGAGGAGCCGCCTATTTTCACAATCCGTGGAGCATACGTCTAATTCTGAAACGTTCTATATCGAAACTATTTTACATATAAAAATAAAATAAACAATATTCTTATGTTAAGCTCCCGAAGCAGTAGGTACTATGATTTCAATACCATTCATTTTTTAACAATATACTCAATTTGGGGTAGATCTATCTATGTCTGGAATAGCAATGTTACAAACTGGAATAACCACAGCTTATTTTAGGAAATAACACTGTTATTATTCCCCGTTTGTCATCTTATCTGTTACGGATGCTCCTTCTATATAGATGATTATAGAGTCCTACACTTATCCATTATTTGATAGAGAATGTGAAGTTAAAATCCGTCCCCCTATCATGATGGATATTTTGCAACCTTTGACTAAGATCTATCAGATATAATCATATATATAGATATCCTCTGTGTGTTAAGGTCATATTATCATGCTTTCAGTGAAATATGAAGACTTCATTTTTGATGTCAGCATATTTTGGTTCTAATGCTCTAAGTGCAATTTTAAATTTTTCATTCCAATCGACTGAAAAAATATCCTTTCTTTAAATTTTCAATTCACGAATCTTAATATAAAGATGTTGGCTGAGATACAATCTAAAAATGTCAGGACATGGTACACGGACTACGGAACTGGACACGCTGAAGTCCTAATAGTTAAACAAGCGAAATTTGAGAACCATTCAAGATGACTGCCGTTAAATAAAAAAAGAAGGCTCACATTGAAACAGTCACGGTGAACGTTAATTCTAAGTAACTCCAGATGAGAAATTACATCTAAGCGATAACGTATGTTTGTTTCCAGGACAAAGATGATACAAAATGGCGCATTGGCCTCATGTACAAAATACAACTCCTTGGGATGATTAAGAACTTGTTTTTAAAAGCGAATCCATTCGTTCTATTTGAATCGCAATATTGAGTCCTTTTGCTTTGTTGGCGTGTGTGTGTGGTAGGAGAAAGCAAGTACCCTTCCACACCCCAAATCTAACAAAGACTTTTCCACACCCCAACTCTAACAAAGACTTTTCCAAACCCCAACTCTAACAAAGACTTTTCCACACCCCAACTCTAACAGAGACTTTCACAGTCCAACTCTAACAAAGACTTTTCCAAACCCCAACTCTAACAAAGACTTTTCCAAACCCCAACTCTAACAAAGACTTTTCCACACCCCAACTCTAACAAAGGCTTTTATACATCCCAACTCTAACAAAGACTTTTCCACAGTCCAACTCTAACAAAGACTTTTCCACAGTCCAACTCTAACAAAGGCTTTTCCACACCCCAACTCTAACAAAGGCTTTTATACATCCCAACTCTAACAAAGACTTTTCCACAGTCCAACTCTAACAAAGAGTTTTCCACAGTCCAACTCTAACAAAGACTTTTCCACACCCCTAACTCTAACAAAGACTTTTCCACACCCCAACTCTAACAAAGAGTTTTCCACACCCTAACTCTAACAAAGACTTTTCCACACCCCAACTCTAACAAAGAGTTTTCCACACCCCAACTCTAACAAAGACTTTTCCACACCCTAACTCTAACAAAGACTTTTCCACACCCCAACTCTAACAAAGAGTTTTCCACACCCCAACTCTAACAAAGACTTTTCCACACCCCAACTCTAACAGAGACTTTTCCACACCCCAACTCTAACAAAGAGTTTTCCACACCCCAACTCTAACAAAGACTTTTCCACACCCAACTCTAACAAAGACTTTTCCACACCCCAACTCTAACAAAGGCTTTTATACATCCCAACTCTAACAAAGACTTTTCCACAGTCCAACTCTAACAAAGACTTTTCCACACCCCAACTCTAACAAAAGACTTTTCCACACCCCAACTCTAACAAAGACTTTTCCACTGTACAACTCTAACAAAGACTTTTCCACACCCCAACTCTAACAAAGAGTTTTACACACCCCAACTCTAACAAAGACTTTTCCACTGTCCAACTCTAACAAAGACTTTTCCACACCCCAACTCTAACAAAGAGTTTTACACACCCCAACTCTAACAAAGACTTTTCCACTGTCCAACTCTAACAAAGACTTTTCCACACCCCAACTCTAACAAAGAGTTTTCCACACCCTAACTCTAACAAAGACTTTTCCACACCCCAACTCTAACAAAGAGTTTTCCACACCCCAACTCTAACAAAGACTTTTCCACACCCTAACTCTAACAAAGACTTTTCCACACCCCAACTCTAACAAAGAGTTTTCCACACCCCAACTCTAACAAAGACTTTTCCACACCCCAACTCTAACAGAGACTTTTCCACACCCCAACTCTAACAAAGAGTTTTCCACACCCCAACTCTAACAAAGACTTTTCCACACCCAACTCTAACAAAGACTTTTCCACACCCCAACTCTAACAAAGGCTTTTATACATCCCAACTCTAACAAAGACTTTTCCACAGTCCAACTCTAACAAAGACTTTTCCACACCCCAACTCTAACAAAAGACTTTTCCACACCCCAACTCTAACAAAGACTTTTCCACTGTACAACTCTAACAAAGACTTTTCCACACCCCAACTCTAACAAAGAGTTTTACACACCCCAACTCTAACAAAGACTTTTCCACTGTCCAACTCTAACAAAGACTTTTCCACACCCCAACTCTAACAAAGAGTTTTACACACCCCAACTCTAACAAAGACTTTTCCACTGTCCAACTCTAACAAAGACTTTTCCACACCCCAACTCTAACAAAGACTTTTCCACACCCCAACTCTAACAAAGACTTTTCCGCACCCCAACTCTAACAAAGACTTTTCCACACCCCAACTCTAACAAAGACTTTTCACACCCCAACTCTAACAAAGACTTTTCCACACCCCAACTCTAACAAAGACTTTTCCACACCCCAACTCTAACAAAAGATTTTCCACACCCCAACTATAACAAAGACTTTTCCACACCCCAACTCTAACAAAGGCTTTTATACATCCCAACTCTAACAAAGACTTTTCCACAGTCCAACTCTAACAAAGACTTTTCCACAGTCCAACTCTAACAAAGGCTTTTCCACACCCCAACTTTAACAAAGGCTTTTATACATCCCAACTCTAACAAAGACTTTTCCACAGTCCAACTTTAATAAAGACTTTTCCACACCCCAACTCTAACAAAGACTTTTCCACACCCCAACTCTAACAAAGACTTTTCCACAGTCCAACTCTAACAAAGACTTTTCCACACCCAACTCTAACAAAGACTTTTCCACACCCCAACTCTAACAAAGGCTTTTATACATCCCAACTCTAACAAAGACTTTTCCACAGTCAAACTCTAACAAAGACTTTTCCACACCCCAACTCTAACAAAGACTTTTCCACACCCCAACTCTAACAAAGACTTTTCCACACCAAAACTCTAACAAAGACTTTTCCACACCCCAACTCTAACAAAGAGCTTTACACACCCCAACTCTAACAAAGACTTTTCCACTGTCCAACTCTAACAAAGACTTTTCCACACCCCAACTCTAACAAAGACTTTTCCACACCCCAACTCTAACAAAGACTTTTCCGCACCCCAACTCTAACAAAGACTTTTCCACACCCCAACTCTAACAAAGACTTTTCACACCCCAACTCTAACAAAGACTTTTCCACACCCCAACTCTAACAAAGACTTTTCCACACCCCAACTCTAACAAAAGATTTTCCACACCCCAACTATAACAAAGACTTTTCCACACCCCAACTCTAACAAAGGCTTTTATACATCCCAACTCTAACAAAGACTTTTCCACAGTCCAACTCTAACAAAGACTTTTCCACAGTCCAACTCTAACAAAGGCTTTTCCACACCCCAACTTTAACAAAGGCTTTTATACATCCCAACTCTAACAAAGACTTTTCCACAGTCCAACTTTAATAAAGACTTTTCCACAGTCCAACTCTAACACAGGCTTTTATACATCCCAACTCTAACAAAGACTTTTCCACAGTCCAACTCTAACAAAGACTTTTCCACAGTCCAACTCTAACAAAGGCTTTTCCACACCCCAACTTTAACAAAGGCTTTTATACATCCCAACTCTAACAAAGACTTTTCCACAGTCCAACTCTAACAAAGGCTTTTCCACACCCCAACTTTAACAAAGGCTTTTATACATCCCAACTCTAACAAAGACTTTTCCACACCCCAACTCTAACAAAGACTTTTCCACACCCCAACTCTAACAAAGACTTTTCCTCACCCCAACTCTAACAAAGACTTTTCCACACCCCAACTCTAACAAAAGATTTTCCACACCCCAACTCTAACAAAGACTTTTCCACACCCCAACTCTAACAAAAGATTTTCCACACCCCAACTATAACAAAGACTTTTCCACAGTCCAACTCTAACAAAGACTTTTCCACACCCCAACTCTAACAAAGACTTTTCCACACCCCAACTCTAACAAAGACTTTTCCACACCACAACTCTAACAAAGACTTTTCCACACCACAACTCTAACAAAGACTTTTCCACACCCCAACTCTAACAAAGACTTTTATACATCCCAACTCTAACAAAGACTTTTCACATCCCAACTCTAACAAAGACTTTTCCACAGTCCAACTCTAACAAAGACTTTTATACATCCCAACTCTAACAAAGACTTTTATACATCCCCAACTCTAACAAAGACTTTTATACATCCCAACTCTAACAAAGACTTTTCCACAGTCCCAACTCTAACAAAGACTTTTCCACACCCCAACTCTAACAAAGACTTTTCCACACCCCAACTCTAACAAAGACTTTTATACATCCCCAACTCTAACAAAGACTTTTCCACACCCAACTCTAACAAAGACTTTTCCACACCCCAACTCTAACAAAGCTTTTACACACCCCAACTCTAACAAAGACTTTTCCACACCCCAACTCTAACAGAGACTTTTCCACACCCCAACTCTAACAAAGACTTTTCCACACCACAACTCTAACAAAGACTTTTCCACACCACAACTCTAACAAAGACTTTTCCACACCCCAACTCTAACAGAGACTTTTCCACACCCCAACTCTAACAGAGACTTTTCCACACCCCAACTCTAACAAAGACTTTTCCACACCACAACTCTAACAAAGACTTTTCCACACCACAACTCTAACAAAGACTTTTCCACACCCCAACTCTAACAAAGACTTTTCCACACCCCAACTCTAACAAAGAATTTTCCAAACCCCAACGCTAACAAGACTTTTCCACACCCCAACTCTAACAAAGACTTTTCCACACCCCAACTCTAACAAAAGATTTTCCACACCCCAACTATAACAAAGACTTTTCCACTGTCCAAATCTAACAAAGACTTTTCCACACCCCAACTCTAACAAAGACATTTGCACACCCCAACTCAAACAAAGACTTTTCCACACCCCAACTCTAACAAAGATTTTTCACACCCCAACTCTAACAAAGACTTTTCCACAGTCCAACTCTAACAAATCATTTTTCCACAGTCCAACTCTAACAAAGACTTTTCCACACCCCAACTCTAACAAAGACATTTCCACACCCCAACTCTAACAAAGACTTTTCCACACCCCAACTCTAACAAAGACATTTCCACACCCCAACTCTAACAAAGACTTTTCCACACCCCAACTCTAACAAAGACATTTCCACACCCCAACTCTAACAAAGACTTTTCCACACCCCAACTCTAACAAAGACTTTTCCACACCCCAACTCTAACAAAGACTTTTCCACATCCCAACTCTAATAAAGATTTTTCCACTACCCAACTCTAACAAAGACTTTTCCATAGTCCAACTCTAACAACATTTTTTCCATAACCCAACTGACACCCAAAGCATGACATAGAGACCACCCCAAAATACGATGTCTTAAATCCCGTGCTTTAAGAAAATGAAATATTTCACATCAACATGTCGCAACTGATTTAAGGTGCCTCTTGGTGTAAACTGTTCCAGTGATGAACAGAGCCACAGTGATTAAACTGGAAGCTAGTAAACATTGACTCTACTCATCTACGTGTCCGAACTATTGATTGTTCACCTGGGCCCTCAAATCAGTCGCACAAAGATCTCGAAATGGTCCTATAATAAGGTTGTGTCATTTCCCGTAAATATTTAAATGGGGACAAATGAGAAGCGTTAAAGTTAAGATGACGCTCGCTCAGTGAAGCTCACCAGCGATGTGCTCAACAAGAAACATATTTGGTTTAAACATACTCTATACTGAATCTTGCTTTAAATGTGCCTTTCAAATACTGCTTCATAGATAGTTAAAGTAATAACAACTCTACCATAACAGAGCGATGATCTCCTGAAACGTGGGTAATATATCATACAGAATGGGACTGCGAAAAAGCTTTTAAATAAAATACAAAATACACAAACAAATTGTGCAATTAAAACAATAAATTTGAGCTTTATTAATAAAGCTCAAATTTATAGTTTTAATTGCAAAATTTGTTTGTGTATTTTTTTTTAAACGTTGGTAGCATTAGATCTTGTTTTTTAATGACTATTTACAGTGATACTCCCTATTACATAAGTTACCTTACTTGAAGCTCCGTGGTCCGGTAATAAGCCTGCAATGTAGTCATCAGGACTGCACCATGCACACTTAGTAAACATCACATAACTTAGTTGCCAGTTCTCAACTTATAACATCTAAACCCAAATCTCAGCCACATATTTCTAATGTAAATTTGTTTTACACTTGCCTGAGCTTAACACTAACGATTAGGTGTGAATTTGGGCCAATGATAGAACCAAACTTTTGTCGCAGACGACAAATTGGCGACCGCTGATGTAAAATTTCAAAAGCCTGAGGCCACACGTTCCGAATGATAATATTTAAAACAAGTGGAAGTACTTATAACAAGGAAGTGACTCGAATCAAAGAGGAAGTTTGCTCAGATAATAAAATGTGTAGCTGCATTTTATGCTCTCGCATTGGCATTGGGTTTGAGTTAATAAAATGTTTTCACTTGACACATAAGAATACCTTTTTTATAATTATATCTTATCTTATCTGTTACAGACGCTCCTTCTATACAGAAGATTATTGCTTCCTACGCTTATCAATGGTTTGTGTCTAGTCTTGCATTCTTGTTAGAGTTTTGAATGTTGATAAAGGGTTGGTTTTCCTGGTTTCTTCAAGAAACCAATTCCACGCCCGAATTCCGGACGGGAATAACGGGAATAACGAGAATATGTATGTTTTTTTACTTGCATATGGAATAAGAAAAGTATTTTTATCTTTAGTCTATCTCAGGATTTTATTTCCAAATTATAATTAATTGCTTTATGTATTATTACTACTTTACTCTTGGTTCTTCTATCCTCTAGTGTTTCAATGTTTAATGATTCAACTAATAATGTTATTCTTGTCAGTTTTGAATGTTCTCCAGTAATGAATCTGGTTGATCTTTTGTTGAAATGGCTCTAGTTTATCAATGTTTTCTTTGGTTAATGTGTCCAATACAGAAGATGCATATTCTAGTACAGGTCTCACCAAAATGAGGTAGCATTTTAGTTTTATATTCTTATTACATCTTTAAAAGTTTATTTTTATAAAGCCTAAGGTTTGTTTTGTTTGATTTTTTAATAATTTCATTGACATGGAGATTGTTAAGTCTCTATTTATACGATTGCCTTTCTTCCTGTTTGCCACTCTTCCAGCCCTCAGTACAAAGATAAATGACGCAATGATATCTTAACATCCATGTATTTATTCCCGTATACAATCTGGGCGCTCTTCATAGAACAACATCAGATATGACTTTCACAGAGACAGTCTCACTATTCGTACACTGGCTGTATATCTATAGCACTTACAATTCTCCCAGACTGTCTGTCGCATTCAAAGTGTAACGAGTAACGCTCTCTTCACAACTATCTATCCAACTCGACATATTATAAGCCCACTCAGTACCACTCAACCGTACTCGGACACTCACATCTCGTCTGCCCTATTCTGCTCTGTGACCAACACACACTCACGTGATCAGTTAACTAAAAATCCTCCACGCGAACTCGTGTCCACTCAAGTGATCACATAGTCATCCACAATCCGCAGTGATTCTCATACCCCTGACATGGATTCCATGATAGTTTCTCATTTATTATTTTGCATCTTTGGTTTGGGTTTTTTTCCATGAATGAAAATAGTTTGAATGTATTGTTTATTTTTTTCTTGGTTACGCTTAATAGTTTACACCTTTTTGGGTGAAAAGACATACTGAATGTAGTTGCCTATTCTGTTGATTTATCTAAGTCTTTTTGTAAGATTTTGCTATATTGTTGTGATTTAATTGTTCTATATATTATACGATCATCAGCAAAGAACCTTGCTTTTGTTCCTCTTGACATGTTGTTGGGTAAATAATTTATATAGATTAAAAATAGTAGGGAACCTATCACCGTTCCTTGTAGAACTCCTGTGTTAAGTGCTAGTGGTGTTTATTTCGATTCATTGATTATTACATTTTGCTCTCTATCCAAAATGACGTATTGGATCCAATGGTGCACGGGACCTGAGATTCCACAGTAGTCAAGTTTTTTTTAGTTAACGACCAGTGGTCGTTTGATAAAGTCTTTTAAAATTGGATCACATTGTCCATATTTTGTGTTTATTAGCACAATAACAACATAGAACAAAGAGACTTTTTTATTTTTATTTTAGAGACATTAAAATTAAAGTTACCAATTCAATAAAGTGAACAGAGCGTCTTTGTCTTCTAATTTAATAAAAGGGAGGCTACAACGGGGATAAAATGTATTGACGTGAATTATTTCCCCTGATGCTGACAATGATCATGTATTATGTATTGATGTATTCACTCGAGTATTCTTGACTTCCACTGTAGTTTTGGGAAAATTTTCAATAGCCTTGCAATATGCCACCCACACACAGTCATTTTGTTTCCTATTTTGTCACCTTGGCAAAGATGACTGGCAGATACGATGTTACTTAAGTATCGCTGGTAAAGTATGGAGACCACGTACTACTAAAGATCGGCTTTATTAATATTAAGGGACGGGGGATGGAGGGGGTTGGGGCGGTTATCTCAAGTATGATCCGACCCCGGTGCTGTTTAATTGAATGTGCGTGTTGAGACACACATTGAAAACAATTTTTTATTGCAGAGAACGGTTAAAAAAATACCAAAAAAACAAACACATAAATGAATAAAAATCTTTAATTGTTACCTGGTAAAGTCGGGCACTTATGAATAGATCCAAAGATTTCAAAATGTGAGAAAGTAATGGCTAGAAGCCTAATATTTCCGCCAGCTTGTCATTCGGTTACTTTGCCCTGTCTAAAGAAAAAAAAACGCATTCCTTTATCTGATATCAAATAAACATTTTATGATCGCTACATAAAATTATAAAATTTTCTTTTTCAATATTTAGGAAGTTTGTTTTTTTAACTGAGCTCACGCGCTGACACTGTGCTCACTTTTAATTCATTATTTTTGGATGTCACTGTCATCAGAAAGCGAGTTTCTTCTCCAGTACGTAGATAATTCTAGCACAAGACATGTTTTCAGCTACGGATATTCTCCATTTATGTTTGTCCACGGCGAGCAAGAATAGGGCAAATAGAGAGCATTTTGTCCCCATCAATTTCATAAAATAGCCGATACCCTTTTTGCTATTCTGTTGGGGAAGGAAATAAACTTTAAATTTAAAGCTAAATTGACAGATTCTATTTTATAAAGCCAAGCTTCACCAATGACTGCAAAGAATTTGGTCGGCAAATCAGCTTGAAAAAGACAAACATCATGGCCAAAGTCACATGTTCTCCACCTACCATCAATATTGACAATGAAAAATTGGAGTTCATCTTGGGTTCAAAGGTTTACAATTCACTGTCCATCGAGGACGAAATAAATAGTAGAATTGGCAAAGCAGCTTCCACAATGGCTAAACTAAATAAACGGGTCTTGCAAAACACCAAGCTAATGGAGAAAACCAAACTGTGTGTCTATCGAGCCAGTGTCATCAGTACGCTGCTATACCTAGACATGGACCACTTATACATCCCATGAGCGAAAGCTTAATAGCTTCCACTTGAGGTGCCTGCGTCGCATACTTGGCATTAAATGCCAGGACAAAGTGCCAAATAGTGAGGTCCTGATGCGTTCCCATATCCAAAGCATGTTCTCAATCCTTAGTAAAAGACGCCTAAGATGGCTAGGACATGTAAAAAAAATAAGCCTTAATCGTATCCCCAAGGACCTTCTATATGGAGAACTGGCATCGTGAAAGAGAAAGACAGGTCCCCACGTATCCAATTTAAAGATGTCTTCCATAGAGACAGGAAAGCAGCCAGAATAAGCACACGTGACTGGGAGTGTAAAGCAGAAGACCGATCTACGTGGCTTACAGTTGTCAATGAATGCATCATAGTAGCCGATGAGCGAAGGATGGAGGAGGCTACAGACAGAAGAGCTAGGAGAAAGGCCAACGCATTGGGAAGCTTATAACTCGTGCGAAAAAGACTGTCACTCAAGGATAGGACTGCTCAGCCACACGAGGAAGTGAAGCCCAACCCAATGGTGATGCACCATCGTCTCTCGAGGCGGAAGGATGCCGATAACGATATCAGGGGGAAATGAATAATGAAGTATGACATAAGACAAAAAATTACCAAATATTTGGTTCAGTTTTTCTATATCACGTATAATGACTTTTTTGTTTTGTATTATCGTCATAGCTTACATTTTTCCTGGATAATATATTTCATATTGCTGTGTAATAGCTTTCATTTCACGGTATAATAATTTTATTGTGTAATTATCTGACCCGTTGCGCTTTGTAACTATCTCAGTATGAAGGAATAAATTCAAAGACACACATGAGTGGTACATTTAAAATTTATAATGCCAGAACCTTTGCGGTAGCGTGTTAAAAAAAATTCCTAATGTCATGGCGATCGGATAAATGAAATATTATTTTAAAAAGCTTCAATCTAAAAAAAAACTATATTAAGGGCCTCCACCTCCAATTAGTGATAATTCGTTTATTTTACTGCCATTGTACTTTTTTTATCGCCAACATCAACAACTTATCACATTATTAGCCTGATAAGTTGAATAAAACAATTATTATAAAGCTTATATCATGTTAAAATAAAACATAAATTTAAATGGTCATGGCGTTCCAAATGATGCAAGATGTAAATTTCAAAATCCCTATGTATTGCATTCTGGATCACAATGGATCCCTGAGTTGAATATGTCAAGAGCGTGTAAAATCGCAAGGCGAAAACAATCTTAAAAGTTTACAACAGGAATGTTTGGCTCCCTGCCAAAAAGGATTGAAAATAATTAGCAGTTAAATGTCCCATATGAATTTTAATATGGGTCATCAAGTATTTATGTACCAACTTTTATTGGTTGCCCGGGTCCCATAAGCTTTTATTTTTAATAATCTTTTCACTTGAAGATATGTGATGATACTTGTATTCTAAAGGCGCTCACATGAGAATGGATTGTTTTTTTACACTCACTTGTGTTGTGTTAGTTTTGTGTGGTTGGTTTACTTGGGGATGAGTGGTGTTGCATGGTTGTGTATTTATGTGTGTGTGTGTGTTGAGTGGTGTTGTATGGTTGTGTATTGATGTGTGTGTGTGTTGAGTGGTGTTGTATGGTTGTGTATGGATGTGTATGTGTGTTGAGTGTCGTTGTATGGTTGTGTATTGATGTGTATGTGTGTTGAGTGTCGTTGTATGGTTGTGTATTGATGTGTATGTGTGTTGAGTGGTGTTGTATGGTTGTGTATTGATGTGTATGTGTGTTGAGTGATGTTGTATGGTTGTGTATTTATGTGTGTGTTGAGTCGTGTTGTGTGGGTGTGTATTTATGTGTGTGTGTGTGTGTGCTGAGTGGTGTTGTATGGTTTTGTATTTATCTGTGTGTGTTTTGAGTGGTGTTGTATGGTTGTGTATTGATGTGTGTGTGTGTTGAAAGATATTTTATTAATGCTAATAGAGGGGATTGCATTCAAGGAGTGTACATCCAGGTCATAATATTAGATGCGTTTCATTGTATATAGACCCAGGTTACGGTAAGGTTACTATAGGAGTGACCATTTTCAAAGGAGTGGGACTGATACAGTTTTAAGGAGTGGGAATGATACAGTTTTAAGGAGTGGGAATGATACAGTTTTAAGGAGTGGGAATGATACAGTTTTAAGGAGTGGGAATGATACAGTTTTAATGAGTGGGAATGATGCAGTTTTAAGGAGTGGGAATGATACAGTTTTAAGGTGTGGGAATGATACCGTTTTCAAGCAGATAAAAGCTACTAACATACACTAGATGCGCGGAAAGTAACAAGAAAAATTCATTAAAAAATATCACAGGAAAATATTCATAATTAATTATACACAAAATGTCAAATGTTTAAACATTTCAATATAAAGTCATGAAGACATATTATGATATTTTAGTTTATTATAGTATTAGAAATATAAGTTTTCACGATCTTCATTGATGTTTGCAATTAACACAATTCATGAACGTCCCGCACAACAGCCCTATTGTTTTGATACTTTTGGTAAATTCTCGAATACAATATCATTGATAAGTCATTTTTTAAATAAAAAGCATTTTAATTGATATACTTAATTATATATTTCTACGGGAAAGCTTGGAGCCCACGAATGGTAATTTTTTTTAAAGCACAATATAAAGTAACAAGTAAGCAATGACTTCATTGATTTCACAAAAAATCAATTTTGATGTAAATGTTAATTTGAATTTAATATATTTGTATTTGTCTTTTAGTGCTAGTGTCTTGTAATTTAAAGGAATAGTTATGTGATCATCTCCCTTGCGAGATCAGAGCTCAGATCTTGTCGTTATTGACAAAACTTGTGACGTTAATTTGGAGTGGTCCGAGGTTATTATAGCTATTATGTTATTAGACTGAGACAATAAAAGTACTGAATGGGAGGATTTAGTTGCTATTTAATAATAGACAACACGTGCAGTGAAAAACAAAGTAGTTCGATAGTTAAGATGCTCAACGAAATTAAGATCAAGAGTTCACAGTTTCAAATAGATGGCAATAGGAAAATAATGACGAATGTATATGGGCAAAAAACTCAGAAATAGACTCTTAGAATTTGGAAGAACTTTGTAAGAGACGTGTTGTTGTGTTTACATAGTATGAGAGTTCGACTTTACTTGACTGGGTATGAAGCTCGTGATTTGTATTGTGAAGGGAAAGAGAGAATGGCTATAGATGAAATGTTCAAGCTATTAAAGGGAAGGTTGTTATACAGACCACAATCTGTTGATGTCTTGTTTCTTGCAGTTATACTTTTACATGATAGACTATTAGATAGTGTCAGAAGTTGACCAAGGATCAAGACCATTACTACTAGGGGTCTACCGAATATCGGCCTCGATATCTCGATATCGGCAATATCGGTATCGGTAGCATGTAAAGAAACCGATATTGACGTCACCGATATTTTTTTTTACGTCAATTAAAAAAAAACTTAAAAACCCTATCATTTAGATTTACATTATCTCGACAAATTATTATATCGACCCCGATACCGGTATTGAAATAGCCAAAAGAGTCCTAGTATTAATATGCACAGCCACGATACAGTGTGCCATGTGCTATGATATTGTTTAGGTATCGGCCGTTTTCCTATACTCGGAAATACTATGTAAATAGTGCCGATGCCAAGTATACCGTAATCTAATATATAAAGATGAAAGTTTGTGTGTTTGTTTGTTTGTGTGTTTGTTTGTTACCAATGGAAATCTACACCGTTGGACCCAGGATGCTGAAATTTTGCATGGGGCTCTCATTCGACCCTAGACAGGTCGTAGGCTATGTTTCAACCCCAGGTGACCACCCCTAGGGTAAGGGGGCCCATAATCAGAAAATGTAGAGCCAAATAAAGACAAAATAAATTCTCATTTCGATATTGAACAGCTTCATGCGGGCATTCAAAACGAGTTCATTTTGGTGCGTTATTTTTTACAATACTTTATTTTTAGCTGTGCGCTTTCAAAAATCTTTTATTGTCAAATTACGGTGCGCACCTTTTCGTGTACGCATCTAAAAGTGAGCAGTGTAATTTTATTATAATAACATTCATATTTGTTTTGGCCTTGCGGTACAAAACAGTGGCCTTTTATACAAATACTTTCTTGATATTATAGATCTGTTAACACTATTTCATTACATTTGTCACACGATGTATGGTATTTATTTTTAAATTAAGAGTTTTATTATGTTGTTTCTAATGACTCAAATTTTAATTTAAACAAATAAAAGAAATTGCCCAAGTCAAAAAAGCTTAATCGTAATTTAGAGGAACTATACGTTTGTTTTTCTTAAAATTTGATGCGTGTTCTATATTAATTTTTCTTGCTTATTTTACTTGCTCAATCCCTTAAATTTAATTATTAACGTAAATCATCAAGGAATATTACATGCATATAAAAGCCTACGACCAATGCTGTGTTTTTTTTATTACATACGCTCTATAAATTTACAATTTAAACCTTTCTACCGGACTTATAAACATAAGCATATTAAACTCAATACAAGTGAACCTATAAGCAATTAATTAAGTTGGGCGGCGAATTGAATATGCCATGGTCATTACGCTGTTGCGGAATAACAAAAGCCATTTTAAAAATAGATGTTTAGTCAAACATAGCATCTTTTTTTCCTATTTCGTAAATAATTTATTTATTTTGCAGAAACTAAATCTGTTGTTTGAAATATAATTTACAAACTATGATGTCCCATCGGGAAACATGGTCCAAAACATACTTGAATTCTTTTTTAAAATTATACCTATTACATAAAAGCCGTAAATTTAAATCGTATAACATAGAGACAAATATAAAAAAAAGCATTATATATCATTTCCATATTAAAACACTAATAAATAAAGACTATCAAAAAGTATACAATTTATTTTTGGAGCAGTACTGCATTATAAGACTTCATTTTAAGCGCCCGCCTTTAAATTAACTTTAATTGACTAAAAATTGACTATAATTTTGTTCACTTTTGTCCCTTTCTACAAAACGGTCCATTTAGCGATGGATTCCAAAATCTTATATGTTGCTGTTTCACCAAGGGATACAATTCTTTTTTGATTCCCGTTTTGAGATAAGACATTATATTTTGTAAAAAAAAATTCCTGTTTTTGTTTCTGGAAATTAGATAAAGGGCGATTTTTACTAATTACTTTTAGTTCAGAGTTGAGTCGTGCTTAATTGTTTTTAGTATGATTCGTAAATTTTACAGACTTTTAGTCAAATGGGAAGTTGGACCATTAGTGAGAGGGGGCTTAGGCTTTTATTAGTATAGAAAAGGGGAGGGCACTAAATGAAGTTAATCAAGAGAAATACAAAAAAATAAGAAGAAAGTAAATCGTTGCATACACATACATACTTAACAAATAACTATTTGAATATTTTCAACAACATAATAAAACTTGCTCATTACTATAAACTTACTTATTAAAATAAGAATCAATGATCTTGACATGCATATAAAGGCCTAGGACCTATGTTGTCATTTCATGTTTACATAATTTTATGTTTACATAAGCTAAACAAATTAACTATTTAAACTTTAGCTAACGAA
The DNA here is from genome assembly GCA_944989445.1 of Ampullaceana balthica. Classification (NCBI taxonomy): domain Eukaryota; kingdom Metazoa; phylum Mollusca; class Gastropoda; family Lymnaeidae; genus Ampullaceana; species Ampullaceana balthica. The sequence continues at coordinate 95,689 of CALYLW010000521.1, read as the reverse complement.
CTTATTAAGAAAGTCATTAAACTTAACACAAGTGAACCTAAAGATCACTAATTCCGTGTAGTTAGAAGCATAAAACTCTGGGTGGTTGTTAAGTACACTTCCGTGGTGGTAACGAGCAAAAAAAATATTTAAATATCAATTTTCATATAGCCCATATAATGAAAAAAACGTCTTTGTGCCCCCGGCCCCCATGACTGAATTGCAACTTTTTTACGCAAATGATCGTCGTGAGAGGCTACTCAACAACTTCCCAAAGTTTCATGCTTCTACCTACACGCGAAGTTGGAGAATTCAATTAGTGATGAGTCAGTTTTTTTATATAAGAAAAAAAACTACATAGCCTATGACCTGTCCCGGGTCAAATGAGGGTCCCATGCAAAATTTCAGCACCTAGGTCCAACGGTGTGGCATTCTATGAGTAACAAAACAAACAAAAGAAACAAACAAACAAACTTTCATCTTTATATATTAGATGGGGTTTTCCCGCTTTGGGAATGTCAATGTTTGACTGTTGCACAGTGCGCACTATTTTGACACATGCTTGGTGTGACGTAGTTTGGTGTGGGATGACGTCAATAGAGAGATATGCTAGAGGGACGATTTTGTAGCGGAGAGCACGCACAGTGTTGTTATTATTTTGCCTTGAAGGATTTCTTTGTTCAATTAAAATATTGATTCTTCTGATGGTGTTTTTACTTATTGAGTTGAAGCCTTGTGAGTCATAAAAATCATTAGAACTTGACATTCTTAAGAAGAACAAATGAAATTAATCTCTTTAGAATGTGTTTTTTAAGATTTTACTATAACTAACCCTACCTAACCAAACTTGAAGTAGTAAACAAGTTTATATATTAGCTTATCTAATACCTTTCAGCCATTTAGTGGTGCTAATAGAATAAATTAAATTCATCTGTTCATTGATGTTAAGAAGGATGAATTAAATACATATATTTATTGATCTTGTGAAGGTTAAATTAAATAAATCTCTTCTGAATATTTTTTTTTGGATCTTATAATCAATACAAAATATCACTAAACAAATTATATATCCAAAACTTAAATTAACACTTCACCTGTTTTACAAATGTCTAAACACAATTGATGTGTCCGAATTAAACAAATAGTCATGGGGTAGCAAAATTTAAACTAATTTAATAATTTACTTATAAGTTACTTATTTATCTAAGTTACTTATAAGTTTATTGATGCTAAAAGGGGGGGGGGAACCTTCAGTATGGTATTTAAGAAGAAAGTTTTAACAAAGGGAAATACTTAAAAGCAGTTGTACACTAAAACAATATATAAGCTATTATGTTCCAATCTTTCTTCAGAGAAATCATGCCCCCAAAAAGAAAAACTCAATTAGGTCGTGTTTCTAAAACGGCAAAGAAGCAAGCCTTACATAGAGAAAATGAAACGAATGAACAAACACAGGCAAGACTTGCTGTTGAGAGAGAAAGAGTTTCAATCAGAAGAGCTAATGAAACCAGTGAACAAACACAGGCAAGACTTGATGATGAGAGAGAAAGAGGTTCCATAAGAAGAGCTAATGAAACCAGTGAACAAACACAGACAAGACTTGATGATAAGAGAGAAAGAGTTTCAATCAGAAGAGCTAATGAAACCAGTGAACAAACACAGGCAAGACTTGATGATGAGAGAGAAGGAGTTTCAATCAGAAGAGCTAATGAAACCAGTGAACAAACACAGGCAAGACTTGATGATGAGAGAGAAAGAGTTTCAATCAGAAGAGCTAATGAAACCAGTGAACAAACACAGGCAAGACTTGATGATGAGAGAGAAAGAGTTTCAATCAGAAGAGCTAATGAAACCAATAAACAAACACAGGCAAGACTTGATGAAAAAAGAGTCAGATCTTCAATGAGAAGAGCAAATGAAACAAAAAAACAAACCCAAATAAGACTTGCAGACCAGAGAAATGGAAATTTAAACAGAAGAAGAAATGAAATGCAGCAAGACCTAAAAGGTGCTGCTCATCAATATGACCCAGATATTCCATACCATCAACATGAAAAGGTCAACATTGGTGAGATGAACTTGATCTGCAAGCATTGCAGTGCATTTAAATGGAAAGATGAGCACCCTGGAATGTGCTGTTCAAATGGCAAAGTTAAACTAGAGACTCTGCAACATCCACCTGAGCCACTTGATCATTTGCTTCAAGGTGTATCTCAAACGTCTAAACGCTTCCTAGCCAACATCAGAAAATACAACTCATGCTTTCAAATGACATCTTTTGGTGCCAGCAAAGAAATTCGTGAACAAGGATTCATGCCAACATTTAAAGTTCAAGGCCAAATTTATCACAGGGCTGGATCTCTGCTGCCAGCTGAAGGCGAACCACAGTTTCTGCAGATCTATTTCATGGGAGACCAAGCTAGAGAAGTCCAACAAAGATGTGCAAACTTTCCAGACTTGCAACAAAATGTTGTTTTGGAGTTGCAAGAACTCCTACATGCAAACAATGCCTACCTTCAAATTTTCAAGACAGCTCTAGAAAGAATGCCAACTGATGAATACAAAGTTGTGATACGAGCTGACAAAGCACCAAGACATGAACACCAAAGGCGGTTCAATGTACCAACATTTGATGAAGTGGCCATTGTCATGGTAGGAAATGAATTTGACAGACGTGACATTGTCCTTCAAAAGCGAAACAACCTTCTCCAAAGAGTTGCAGAAACTCATCGCTCTTATGATGCTCTGCAATATCCCCTAATGTTTTGGCAAGGTGAAGATGGGTACTCCTTTGGCATTCCTCAGACAAACCCAGACACGGGAAACAATGTTTTGGGTAAAAAGGTTACAGCAATGGACTTTTATGCATATCGAATCATGATTCGCAGTGGTGAAGATAACCATCTCTTGAAATTTAGACAGCTGTTCCATCAATTCATCGTAGATATGTACGCGAAAATTGAAAGTGAACGCTTGCTCTACATCCGTCTAAATCAAAAGAAGCTGAGAGTTGAAGACTACATTCACCTCAGAGATGCCATTGCAAATGATGCCAATCCAAATGATCTGGGGAAAATGGTTATCTTGCCAGCAACATTTACAGGAAGTCCAAGACACATGCATGAGTACACTCAAGATGCTATGACTTATGTCAGAAATTATGGAAGGCCAGATTTGTTTATCACCTTTACATGCAATCCACTATGGCAAGAAATTCAGGCTCATCTTTTACCTGGCCAATCAGCAGTGGATCGACATGATTTGGTTGCTAGAGTCTTCAAACGAAAACTATCAAAATTAATGGGAGTCATTACAAAAAGTCATGTCTATGGTGAAACGAGATGCTGGATGTACTCAATTGAATGGCAGAAGAGAGGCTTACCCCATGCACACATCCTAATCTGGCTGATGAAAAAATTACGACCTAATCAAATTGACAATGTAATCTCAGCAGAAATACCAAACTCTACACAAGATAATTTTTTGTTTGAAATTGTTGTGAAAAATATGCTGCATGGACCCTGTGGAAACTTGAACAGAAACTCTGCTTGCATGGTTGATGGGAAATGCTCAAAAAAATATCCAAGGAATTTGATACAAGAAACTAAAACTGGTGAAGATGGCTATCCTGTGTACAGACGCCGTAAACCAGGAGATGGTGGTTTTACTGCAAAAATCAAAATGAAGGTTGGTTCAACATATCAAGAAATAGAAATGGACAACAGATGGGTGGTTCCCTACACTCCAATTTTGACAAAAATGTTTCAAGCTCACATAAATGTCGAATCTTGCCAATCTGTCAAGGCCATCAAATACATCTGCAAGTACGTCAATAAAGGAAGTGACCAGGCCGTTTTTGGTCTTGAAGGAAACCAAGAGAATCCAGATGAGGTGCAAAAATTTCTAATGGGTCGTTACATCAGCAGTAATGAAGCAGTCTGGAGAATTTTGAATTTCCAAATTCATGAACGGTATCCAACAGTTGTTCACTTGAGTGTTCATCTTGAAAATGGGCAAAGAGTATACTTCAACCAAGAAAATATATATCATCAAATTCTGGAGCCACCAAGAACAACTTTGACAGCTTTTTTTCAACTGTGCCAACAAGACGACTTTGCAAAAACCATTCTCTATTGTGTTGTTCCAAGGTACTATACTTGGAATGCTTCTCAAAAATTATTTAAACGCCGAAAACAAGGAGCAGATGTTGAATATCATCCAGGGATAAAATCTTCAGATGCATTGGGACGTGTGTACACCGTTCACCCATCTAATGCAGAATGCTTCTTTTTGAGGATGCTACTTCATGTTGTTAGAGGACCAACATCCTACACTGACTTAAAAAACTGTTGATGGTCATGTGTGTGCTACATTTAGGGAAGCTTGCCAAATGCAAGGGCTACTAGAAAACGATCACCATTGGGTCTTGACCATGGAGGAGGCGTGTACATCTCAATCACCTACCCGTTTGAGACATCTGTTTTCAATTTTGCTGACAACATGCTCTGTTTCTAATCCACTTGCTCTCTGGGATACATTTAAAACATATTTGAGTGAGGACATTATGTTGCAAACCAAGAGAGAGAATCAAACACTGCTAATTGAGTTCTCTAATGAGATTTACAAAAGGTGTCTTATGTTGTTGGAGGATTTGTGTGTATCAATGTCAGGAAGGAACCTTGACCAGTTTGGGTTACCAACGCCTCAAAGAAATGAAAACAATCTTCAGAATAGTGAAATTCTACGAGAACAAAATTATAACACAAATGAATTGATGGCCTATGTCTCAGAAAATCAACCACGTTTAGTTGAGGATCAAAGAGCTGCCTACATTCACATCTTAGAACTGGTTACCTCAAAAAAAGGTGGAATCATATTCCTTGATGCTCCAGGAGGTACAGGTAAAACATTTGTGATCAATTTGCTCTTGGCTACAATCAGACGAGACAAAGGTATTGCTCTAGCCGTTGCTTCTTCTGGCATAGCATCAACATTGCTTGCCGGGGGTAGAACAGCTCATTCTGCCTTCAAGTTACCTTTGAACATGAACCATTCTGAGAATGTAACCTGCAACATATCAAAAGGATCAGGAAAGGCCAAGGTACTAGAACAGTGTTCTCTCATTGTCTGGGATGAGTGTACAATGTCACACAAGCGAGCTCTTGAAGCCTTGAACAACACTCTTCAGGATTTAAAAGGAAACACAAAACTAATGGGAGGAACAGTTGTGGTATTAGCTGGAGATTTTAGACAAACTTTGCCTGTCATTCCAAGGTCAACACCAAGCGATGAGTTGAATGCCTTCCTCAAAGCTTCAACTCTGTGGAAACAGGTCAAGAAAATGACTCTGACCACCAACATGAGAGTCCATTTACATGGAGATAATGCAGCAGGCTACTTCTCACATCAATTGCTTCAACTTGGCGATGGAAAGTGGCAGGTAGACCCAGCATCAGGAACAGTTTCTTTCCCATCAAATTTTTGCACTGTAGCAAAGTCACTTGAAGAGTTGAAACTTGCCGTTTTTCCAAACATCCAAGACCAGTTTAAAAATCCTGAGTGGTTGTGCGAAAGGGCCATTCTTGCTCCAAAGAATTCAAGTGTCAACAGCATCAATTCTCAAATTCAAAATTTTCTACCAGGCATTTCAAACAACTACAAATCTATTGATACGGTTACAGATCCGGCCCAAGCTGTTTACTATCCAACAGAATTTTTGAATTCATTAGATCCTCCTGGCATGCCATCACATAACTTGGAACTTAAAATCGGAGCTCCTATCATACTTCTGAGAAATTTTGGATCCCCCTAAACTATGCAATGGAACACGATTGAGCATCAAGCATCTCTTACCTCATGTAATAGAAGCCACAATTTTGACAGGCTGCGCCAAAGGAGAAGATGTCTTCATCCCAAGAATTCCACTCATACCAACAGATATGCCTTTTGATTTCAAGCGCCTCCAGTTTCCAATCAGGCTTGCATTTGCCATGTCTATCAACAAGGCACAGGGACAGTCTTTAAAAGTGGCAGGCATTGTACTTGAGGAAGCATGCTTTGCCCACGGACAGCTATATGTGGCATGTTCTAGAGTTGGGTCACCAACAAATCTTTTCATTTTTGCACCAGACGGAAAAACCAAAAATATAGTCTATCGACAAGCCTTAATATAAGCAATATATAAATTACATGTACTTATTTTTAATTACATTTCAATTTATTTTTTAAATTGTTTTTCAATGAATGAATTGAAATATTTTTTTTAAAAATCTGTTGACTATTATTTTAATCGTGCGACGCCGGGTAACCCGGCTAGTTGCTATAATAAATGGATAACATGTAAACATTATGTTCACGTAATTGCTCTAATAGCAAAGATGCACGCAGAATCGCAGATGTCTAAAACATTTCGTTTCGTATGGAATAACAAAATGTACCGTGTGAAGACTTGTTGTCATTGGCAAACATTCATCCTTCAACCTCATTTGCACTCTATTACTATTACTTTGTTCTCATTGTTTCATTCATATAAGGTGGCCGTGTGCAAAAGCCATTAAACTATTGGTTAGAATTAATAATTATGAGTCAAAGTTGAAGTTTCAAAGGAGTTGCTAATGTTGCTTGTACATTTTTATAAAGGACGGTTCGTTTTGTCATGAGTCCTATGTAGGTCATGATCTGGAATTTGTAAACAAATCAGAAACCTCGTTTCGGCAACAAAAAATCGGCAATATCGACAAAACTGCATATCGGTAGACACCTAAATTATAAAATATAAATAATTGCGAGTGATAAATTTAATAATGACGTCATCAAATATGACCGCTGTTACATTATGTTCTAACAAATACTCATATTGGCACTCATATCGGGAAAAAATATCGGTAACATCGGCAAAAATGCATATCGGTAGACCCCTAATATAAAATATAAATAATTAGGAAAGATAAATTTAAGAATGACGTCATCAAATATGACAGCTGGTTTTTGTCCTTACAAATACTCATATTGGCACTCATATGGGAAAAAAATATCGGTAATATCGGCAAAATGCATATCGGTAGACCCCTAATTACTACTACATTGTGTCAGAAGTCTTGAAGTCCTAGACTATAACATGGTGTAAGAAGTACTGACTCCATTGCTATTACTTGGTGTCAGACTATAACTACTACAGACTTTATTTAGCTCAAACGCATTTATTTAATAATATTATGGAGTTTAAACATATATAGACAAACTGACATAAGAAAATCATTGAAAAACTACAAACAAATGAAATACATTTTAAAATAAAATTTTATTAAGATTTTTACACATTCCGTCTATTTACAAAATGCCCATGGCATTAAAAATGTACACACATATTTACAAATCACAGCATTTCACACAAGGTCTAGGGTAGGTAATCCATAAAATTATTTTCCGTATGTGGATTTATTGATATTATCTAAATTAAGCCCTTTACATACAACATCTTCTTTTTCATTCTTAATTTAGATCTCTCTATTTGTAAGGTAAAAAATTGCAATTTTAATAAATTAATTACCTAACAATTGTGTCAATAATTACCAGTTTATATATATTTTAAAAACTTAATTATTAGCAATGCTCTATACTTTTTATACATAGAATAATTTTGTTATTATCACGGCTGAGCTATATATATCAATACCACTTTGTTTATCGCACTCTTTTTTTTGGTAATTTATTCACTAACCTTTCTGTAATTTTGACTATTAGTGTGACGTAAGAATCTTGGGTATATGTGCGTTTGTGAGAATGGTTGGTGTTGAGTACGATTACATCAGTCCTCAACAGTTGGCGAGTTACATTGCTATATATCTGTTCCACTACTTCCAAAGAGCAGCTTTACTTTTTGGCTTTGTATAAGGTATAATAAAGCTTTATATTTAATTTTTAAGATACTTCCGTTTCTTGCTTTCCTGAGGAATAGTAGTCTTAAAGATAACCTTGTAAGAAGTCACCTTCCTACTATGAAAGTACACATTTGAATAAAAGGTTGCAAGCGTTACAATTGAAATACTTTTCCACATTTAATCAAAATTGACATCATTTCTTCCCTCTTGAAATATTTCAAATAAAAGATGGTTTCACATACGTGATTTATGCCCTTCTTGGCAAGAGGTGCAACAAAATCTACCTAGGTGAGACACATCGTCACCTGGGAGATCGGTTTAGAGAACACCTGCACGATATATATAAACAAACTCCATATACCTGTCTCTAAATACTTCAACACGTCGGGGGTCGTCTCATACACCGGGTATCGTCTTATACGACGTATATACGGTATAGTAAAAGGCTTGCAAGATTTCATTATGATTTTAGATGACGAACAGGAGGATTTTGAAGGCATTTGATTTAAAATTACCATACTAAAAGCAAATATGATGTTGTTTTTATTTAAATTTTGCATTTGGTGTGTGTTGGAAGAAGGGTGGTCTTATATGACAAAAATAGCTTTAAACCTATATTTTAACAGGAAACGTAGGGGGGTGGGTCGTCTTATACACCCAGTCGTCTTATACACCCAGTCGTCTTATACACCCAGTCGTCTTATACACCCAGTCGTCTTATACACCCAGTCGTCTTATACATCCAGTCGTCTTATACACCCAGTCGTCTTATACACCCAGTCGTCTTATACATCCAGTCGTCTTATACACCCAGTCGTCTTATACACCCAGTCGTCGTATACACCCAGTCGTCTTATACGCCCAGTCGTCGTATACGCCGCAATATACGGTAGGTTTAATTTTGTTACCACTAAATAACATGTGTATTTTTTTATCGTTAGGTTATTTGTACAAGTAGAAATAGTTGGCATTTATTTTAGTTAACAACCATCTCGGAGGGAGTGGCATAGCATTCGCTCCTCGTTCTATATATCATTTGGATCAGCAACCTCATTTATTTTTACATTTCTGAAAAGTATTGCTTCAATTCGTGCTGAACTTGACAGCCGTGATTATGTCTCCTAATTTCCCTGTTTAGAGAATGAACATCTGTACAATATAAATAAACAGTCTTATCAGTGCTAATCGTGGCGAGATCTCAGATACTGCAGTTACTGGCATTTTATATGCGAGCAATACCCATGATATGATCTACATGGGGAAACCGATTTGTAAAACGATTTGGCTCGTTGGCTCTTTATGGATTAAACAAAATTTGAAGTGTTACGTTATTGTGAATTCTTTTTTTTTACAGTTGCGGTTGTAACTGTAACTTTTGATACGTTCTTCCTCTTCCTTTATCCTATGTTTTTGTTAAGCTCTTTCTTCTTTCAGTTTCTGTATTTTAACTTTAATTATTTTTCCATGATATATTATGTAGTAAATTATGAAAATTTAATTTATAACTTGTGTTAAGTTATTTGTATTGATGACGGCATTAGCCGAAATGATTACTCGTGTATTAGTCTATTAATTTATTTTTTTGATCTCACAATTCATTTGTGTTTCTTGTATTTTATTTAAAAGTTTTATATCATTCCTATTCTTTATGATATAATAGATCTCAGTGAAGCCTTTGATAACGTAAGCATTAGACACTTTTCAGAACCCATAAAGATAACTTGAAATATTTTACTCAGCTCGAACTTGGTTTAAATCCTACCTCTCCAAAGATAGCAGATGCTCCATGTGAATTGCAGTTTCTCTGGCAGAGATGATATAGTGTATAGTATACCTCAGGACTCCGTTTGGCGTCCAGTCCTTTTCATAATGTATAACAGGCATTTTGTCCACTGCTTGAACAAAATGCAGTTAAAATTAACCATTCGCAGATGATACGCAACCGTACAGTCGTACCCATCCATCTCTTATTGACTCCACTGCACACGCTTTGAGCGTATTGGTGAGGTAGAATCATGGATGACTCTCAACTATATGAAGCTAAATAACAACAAGACCAAATCACTCATCTTTCAATTATAAATCCCCCACTACTTTGTCTCATCATGCGTAGCTTCAGGTTACTAAGGTTACAGGTTACACCTGGGTTACTAAGCTTTTTTAGTTTTAAAATTATTGTAATAATAATTTTATTGTTATTAATATTTTAAAAATGTAAAAGCTCACGAAATAAACATATATATATATAGATATATAATTTATGTCGAAGTTAACAAAAAAGGAAAGTTTATTAAAAGATAAAAGTACAGATAAAATTATCTACACCTTATAACATAATAAATGGTTTAAGAATCTAAAAACGCGTACTGTTTTTTGGATGTATAAAAAAAATAACAATAGATATTAAAAAGAAAAAACACTTACGTAAATCTAATCTAGTTCAAAACAAATAAGAAAATATTAGACAGCTTTATGCATCTTTCATTCGTTAAAGAGATACTTCCAGGACTTAAGGTATTAAAAAAAACACTCAAAATTTTTAATTATAAAGCTTGCCATTTCAAAGACTCAGAATTAGCCAATATTTTGCTTTTATACACAGCTATACAATTCTATACATTTGTGTATAGTATTATAAAAGAATTTTTTTTTAAATAACCCAAAAACATTACATATTTATATACTCACATATAGAAATTTAAATATATATATATATATATATGTTTGTGTGTGTGTAATAGCAAGAAAAAACCATCATTCATCTTGATACCAAACCCAATCCTATATTTAAAAAAGCGCTCCGAGTCTAAACCGGTATTTTCGGAAAATGTACGCAAGAAGGGATATCACTTTTTTAAGTTTAATCTTTTTTCTAAATGTCATCGGTTATCTTCCATGGAAAAAAAAACACTTACGCTTAGTACAGCGCTGTTGAACGCTTGGCCAGATATCTTGTTATGATTGACATTGGTCAAGCATTTTAAAAAAAAAGAATTAGCTCTAACTTCATTTAAAAATACAACTTGTGTTAAGGATTAAATAAGGCGCCATGGTAATTTTATTTATAAAACAACATAGAAGCTTATATCAGTAATCAACACATGCTCCAGCAGCGGTGGGAACAAGAATCGGCCTCACGAGATTGCTGATTGCTGCTAGCTTCGACTTTCCAGTGATTCAAACTCTTTACTAAATGATGAAAGATAATAAACTACAAAGTGTTGTCTACATTGTGGTGAAACGTATAATTTTTTTTATGTAAGTGTAAATCCATTAAATCACCTGAAGTTTAAGACTTTTTTTAACAAGAATATTGTCAAATTTTCGGGGCTGTTGTTTGAATATGAGCAGAAGAAACGTCGTGTCAAGATTTTTAAAATTTATTTTACGAATTAAAATTGTTTCTCAGTTATTAAGTATAGGAAGATTTGTCGTATTAAAATAAATTCCTGGGTCTTTGTAAGTTTAGAATGCAGTAATTGCAAGGGCCTTTCAAATATTACCAACAATGATGAGAGAAATTAGCATTCTTGTATCTAAGATTAATGACTGTTGCTTAAAACTCATCTGCTGACTTGAAGAGGAGATGGGCGCCGCCAAGTCTACCAAGGCCCGAGAACGTTCTAATGGAAACATTGGAACCCCCTACGACAACGAGGTTATGGGATACACACAATTTTATTTTTTTATAAATCCAAGCTTGATTTTTTTTATTACACCACTGAATCAGTCAAATTTTTACTCACCAGTGTACGAAGTAAAAAGTTATTACAATTCTTTCTACAACAGTGCACAAATGTTCACAGTGTATCGCGATGAGCGAACTTTGAGACTTAAATGCTTTCAATAATTAAATAATAGAGTCGTGGAACAGGGGAAAACTAATATTTATGTAGGATGTAGATATTGCAACATTTTTATTGGGTTTTTGTTTAAAAATGTATCGTGTGAATTTATTTATGAATGATAAAACCAATTCATCTTATTAAATATCACTTTTGGATCATAGTATTATATGACAAAAGTTGATAATGGTATTTAAATAATAAAAAGAAACATTAAGCAAATTATCATCTCTGGCATTGTTTATACAATTTAAGCTACGTAGGAGGCTATTTAAAAATCTAAATATATTGACCCTGATAAATTTTAAAATGTGAGAACACTTGAAGAGATAGTTATATTTAGTAATCAGAATATCCATACATCATCCGGGGTGTGATGACGGATCTCAAATAGGTTAACCATATCACTAAGCCATGGACGATATAAAAAATTGTTGGAGACAGAACCGCAGCATCCGTATTGAGTGGTAAGTAACTTAGTTCAAAAATCGCGAACGGAATAACGAAAAAAAAATTGACAATGGAAATGGCCACCAATGTTTTTGCATTTGAAGTCGCATTGGACGGAACAGTGGCTGGCGTTATCAAACTATTTGTCTGTGTCGTGGATACGTTAAAAATTCCAGGATAGTAGGTTGGATTCCCAAACTGTGATTGTCCAGGTGTGTAGTACGGTAGATGTTGGGGTAGGTTGTAGAACTGTGGTAGTTGCTGTTGTTGGGGCTGGTTGTCGAACTGTTGTATTTCCTGTTGTTGGGGCTGGTTATAGAAACTTGGCGGTTTCTGTTGTTGGGGCTGGTGTGGGGGTTGGTTGTAGAACTGTGGCGGCTGATGTGGATAGTTTGGAAACTGTCCCTGTGTAGTGGGATATGTAGGTGGTGGGGCGTGCGTTGAAGTTTGTGATTCACTCGGGTTTACTGGGATCACTCCGGCTGGATTCGGTGTTAGGGTTGTGAAAGCTGTCGCTTGGCTGCTTGAGTCAATAAAAGCTTGTGCAGGGCTGTTCACTGACTTTGATTGTCTATTCATAACAACGATTGAAGTGATAAATGCACCACAGGCTGGTAAAATAAATGCAATGACAACCAAAGTTCGGCCCTGACTTAAAGTCTGGTTATCCACGGGGCACGTGTTGGACATTCCTAGGGGTAAGATGATGATAAGTCCAAGTATCCATGGAAAACTGCTGTACGCCAGAGAATAAATAACTTTTTTGTTTTTGTTGACGAGTGCGTTTTTGTGAGACTGAACTATTTCAAAGCCGAGCACCATCAAACCAATACCGTAAACGAAAGTGATGAGATATTGATCATAAACAAGGGCTGATACCAACGTTTCACATGATATCTCTGTAAACATATAATCTCCAAACAAATGCTTGGTTTGAACAATCATGGGGAACAGAGCCAAAATGACATCTACAATGGCTAGTGATAAAATGGTCAGAGTTCTCGGCTTGTAAATGAAATCAAGTTTCCGTGCATTCTTGTATATCAGCAAACCGTTAGCCAGCAGTATGAGGATTATGAATATGACGTATAATGCCTTATAAGCCTTTAAATATGCTACATGATCAAAATCATCCATTGTGTAGCTGTACAGCGTTTCGTCTCTGATGCAAGTGTAACTGGTTTAAATTCAAGTGGTGACATTTAAATGCTTTTCAAAAATGCTGGAAAGCAAAAGAGGAATTGTAAGTTATGTTCATGTTTTTAAAAATGAAGATGCCTGTAAGCAAATATCAAAGTTATGTACCTATATTTTTATTATATATTGCTGTGTAGAAAATTAGTGCGTCCTCTTCTTATCCTTGGTTTATGTCTAAACTTCTACTTTTATTAGAGTTGTAAAAACAATTTTTAAAGTACATTAAACACCTCTCAGCGTTTTAATTCCTACTGATATCTAACTAGTTTCAAGGTCTCTTTTAACAACTTCACTCACGTGGTAAGGGGAGGGGGGGCGGCCAGGATTGAACAAGGAAAGGATAATGGGTTACCTTATAGTACACAACTGATTAAGTGGGATACTTTATAGTACACAACTGATTAAGTGTATTGAATTGTTTAATTGCTATCTGTTAGAGTTAGATAGTGGGGGAAGAAACTCATTAAATGAGCCAGTTTTCACAATCCGTGATGCATAGGTCTAATGATGAAATCTTATATTTCGAAACTACTTTTATTATAAACAATCAAAACCAAAATTCGTCTGATCAGCCCTTGAAGCAGTAGGTACTATGAGTACAATACCATTCAGTGTTTTAACAGTGTGCTCATTTTGGTGTAGATACATCCATCTCTCAGGTAGTCAAATTTAAAAGTGGCATTTACACAGCTTATTTTACGAAATAAATGTATTATGGATCGTCGTCAGTTATGATGGAGACTGGGAAATTTAATCACCTCCCTCAATCATGATGGAAATGTTGTCACGTTTAAAAAAGATAAATCAGATATACATATGTATAGATATGCTTTGTGTGGGTTAACCGACAAAACGGTCTCGGACGAAACGGCTCCGACAAATGGGCTCCGACATGACGGTCCCGGTCAAAACGGCCCGGACAAAAACGGCCCTGCACTAATAGATGGACTAAGAGTCAAAATACACTAAAATATTATATTAGTATTTCTACTCACCGATTCAGTGTCAGGTTTAGCTCACAAGAAACAAAAATAATAACATCACAAGAAATAATTTAAAAGCCTTAATTCGATACGGTACCAAGTCGCGGTTGATGGTTGACAAGAAATTATGTAATAACATCACAAGAAATTTTTTTACAATTTGACCACTTTGTTAAGGGTGAAAAAGCTTACAAAACTTAGAATGCAAAAAAATAATTTATAACACGCTTTTATTTTTGTTTAAAAATGTAAACAATTTGTCTGAGGCCGTTTTGTCCGGGGACGTTTTGACGGGTCACGCTTTGTGTGTTATTGTCACATTTTCATGCCTTAATTATCTGATATTTTTATTGTCAACTTTTATGACGGCATTTTTTTATTCTTAAGCTCTACGTGCAGTTTTATCTTTTTCAATTCGACTGAACAAAGCATCCTCTTTTTTTTCTAATCGCGAAACTAACTATACAGATCTGGGCTCAGGTCCGGTCTAAAAAACGTCCAAAACAGGGTACACGGACTAAGCAACTGGACCCGCTGAAGTTCTAATATTTAAACAAGCCAAATTTGAGAACAATTGAAGAGGGCTGCCAATGAAATTGATACGAATGCAAATTCAAGGTAAAAGTAATTTCCTATGAATTACAGATGAAAAATGACATTTTAGCGCAAACGTATGTAGGCTCCAGTACACTGATGAGACAATGTAATGGCCTCAAGTACAAAATTCAACAGCTTAGGGTCATTACGACTTACGACCTTTAATAAGCGAATCCACTCGTTCTTTTTTAATCGCACTATGAGTGCTCTTGCCTTGTTGATGTCGAGGGGGGACAAGAAAGCAGGTACCTTCCACACCTCAACTCGAGCAAAGACTTTTCCATAACTAAACTGAATGCCAAAATTTGACTCAGAGACCACACCAACATACGTTGTTTCAATTTTCAAATCTGTGCTTTAGAAAAGTGAAGTATTTTACATAAAACACGCCGCGACTTACTTACTGTGACGCTGGTAGTGTCCCACTGATGAACAGAGCCACAGTACTTAAATTTAGTCCAACTGAAAGCTAGTCAGCATTGAAACTACTCACCTACGTGCCTGTTTATTGTTCAACC
Source organism: Ampullaceana balthica (assembly GCA_944989445.1). Classification (NCBI taxonomy): domain Eukaryota; kingdom Metazoa; phylum Mollusca; class Gastropoda; family Lymnaeidae; genus Ampullaceana; species Ampullaceana balthica. The sequence continues at coordinate 80,240 of CALYLW010000521.1, read as the reverse complement.
TCGATCCTCAATCAGTCGCACAAAGATCTCAAAATGGCCCCATAAAAAGTTAATTTAATCTCCCGAAAAATCAAATGTGAATTGCTTATAATTAAGATGCCGCTCACTTAGTGAAGCTCACCCAGCGATTTGCTGGCTAAGAAACAGTTTTGGTTTAAACTTACGCTATACTGAATCTTGCTATAACTTTGCACATAATAATATACTGCATCATAAAAAGTAAAGCAATAACAACGATATCATAAAAGAGATGTGATCTCCTGAAACTTGAGTAGCAAAAAATCGTGTTATTTTAAATGTATGTTTTTCTGCAATGCATCCTGTTACATTAATTACCTTACACAAAGCCAATTGGTTGGGTTATAAGCCTCTAATTTTGCCATCAGGATTGCATGATAGGTAAATCTTTCATATCACATGATTTAGTTGCCGGTTCTCAACTTATATTCTTTAAAACCAAATGCAGCAACATATTCCTAAAGTAAATTAGTTTACACTTGCCATGAATTTAACACTAAAGACGACCCGAGGCTTGAATATTAGATGATGATACCCTCCTTATCTTCAACTAAATTAGTTCTTTAAAATCTTGTTTGGTATTGACGCGTCCATAAGGCATGCTAGTTAGTGTAGTCGGCTTCAATTGAAACCGCTCCTTCCAAAGACATACAAATAGTTTTTGTATACAAATATAAGAATTTTTTATAGAAAATATAGCCAGTCTGTGGGTTACATATGTGATGATTAGGACTGCGGAAATTAACGATTAATTTCTCGATTAATCGTTAAAAAGTTTTAAACAACTAACTTATTTTTTTAACGATTAATCGACCCATCACTTACAAATTATTGGAAGTCAAACATTAAAAATAAAAACTAATAAAAAAATGGGCCGAATAAATAAGAAATTTCCTGACAATAACACGAACATTTTGGTTTTAAACTATTGACTGATGAAGTACTGCGTTACAAAATGGAGATGAAAGCTCATGAATCCATTAACCCTCTACAATTGTGGAAACTTAATGAACACCGATATACGATAATGTCATTCCTTGCCAAGTCTGTTTTGTGCATACCAGTTACCTCAGTTCCATGTGAATGATTGTTCAGCTCGGCTGGTTAGATTGTCAATTAGACCCGCCCATCACTTGAACCAAATAACGTCAACACACTTGTCTTTTTGCGTAGTTGGTTAAAAGATGACATATAAAGGAGACATTCCAGTGTTATTTAGATTTTCAACAAGAACGTTTAATAATTGTTCCTTATGACATCATAAATTTTAATTTTCGTCTTTAGTGGAAATTAACGATTGTTTTATCTACAGAATCATAATTGGGCATGAAATCTCAACTGAAGTATGGAATCATATGAGGGCAAGTGATTCTATGAAAAAACGGGATCACAATGGGATAATACTGAGCCATGTGATCCCATTAAAGTATATGTATTTTATAGGGGAAAGGGATTTACTTTACGAATGGGATCCCATTACACAACGGGATTATAATGGGGTATGTAATCTCAAAGAATGTGGAATCATATGGGGAGGAAAGGTATTTGGCCATTGCTGTAATGTGTGCCATCAATGACAGTATATTTTTTCTGTTCAATTCTTTTCCTCAAATAACGAGTTTTTGTCTTAAGATTAAATAAACGCTAAGCATGCACATTAAGTACCAAGTTTTTGAATGAATATGTGTATAATACTGCATAAATGAAATGGCAATTATTGAACTAAATTGAAAGCAGTTAAAACCAGTTAGCTACGGTTCAGTTAATTTTTGTATCTTTTACTCTCATAGTGAAAAAATTTAATTCTACATTTCATATTTTTTCTTAATTATTTTAAATTCACTTTCTTTTGTTGTCTATTTTGTTCCTTTTTTTCCTCCAAACCTTGCCTTCCTTTCTGATATAGATAACTATTTGAACTAAATTATATTTAAACATTTTTTTTTGGTTTTAATTATAGCTTCATTGTCAGTTTGCGCTTTTGTCTGTGTTCGCATTTGTCACCGTGGGCGATTGTCGGTGTCCGCATTTGTCGGTGTGCGCCATTGTCCGTGTGCGCAACTATCGGTGTTCGCGTTTGTCCTGTACGCATTTGTGTCATTGCGGGATTGTCTGTGCGCGTTTGTCGTGTGCACGATTGTCTTGTGCGCATATGTCTGGTCACCCTAGTGATGATATATTTTGCAGAAGAGAAATTACGCGACAGAAATTTGCATCGAGGATTGATAAAGTGTTTATTTTCTTTATATCTCAAGGAAAGACAACAACTGATTACTTAATTTACATGACATATGATGACTCATAAGGGGCTGTCCATAAAGTATGTCGCGCTATTTTTGACCATTTTTGACCCATCCTCCCCCTGTCACAAACTGTCACAAATCTCGGGACACCCCCCCACTATAGTACGTCACACTTTCCAAATTTTTTTAAAATTAACACCTAATTAAAATATTTAATTTAATAACTTCACTACTAAATTGTATTAAAATATAAAATTTCCATTTACAAGTAGGGATGTTCCGGATTCAAAATTTTGAAATCCGGCTGGAGCTGAAGTGGGCCGGATTTATGAAGTGAAATCCGGCTGGAGCCGGAATCAGATTTGTTAAAATGGCCGGATTCCGGATTTTCCGGGGCCATTATGATTATGAATATATATATCAATTAGGGATCTACCGGCCAGCCGGATTTATGAAGTGAAATCCTGATGGAGCCGAAGCCGTAGCCGGATTTTTAAAATTACATAAAAAAGGAAACAAAACAATTTGACTTAAAAAAAAACTAGATTGACAAATTATGTGACCAACTCTTGTGCTATATTTAATCTGTTTATTATGGTCCTATGAATTATATTTCATTAAAAAATATTCACTGGACATCATCTGTGTTCATCCATAGTTACGACTGACATCAATCTTTCACAATCATCGTTTTCTGGAAGGATAATTGCAGACAGATCAACTCGTCCTCATCTAGCCACTCAACAGCCTCTGCATGTGCATTTTCTCCTCTGGCAATAACTGCCATGGATTCTCTTTGCCTTCTAGAAGCAATTCTCAGAGGACGGATGCGTTTTATCTGATTTGATTCTTGAACAGTTTGGGTGGGCACATTCTCCTGAGCCCGAGCTCTGTGTTGTCCTGTATGTTTCTTCAACATTGTTTGTGAGGCAAAATATGAGAGACATACTTTGCCAAGTCGATCAAATAAGCTGGTAATCATATGGTTGTACTTTGAAAGCTCCTGTTGGCCTTGGAATAATTTAATCAAATTTGAGAGTTTTGTGCTACAAACAAGGAAGGAAATTTATGAGAATCAGCATCTGCTCTTTCTTAAGCTTTGAGTCCATCATTTGTTTGGTTGATTGTGATTGGAGGAGGGAAGAATCTTTAAGGTAAAACGTTAAAATATGAGCTTCGTGCTTTGTCGCAACATTTCATGTCCTGATATTTAATAACAATTTGAGTGAAATATTGGCTGGTGCGAACATGATTTTCAAACCATTCCTGATCCTTCGATATCAGTCCTGCTGTATCCAATTTAGATTTATGAACAACACCTTCAGGAGATACGCATTTCAATGCTATTTTGACATAAAAACTAATTCTAATGTTTCACAACATTTTTGAAAATTATTTTTAAAGCTAATTAAATTCTACTTAAAAAAATATAAATAAATTAGAAAAAAAAATTACTAAAAATAATAAATGTGTGACATCACACATGGCCTGACCCCCCTCCCCCCGTCACAAAGTGTCACACTTTCTTAGACCCCCCCCCTCGGAGCGTGACGTACTTTATGGATAGCCACTTAACAATCGAATGACTGACTGTCTTTAGACACACACATCTGAGAGTATGTACGAGTGTTTATTGACATGGAGTAAAATTAAATCACAAAACCTAATCAAAAGCGAGAACCACAGAAACGCGGGGAAGAAGGCAAGGTGTAGATCAGTGGTCGCCAAACATTTGGACGTCATGGGCCACTAACAAGTAACTTTAAGACAAGGTTACAACTCGTATCATATGTCAAGAGGATAAATCCATTTATTTCTAATATTTGAAATGTGATTATATGGAATGCATATTTTTATTAGAACATAGCCAAAAATGTGGTACGTCGTTTAGTTTGATAACACTTAAAAAATAATTTTTAAACAAATTATTGACGCTTATATGAACTTATAAAGATTTGTTTATGTTTGCTTGAAATAAAAGTAATTACATACAAAAACATTAAATAATAATGATTCCTTTTAAGCTTACATTAAATAAATTATTTTTTTACTATTCATTGGCATTGGATTTTCTAATCTTACTATTTTTACCTTTTAAACTTTCAAAATTAGTAATGAAAAAAATTAAATCTTAAATTGTTCCGTTTAACACCGAACTTTTTCGCAGACGACTATTTGGCGACCACTGATGTGGAATTCCAAAAGGCCGAGGCAACATGTCCGTAATAACAACATGTTGAAGTAGTAATAAGAGGGAAGTGACTTGAATCAAAGAGAAAATTTGATCTAATGAAAGATTGTGTGGCTATTACCCTGCATCTTAAGCCCTTGCCTCGGGAATGGGTTTATGTTTATCGAAATGCTGTTAACTTGACGAAGTACGGTGATGAATTGGAATTTTAGGTGTTGACATGGGATAGGTTGTATGTTAAATTTAGATGTGTTGTGTTGTTAATTTGGTATGCGCTTTGTTTCATTGGCGACTATGTGCTGCATGTGTGCGTGTGTTTGGGGTAATCTATCTATCTATCTATCTATCTATCTATCTATCTATCTATCTATCTATCTATCTATCTATCTATCTATCTATCTATCTATCTATCTATCTATCTATCTATCTATCTATCTATCTATCTATCTATCTATCTATCTATCTATCTATCTATCTATCTATCTATCTATCTATCTATCTATCTATCTATCTATCTATCTATATATCTATCTATCTATCTATCTATCTATCTATCTATCTATCTATCTATCTATCTATCTGTCTATCTGTCTGTCTGTCTGTCTGTCTGTCTGTCTATCCGTCTGTCTGTCTGTCTATCCGTCTGTCTATCTGTCTATCTGTCTATCTATCTATCTATCTATCTATCTATCGATCTATCTATCTATCTATCTATCTATCTATCTATCTATCTATCTATCTATCTATCTATCTATCTATCTATCTATCTATCTATCTATCTATCTATCTATCTATCTATCTATCTATCTATCTATCTATCTATCTATCTATGTATCTATGTATCTATCTATCTATCTATCTTTCTATCTTTCTATCTTTATATCTATCTATCTATCTATCTATCTATCTATCTATCTAAACAAATACTATCAAAACAAAAAACACAATTGCACATATCCTTCTTTTATTACGTTGTCAATGATTTCAACATGAAGAGGCTAATCCCACAGCATTTGTTTTACAAATAGCTGTTAGCAGATGACAACAGTAAATAGTATGCAGGCGTTCCATCGGAATGTAGGAATGGCTTAAATACGTGTGTATAGCAAACGAAGAAAAACGCAATGATAAAACAAACCCGCAAAAACAAAGTTTTTGACTATAAATCCCTTATATATTAGACATAACTAACAGCAGGGCCGGCTTTAGGGAATCGGAGGCCCTAGGCGAAGTGAATTTGGTGGCCCCAAATGTAATAGGAAAAAAAATACATACGGAAAGAATAAAACTACACTAATTATTAAAAACTACCTGTATTTATATCTAAATCAACAAATAACTGAAATTTATACAACCATAGACGTGCAGATGTCATAAACCTTCAACAAAAATCAACTTTTCGTGTTTGATGGCAGCAAAGTCCACAATAAATTGTGAATAATCCAGAGACTGGACGATATCTCGTGCGATAGATATCATTGCCAGACTGTAATCCAGAGACTGGACGATATCTCGTGCCATAGATATCATTGCCAGACTGTTCAGGCGTTCTTGCGTCATAGTCTTTCTCAAATAGTTTTTTAAAATTAATTTCAACTTGGAAAAACTTCTTTCCCCCGATGCAACAGTAATCGGAATAGTCAATGCTATTCGAAGGGCTATAGTGACATTTGGAACAGCAGAATTCAAACCATGATCATAAATAAAACGTAAAGCATTAAGAGAAGACGAAACAGTATCTGGAACAATGCTGGAAAATATTTTCAATTTCCTGCGTTTCGACATTTTCACCAGAGGGAAGCAACAAGGGTGTTCCAGTAGTCTGGAAAAATTAAAAGTTTAATAAACTCTATTATAGAGTTGCATCACTTCATTGGATAGAGAATACAATTATGTGTATGTAAATAAAAATTGGCGAGGGAAGGTGAACTAGACAAATTTTAGTCGAACAATTTACATGTAAATAAATAATCGTAAATAAAAAAGGCGAACATTTCATTCCTTGTTTTGGAACTCTTTAATCGCAAATTATAACATTAAACACTGTTAATTATTATCCAGCAGTCAATTAAAAACATTTTCAAACATAAATTATTAATATTCATCGGAAATGGACAAAGTTATTGTCGTATCCTATGATAGGTTAACGACGAATCTGTCCAATTTTGACAGATCAAATCTCCCTGTCAAAATAACTATTAAAATATTACTAAAATATTGACCCATGATGTTTAATATCAGTAATGAGATCAGAGGAAAGTATAAGAAGGAGATGGACAGAACATGAGGGACTTGGGGTGACTCTAAAGACGTTGAATATGTCAGGAGTTCATCCTCAGACAGACTCTTATTCTTATTGATGGAAGGGACAGACGAGAATGGACAGATGTATAAAGAGGAAAAGGATGATATGGGCGATAATAAATTTTCTTTTTACATTCCCCGTTGTGCTAGAAGTTATGAACAAAATTGTAGTTTTAGAAAGAAATCTTACCTTTTAGAAATCGAATTAAATCATCATTAGCGCGCCTAAGACAGATTCGACATCAATAAAACAAACAATAAATATTAATCTTCATGGGCATGACGTTAAACTCCATCCACACCGAGTGAATCATAAACCGTTGTATGGCGCTAATGACCTTTCTGTGTGGAAGCGCTGTTATGACATACATCTAAGAAACACACAAATAGACTGCAAAAGGTGACTTTAAAAAAAAAGAGTAATATTACTTCCCCCATCCCACTGTGGAGGGAGTAAAGTGGGGAAGGGAAGTTGTCTCCTTTCACGGGCTTGTACCGATATTTCAAAGCAAGTTGGGTTCCTTTCATATGAAAAATCAGACGCCGTATCTCTTTCATGTCCAGTCTTCTAGCCGGCAAGGCTGTCCCCATCCCCCCTTCTCAATATCAACATGGTACTTGATTAATTTACGCATATTACGCCATTTTCTCTAACTCGAAAACTAATTAAGTCGATTTTGTTTTTCGGGTCCCTTTGATTTCAACTTAGATAGGTCAGACTGTATATATTTTTTTCCCTAGAGTCCTGTGCGAGGCCCCCACTAATCGGAGGCCCTAGGCGGCCGCCTAGTTTGCCTATGCCTAAAGCCGGCCCTGCTAACAGTATTGATTATGTTCAAACGCGACACACATTTACAGACTGAATCTGTCTTAACTCAACTTTGCTTCCTAGCCCTGGGGTGGGGGGGTGGGAGAGGGGAAAAGTCTGGTCACCGATCGCTTGACCGAGTCAGCGTGACACGTAAAATGTAAACAAAAGCACGCCGGTACTTCGATGGGTCGCGTCTAAGCGAGACTGAACAATCCCGTGATAAAAAACAATAACAAACAGTGAATTTGAATTACATACGTTACATAAGGATACACTAAAAATGCATTGATTTAATTACGGTACGTTCGATCGATCTGAAATTTTGATACGATGCATTGTTAGGTGAGACGGGTCCGTGTGCCGAATTGTCAGCTCGATCGGATCACGGGAAGTGGGTCATTTTTTACTTTTGTTTTTCCGCCCGCCCGCCCAAGACAGAGAGATGACGAGACGGCGGTGAAGTTAATATAAGGGATTTAATAAAACAAACCCGTAAAAACAAAGTTTTTGACTATAAATCCCTTATATATGAGACATAACTAACAGTAGTGATTATTTTTAAACATTTACAGACTGACACCGAGTGATGTCCCTTGTCTTTAATAAATGGGGGTGGGATGTGAGGGGGTGTCGGCACGACGGTCGTCGTCAACACGACGGTCGGCGTCAACTCAAACTCACGTGGAACTAAGATTTAACAGTGAATTTTGAATTACATACCTCATATAAGGATAAACTAAAAATGCATTAATTTAATTACGGTACGTTCGATCGATCTGAAATTTTGATACGATGCATTGTTAGGTCAGACGGGTCCGTGTGCCAAATTTCAGTTCGATCGGATCATGGGAAGTGGGTCATTTTTGACTTCTGTTTTTCCGCCCAGCCCGCCGAGCCCAAGACAGAGAGAGAGACGGCCGCGAAGTTAATATAAGGGATTTAATTAAACAACCCCGTAAAAACAAAGTTTTTGACTATAAATCCCTTATAGATGAGACATAACTAAAAGTATTGATTATATTCAAACATTTACAGACTGAATCTGTCTTAACTCAACTTTGCATCATAACCCTAGTGGGGGGGGGGAGGGGTGGGTGGGGGAAGAGGGGAAAAGTCTGGTCACCGATTCGCTTGACCGAGCTCAGAGTGACACGTAAAATGTAAACAAAAGCGCACCGTCGTTTCGTTGGGTCGCCTCAATGCTCAAACTTTCACGTGGCAAAAAAACAATAACAAATCGTGAATTAAAATTACATACCTCATATAAGGATAAACTAAAAATGCATTAATTTAATTACGGTACGTTCGATCGATCTGAAATTTTGATACGATGCATTGTTAGGTAAGACGGGTCCGTGTGCCAAATTTCAGTTCGATCGGATCATTGGAAGTGGGTCATTTTCGACTTTTGTTTTTCCGCCCGCCGAGCCCATGAGATGATGAGAGAGAGACAGAGAGAGACAGAGACAGAGAGAGACGGCGGTGAAGTTAATATAAGGGATTTAAAAATGAAGACTTTCATCATAAATTTGGCTCAACAATTGCGAAAGTGAGTAATATTATTTTTTTGTAAATAGACTATTAGTGTTATATATTAGTTAAATATTATGTTTCATTTCGATGAGTTATTTTTTTTTAAAATTACGCTCTCTTTGGTGTAGAGTGTAGAGTTTATGTGTGTACTTTCTCAAAGCTGGGAACATACTTTATCTAGAATGTTCTAAGAAATTTAGTATAAATCTGAGGGTGTACTATTATTGCAAGCTCTCGTATTATTATTATAAACTAGATGCGACTCATGCCGTAGCATACGCCGCGGAACTACTCATAGATAGTACAAGGAAAGAGCGAATAGAACATAGTGTGCATTATCAGTGGCGTAACAACGGGTTGGCATCGGGGCAGTTGCCAAGGGCGCCAGCTGAAAAGGGCGCCAATAAATCTTTAATTTTTAAATTTGTATTAAATAAATTCAGCTGAACCTCTCTAAGTCGAACTTAAAAGGACCCGGGAAAAAAAATCAACTTACGGAGTTTTTGAATTAGGGAAAATGGCGTAATAGGCGCCAATTAATCAAGTACAAAGTAGATATTGAGAGGTGGGGGAACAGCATTACCGGCTAGAAGGCTTGACAGGAAAGATAGGCGGTGTCTATGTTTCATATGAAAGTAAGCCAACTTGCTTTGACATGCTGATACAAGCTGGTGAGAGGAGACACCTTCCCTCCCCTCCCCCACTTTACTCCTTACACTGTGGGATTGGGAGAGTAAGATTTTTCTTTTTAAAAAGAGTCACAACATGCAACAAAGGGACGCAAATTAGTTACCACTCCTTTTTATTGTCTTTGTCATTTTTTGTACTTGCAAGGGTCGCTTAATCCCTCGTGGAATGCACTAAGATATGATTTTACGGCCATTTACGTGGTCTGTGGAACGTATGTTCTGAAATGTCACTCCAGAATAATAACCCAATAGCCTTGGAAAATACGACTAAGAGAGGTTGAAAGCCAAAAATCTTGGAGTTGAGGAGATCTAAAATACATTAGTCTTATGGAATTTGGCTTGGACCTAACAATTATTTCCATATAGGGAGGCTTTCGACTTAGGGAAGTTCGACTTAGCGAGGTCCGACTGTATTTCACTTTTATCCTCGATAACAAAAAAGTGAATCATTAATTTTATTTAAATATATTTCTTTTAAACCATTACAATATTTTTTAAATTATGTTTGTGGTCTTTGAGGGGCTTCTTATCATACACATGTCAATATGATGTTACAGTCTTTTTTTTTAAAAGAAAAAGCTTACTATACCCATCCCACTGTCCAGGGAGTAAAGTGGGGGAGAGGATGGAAGGTGTCTCCTCTCACAGGCTTGTGTCGGTATGTCAAAGCAAGTAGGCTTCTTTAATATGAAACATCGCCGCCCTTCTTTCCTGTCAAGCCTTCTAGCCGCTTTGGCTGTCCCCCCTCTCAATATCAACATTGTCCTTGATTAATCTGCGCCTATTACGCCCGTTTCTCTAACTCGAAAACTCCATAAGTCGAATTTTTCCTCCCTTGAGTCCGACTTAGAAAGGTCCGACTGTATTAGCAACACGCCAATACGCCCGCTAACGGAAGTGCTGAGCTGTAGAGCACCGTCCATAAAGTACGTCACGCTATTTTTGACAATTTTTCACGCCCCCTCCCCCTGTCAACAAATCTTGGACCCTCTCCCCCTAATGTACTTCAAACTTTCGAATAAAAAATTATTTTTTATTAACAAAATAATTAAAATTAGATTTAAAACACTGTGACGTCAATCGTGGCCGACCCGCCCCCCTCCCCCTGTCACAAACTGTCACACTTTATTACACCCCCTCCCCTTTGGAGCGTGAAGTACTTTATGGACGACCCCTAGTCGGTGGAGTGTTACTTAAATTTACTTATAATTGTGAGTTTCTATCGTTACGTATGAGATAATAAGTATGACACATTGACAGTATTGTTTTTATTTATAATACACGTTACTTCAAGTTTTACTGTATTCTTTATTGACACAATAATATCCAGTTTTATCCACCAATTTATTTGGTATTATTGAGTAAATAAGAAACTGCAAATTAGTATTGTTTTCTGTCTTATGCATTTTTATATTCACGTTGTATGACTGTCACGGTCAGACTACGTAATTATTGTCATACATAAAACAAGAGGAATTCAATTATTTTTTCTAAAAAGTTTAAAAAATCGCAAAGCTGTAACTTGTCTATTTATCAAGGGCGCCAAAAAGAAATTAGCCAAGGGCGCAAAAAACCTAGTTACGCCTCTTAGCATTATGGTAGTTGTTTTGAAGCATTACTTCCTTTCCTTCTATATAGTGCGTCTCAGTGCGGTTCGCATTGTGCGGCGCAGTGCGGGTGTCCACCATACTACATTTAAATAGAATGCGTCTTGCTTGCTCTAGTTTCTGGCGAATTATATATATATATATACTAAATCTGACACCGCGGAGTAGCTTACGCCGCAGAATTGCTCATAGATAGTGCAAAGAAAGGGAAAACCGCACCCCCCTTGCAGACCATAAACAGTGATTGATAGACCCTCTTTCTTCACTTTCTTTCTTTCTATATAGTGGGTCTCTGTGCGGTGCTCATAGTTCGATGCGGTGCGGGCGTGCACATCACAACCTATATATGACCTCATCGTCTTGTCTGCTCTAGTTTCTGGGGAATTATATATATATACTAGCGTATCACCCGTTATAAATGACGGAAGTTTTCAAAATAAATACACATCAGATTTAAAAATAACGTAATACAGAACTTTCATTTGTTTTAATTATTTTTATTTGATTCATTTATTATCATACTAGGGGTTGTAGGGCGCCTACGGCGCCCACACTGCTTTAGGGCGCCTACGGCGCCCACTTTTTTTGTCAAAACCCCAGGTAACTTATAATAAATAAATACGAAATATTAAACTTCCTGAAATGTACACAAAGTATTTTATAATTATAAATCCTGAAATCCTATTTTTACATCGTTCCCTTTTCCAAAATTAAGATATAAGCTAAAAGAATGACGTCATATAATGTATATTTTTTACAGCGCGTCTTTAATTTGTAATTAATTTGCACACCTTTTGATGCACACCTTTTTCTAAATATAAGATCAAACAATGACGTCATGTTAAATATTTTTACAGTGCTAATAATCACCACACGATTTTTTAACTGCTATAGACTGTTGTACATCGTTCCTCAGCGTTCCACATCCGGTGACGTGGGCTTTTATATTATTTATTGAGCAATTTTATGCGGAACGTTCGAAAAGAGTTATATTTGGTGCAGTAATATTTTGTGTGCACTATTGAACAAATCAGCATTACATCCAAGAAGCATTACATCCATTACGGGAATTATGTATGTTGATGATAGATAGAAGATAGATATATAGATTTTTGGGGAATCTGATGTATTTCCCGTTTAACGTTTACTTGTTGGCATTTAGACCTGCTTGTTACGACTTTTTTGCACATATACCTTCTTGTTACGACTTGTTGGCATATATATCTTCTTGTTACGACTTGTTGACATATAGACCTGCTTGTTACGACTTGTTGGCATATATACCTGCTTGTTATGACTTGGCATATAGACCTTAATGTTACGACTTGTTGGCATATAGACCTGCTTGTTACGACTTGTTGGCATATAGACCTTCTTGTTACGACTTGTTGGCATATAACCTGCTTGTTACGACTTGTTGGCATATAACCTGCTTGTTACGACTTTTTGGCATATAGACCTTCTTGTTACGACTTGTTGGCATATAGACCTTCTTTTTACGACATGTTGGCATATAGACCTGCTTGTTACGACCTGTTGGCATATAGACCTGCTTGTTACGACTTGTTGGCATATAACCTGCTTGTTACGACTTGTTGGCATATAACCTGCTTGTTACGACTTGTTGGCATATAACCTGCTTGTTACGACTTGTTGGCATATAGACATGCTTGTTACGACTTGTTGACATATAGACCTGCTTTTTACGACTTGTTGGCATATAACCTGCTTGTTACGATATGTTAGCATATAGCGCTGCTTGTTACGACTTGGCATATATACATGCTTGTTACGACTTGTTGGCATATAGACCTGCTTGTCACGACTTGTTGGCACATAGACCTGCTTGTTACGACTTGTTGGCATATCGACCTGCATGTTACGACTTTGCATATAGACATGCTTGCTACAACTTGTTGGCATATAGACCTGCTTGTTAAGCATTTGTATAATTTTAAATTCCAGTTTTAAATTCAACCAGTTGCTTAAGATTAATTTAATGAAGTGAACGTCATCCCTGGACACATAACAATTACTCTCTTATCTCCAATGTTCAGTGGCCGTTCGCTAGTATTTTAAAATTGAGTCACCTCTTTCTTATATTATGTTTATTAGCACAATAACCACACAGAATAAAGAGACAGTTTTTTTAATTGAGAGACATTAAACCTACCAATTCAACAAAGTTAATAGAGTCATTATCTTCAAATTTCTTAAAAGGGAGGGTATTGCTTGATGACATATGTTGACATGAATCATCTCCCCTTATGATGACTAAGATCATGACGAGTTTTGTGCATTGTTGTATTCACTGGAGTATTCATGACTTACGCTGTAATTTTTTGAATATTGTTTCAATAGCCTTGCAATATGACATCCATACAACGTCAATTGTTTTTGTTTTTTCTATTTTGTCAACTTGTCCATGAGGATTGGGAGATAGACCAGAATTCAGTTTTGAAAACGATGTTACTTTATTATGGCTGTTTAAATATGGAGACCGCGGGATTACTAGGGATCGGCTTAAATGTTCTGTGTGTGTGTGTGGGGGGGGGAGGGGGGTATTTGAAGTAGCATCAGAACGGGGTGCAGTTTAATTGAATGTGTATGTTGTTATAAGTAATAAATTAAATTTCAATAATATAATTTACAAAACCCCGTAAAAAAACAACGTTTTTGATTACAAATCCTTTATTTACGAGACATAACTAAAAGTATGTTCATTATAATACGCATTGCTTGACAATCCAAAAATACAAAATTTTAGTTATGTGTGATATATAAAGGATTTATATTAAAAAAATTACTACAGTCTGCCTGCTAATTTTCAGCTTGATTTGATCACGGGAAAATAGTTATAAAAACATGTTTAATATAGTGCGCACCGCGAGACAGACGAGCAATTACTATCATTTACATTTACAGATGGGGAATATATTTTTTAAAAGTATCGTCAATATAATACGCAACGCACCGCGCGACAGTAATATATTAAAAAGGTTGTTCAATATAATACGCACTGCGACACTCTAGCACAAAAATGAACATGCTACATAGAGACAAATAGAGATAATCTAAAAATTAATTAATTAGTTACGGTACATTCGATCGATCTAAAATTTTAAGTGATCATTTTTATCATCGGCACGAGTATGTTTACAAAATTTCAGCTCGCTAGCATACGAGGAAGTTGGTTAAACATCGATCCAGCGGTTTTTTTTTACAAACAATCAAGCAAGTCATAAAGCAATCAAGCAAACACCACGAGTTATTATAAAGGATTTAAAAAGTAGGCATCGGCAGTCTTTGATTTCTTTTAAGAGCTCCTTTTTATTAGAAATAGGTAATATTACCTCACGAATGTATATGTTGTATGAAATAATGAATGTCTTTGTAGATTTTTTTCAAGAGTCATTGATCAATTTTTGGGTAAGTCAGTGCTGAGGGTAAATGTATTATCGATTATAAATTTACCTTTTCCTCACACCCTCATCACTGATGCACTGTTTCATAGAGTCTGGAGCTCTATAAAATTATATTTTCAAATACACCTGCATGCTCTTTGATATTGAGTTTTGAAATGTCACATTAAATGTAAGCTTCAAATATACATTGACAATCATGTGATGAACATTTTAAAAACTGAGTTTCCGAAAAGTTCAAAGATCCGAGTAACCGTACATGATAAACGGTGTGATGACGGATCTCAAAATGTTGAGCCAGAATACCAAATCCCCGAGCAGTATGTCAGAGATTCCCCTTCTCGTTAAGAAATCATGAGTGAATAACTCATCCAAATGTAAGATCGCAAACGGGATTATTAGTATCGCATAGACGATGGATATGAGCAGCAGTCTGTTGACTTTCGGCGGTGGATGGTACGAGGCGTTTCCTGGAGAGTGCACGGTTTCCACCGGGATGGGGGCTGCACAGCGGGGCACTACAGAGTCAACCTCGTGTTCGAAAAGTGGTTGAGTTGGAAGCGCATAGGGCTGAGGCGCTGTTGGGTTGTGGTACTGGTGCCCTTGTAGCTGGTAATCGGGATACTGCCCTTGCGTGGCTTGCGGCGGATAAATTGGAATGTGCCCCAAAGTGGATTGTTGTGGATAAGGATAAGTTGGATACTGCCATTGAGTTGACTGTTGTGGATATGAATAATGTGGAAAATGCCCTTGCGTGGATTGTTGTGGGTATGGATAACTTGGAAACTGCCCTTGAGTGAATTGTTGTGGATATGTATATTGCGGAAACTGTCCTTGAACGAATTGTTGCGGATATGGGTTGTCTGGAAACTGCCCCTGCATGGCTTGACTTGGATAATTGCATACTGGCCCTCATTGGGTTGCTGTGGATAAGCTTGAAACTGACCTTCAGTGGATTGTTGTGGATTACTTGCATCCTGCTCTTGGGTTGATTGTTGTGGCGGATTGGAAAGCTGCTCGTGTGGCTCATCAACAATGGATTTATTATTATTGAATTGTTGGGTTTGTTGTAAATAGTCTGGAGGTGGCCCTGGTGTAGCAAGTACATGGGAACCCATCGGTAGCATTGCAGGATTCTGATTTGATGCATTGTTCAAGTAATGGTTTTGAATAGGGTAAACTTTTGGGCTCGTTGGCCGTGACTGATTTCTAGACGCATAGAATGTGGTTGTGTTCCCGTTGGCCTTGGAAAGCTCTTGGTATTTTCCGTTAAAGTAATACTTTACTATGCCACACGTAACGAGGGCCCCTAACGCTGGAAGAACGTGGGACACGATAATCAGTGCTCTGTCCGAGTCCATTATCTTAAACTTTCGACAATAGCCATAATCAAAGTTGAACAAGGAGAGCGGCACAATTAAAATATGGCCAAGTATCCAAGGGAAGAACCCTGCTGTAAGGGACCGGGCCAATCTTGATTTCTTACTTGTTCCCGGAGTTGCATGGGACTTGCAAACTATCTCCAGACCGAGAACCATTAGCCCTATCCCGTAGATGAATGTGTTGAAAAACGGCATGTAGATATTGTACTGTAAATACAATTCACAGTGCAGCTCTCTTTTGCAGTCGAGTAGGAATATAGTCTTCGTTTGCAGTACCATTGGATTCAGCGCCAGAATGACGTCACCGATAGCTAAGGACAAGATGGTCATATTTCTTGGCTCGTAAAGAAAGCCACGTATGCGGACATTCTTGTAGATGAGCAAATCGTTGGCCAGTAGTATGAGGATGATGAAAACGATGTACAGCGCCTTGACGAGGTCGTTGTAGTCATCCGCCATGACGCCGGAGATGTTGGGCTTGTCGTAGAGAAGCCCCTCACCGAAATCGTTGATGTCTTTGACCGAAGTACTTGTTGCAGACATTGTGTTTAGTGGTGACTCCTTCACTCAAAGTTTGTGATCATCCTGTGGAAATATTAGTGTTGACAGCTCGCGAATTACATATGGAGAATCCATTCATACTTGTTTTATAATAATAACGTGTTTTGTATGCAATTTCTAAAGTTTACGCCATAGTTGTGTTATACTCGAATTTAGGACAACCCCTAATTTACATATACATATATATATAACATATTTATATCTTTTTAAATGGGAAAAAAAAAGAAAGAAATTTTTTTAAACAGCTGGACAGAGGGGAGGAAGATAAAAACATAAAACAAATTTTGTGAATATTGTTCTTATATTTGTATAGAGGTCATAAAAGGAATGCGCCAATATGTAAACCTAATAACAGCAAGTCATCATCTTATAACACCCAATATTCTATACTTGTTTGTTTACTAATATATATTATCTTTTTCAGTTAGTAAAATTAAATAACTTGTGACGGTAAATTAATTGCAATAACTTTTAACATTAAGTTTATATAACGTGTCACTGTTAGTTAAATTCATTAATTTGTTGTTATTCTTTTCTTTTTTTAATTTCATACCTTGGTAAAATCAAAAATGCACGTACCTTTGAAATTTATTAGTTTAACACACCTTGTCACAGATGGTCTACTCTACCCTTCTGATATGTCATTCATATTTGATTACCGGGAGACAAAGTTCCTGTACATTATCACACAGTCCTTAGATAAAAGTGTATGCAAGCACGAGTGGACGTAATTTAGATGTCAGTACTGTATTTGATTTAAGTTTGTCAATCAAGTGAAAAATTTTGAGTATATGAGAATTAATGGCGTTTCTTTATTTCCTTAAAATATAATCAATCACTCTCTGTTTACCTCTCTTAATCTCTCTGTCCCTCTCTTTCTCGCTCACTCTCAGTCTCTTTCTCTTTTTCTCTCATTTACTCTCTCTCTCTCTCTCTCTCTCTCTCTCTCTCTCTCTGTCTCTTATTCTGCTACTCTCTCTATTTCCTCATTCTATATTTCTCTCTCTCACTCAGTCTCTCTCCTCCATTTCTCTCTCTCTCTCTCTCTCTGTCTCTCCAGTGGCGTAGCTAGGGGGGGAGGTGGGGGCGGTCCGCCCCGGGCGGCACTAAAAAAAGGGGGGCGGCATTTGTGGGCATTTGAAAAGTACAACCATTTCGGACAACCGCCCTTTTTCTTTTCAGAGGGGAAAACCAAGGTGAAACAAAAATATTTGTAATTTCAAGGCTTAATTAACGGATCTGCACAAAAGTTTTTTGATTACATAGTGGATATTATAACTAACGCAAAACCGTTCAAAAATTTTAAATCGCTCAAAAAAGGTGTCCATTTTTTTTTGGAAAACTAAGCGGTATAAGTCACAGATGACTCTTTTATAAGAAAAGTACCAAAAACACATCACCGTTGGGTTGAATAATATGTGCTATTATTATCGCCACGACAGTTTTTACGTGCAATTTCGACATTCCCAGAATGATGCGCGAATACTTACATACAAGGCATGGTGGTAAAAATATTGTGTTTAACTTGCAAGTAGTCATTTATATTACTGTTTCAGTTTTCAGTAAATTATTGTAAGGTAAGTTATTAAAAATTTAATTTATTTTGCTTTTATTGCATTAATTTGTGTTTTTCATTAAAATGCGGTTATTCATTAAAAATGTTACGCACATCCAATTTAATAAAGCAATGTGTAAATAAGTTGAATTCGTCTATTTTATGGAAAATCATTAAGATTTATAATAAGAATATGAAAATATTCAAATTTCTCCTTTAATAAACAACACAATAGGCATAGATAATTTCGAAAAAAGACATACCAGTACTTTAAAATTTCAAGCGTCTTGGAAAAATTGACATCTGAAGAAGTAACTAGTACTAGTAAAACGAGATCAGATGCTGGAATTTTACTCAATTCAATGCAATCTTTTTCTTTTCTATGTTATCTCAGTAAATGGAAACCCGTCATTTTTTAAATTAATTCAAACCCATTGCATGGAGCAAAGAGATGTGCCTAATAGAAATAATATGTTATATCAGCCAAACAATTTGTGAAGAGTTGGAGATATACTCTAAACGCGGAGTTAGGGGAAAAATATAAGTGTGGAAAATTAAAAAGACGTGGTTCTATCTATAGAAAAAGAAGTACATCGAGAAATGTTTTTATCCATGGATGGAATTATAATAAAAGAACGCTTTGATGAGTTGCATGTCCTTGCAAGAAAATATTCGTATTTAATACCATGTAACCTACAAAATAAAGCCTTTGAACATCAAATAACTTACTGTTTTGACATTGATAAAGAACTGTTCAATATGGAAAGAAAAAGGATCCAGGTTTTTATGGCTGTACCTACACTACAAGAAGAGGCATTATGTTAGAAAAACGGGGGAAAAGGCCTCCTTGATCTATTAAAATTTATTCAACTGTATAGATGGGAAAATTATGTACCCAGCATTGTAATTTTGCTATGAATTGTTTCAACTCTTGCTATCAGTGTCGCTAGTTATGAAAGGAGCTTCTCCAAACTGAAGTTGATAAAAAAATTATCTTCGTTCCACAATGAGCGATTAAAGACAACACAAATCTTGCAATACTCTCCATAGTCCATAGAACAAGATAGTGCAGATAATTTTATTTTGATAGCATAATACACGATTTTTCTATCATGAAAGTTAGGAAAGTAAATATATAAATATGTTTACATACTAATGTATACAATTTATTTCTTTGTAAATAAAAAATCATTTATTTATAAATACAAAATAAAAGAATAGTGATTGGTAATGGGTTTTTTTTGGGGGTGTAAATTTGGAATATGTTTTGTCTCATGGGGGGGGGTAGGACCTGCTACCTCAGTAACTTTCTTGTGGCCTTTAAAAAAAGTATCTTGTATTTTATAAATTTGTATTTATAGGTATATAATCTTATGCGGCCTCTTTTATTACTGCTTACATAAATATGGCATGCAATGGTAAACATGCTCCCCACCTTTACTTCGTTTCAATTACAATTGTTTATTCATGTTTATTAATTGATAAAAACCATAATATAATCGACTAACTGGCCGTCCATAAATGACGTCACGCTATTTTGGCTGATTTTTTACCCCCCCCCTCCCTCCCCTCGTCACACGTCGTCACAAAAACTTAGACCCCTTCTTCAATATAAGAAGTCACAAAGCTTTTACCCCCGCCCCCCCCATAAAAGCCGCATTTTCTGTTTGAAAATGAGCATGTTTCAACTAAAAATTTTGTCATTTAAGTATGTTTTTAGTGTAACGCTGCATTCTAATATCGTAACACGCGTTTTACATAAACGTCATTAAATAAAGTGTCAGTAATCAAATATGCAAGTGGAAATTTTATTTAAAGTTGCTTGTTTTGACGTGACGTCTCATTTTTGAAACACCCACACCCCTCGTCTCACATCGTCAAAATGTGTGACTCCACGGTGCGTGACGTCATTTATGGACGGCCCCTAAAAAGGGCTGCAAATTGGAGACCGCCCCGGGCGGCAAAATGTCTAGCTACGCCACTGTGTATCTCTCTCTCTCTCTCTCTCTCTCTCAGTGTCTCACAATTTCTCTCATTTACCCTCTCTCGCTCTCTTTCTTTCCCTCACACTGTTTCACTCTTCTCTCTCTTTGTCATTTTCTCTTTCTCTCCCTCTATCTGTCTTTGTTTATACATTCCAAAAATTCTAGGTATTTATGTATAATCTGATAACAATTACATTTTTTTTTCATTTTCAAAGTAATGTGTGATGAAATTGAAATTTGTCAGTGCAAAAAAAAAGTTTTCGAATACAAAAGAGGAGATTTTAAAAATTGTATAAAGCTTTGTGACCTACATTTAACGTATTTTCTGTCAAAATACTAAATAACATAGCGATCCATGATAAATACACATTATAAGCTGCTCACCACATAACATTAAACACACAGTAATATATTTTGATGTTAGTCGACTACGATGTTCTATTTGATTGTTACAATGCTGATGCCGCACCATGCTGAAGAGAGTCTGGTGCTTTTCAGTGCTGAGACGGTAAAAATGAATTGGCTGGATTTTTTCCTTTGAATAACTTATGGGTAAGCAATACAGATATACAATATTTTTCATGTATTAATTATATTATTTCTTTGGTACAGACAACTTTGTTTGATTAAACGCTGGTATTTCAATCTTTCTTTACAATCATAATTAAAGCTTGACATATTATTTTGACAAATTATGACCCATCGCTCTTCTTGTTTTTTCTAAGCCTTCATGTTAAGTCCACGAGAAGCGGCAGTCAATCATTGTAAAGACATTGGCTGTCTACAAGAATCCTCCAGAAATATTATTTCAGAGCTAGTCTCTCCAGCATCTTCCCGTTGTAGCAAAATCTCTTCAGACATTACCAGGTTTAGGCCATGCCACTCCAGCATCTTTCAAGTTCTGGCCAAGTCTTCGGGATCTAACGGGTGTGGCCAAATCTCTCCAAAATCTTTCTGGTGTGGCCAAGTCTCAAATATTTTCCAGGTGTTTCCAAATGTCTCCAGCATCGTCCATTTTATTCCAAGTATCTCCAGCATCTTTCATGTGTGCCCAAGTTGCTCCGTCTTCCTGGTGAGGGCAAGTCTCTCCAGCATCTTCCAGGAGTGGCCGAGTATCTCCAGCATCTTCCGAGTGTGGCCAAATCTCTCCAGAATCTTCCTGGTGATGCCAAGTATCTCCAGCATCTTCCTGGTGATGCCAAGTCTCTCCAGCATCTTCCAGGAGTGGCCAAGTATCTCCAACATCTTCCTGGTGTGGCCAAGTATCTCCAGCAATATATGATACATCTAGACAGTTTTTTTTTATACTCTTGCTAAAAAATTGTCATTGTTAGTAATAACAATCAAATTTCTACCATGTGATGAATTCAGAAACACCGTTTTAAGGCGTAAATCGTTATAAATACAGCATTGACATTATATAACACCGCTTTCAGAAAAAATGTATTTTAAAAACGATCCTGACGTTAAACATTTACACGATCAAGCCAAGCTGATAAGACATAATTGTGACAATACGGAAGACAAATATGACACTGTAAAGCATGCTGACGATCAACAGAGAGAAAATAAGTCAATCTGTGACAGACGCTAGTGGAATACATTAAGCAGAAATTAGGTCTTTGGTTTACTTATCCGTATAACAGTAGATAAATAAACAACCCGTAAAAACAAAGTTTTTGGCTATAAATCTCTTATATATGAGACATAAATAAAAGTATTGATTATGTTCAATATAATATGCACCGCACAACAGACTATTATAACCATTTATAGATCGGGAAAATATTATAAAAGTATGTTCAATATAATACGCAACGCACCGCGCGACAGGAAAATATTTAAAAGTTTGTTCAATATAATACGCACAGCGCGACAGACTAGCAAAAAAATGTACACGTTACATAGAGATACATAGAGATAAAATAAAATAAATTAATTTAATTACGTTAGATTCGATCGATCTAAAATGTTGATACAATGCATTGTTAGGTGACAAGAGTCTATTTGCAAAATTTCACCTCGATAGCATAACGGGAAGTGGGTCATTTTTTACTCTTTTTTCGCGTGATCATGGGCGGGGCCATGAAGACAAGAAGTTTAAGTTAATATAAGGGATTTAAAAAGAAAAGTTATATTCATTGTTATTATCATCATATTTATAGTAAAGTGTTTTATATCTACTATATATTATGTTTTTTTTCTCTATAAGTTATTATGAATTACGTTATCTTTTGAGTAAATTTGGTTTAGAGATTGTGTGTGTACATTGTCAAGGGGAAGCCTTCTAGGAGCGTAATAGAATGCAATTCAAGTGCCGCATGTAGTCTCTAATGTTCCTGAGAAATCAAGAATGTTTATTATTTAGTACACTCTATACAAATAATAATTTGTAAAAAAAGAGCTCAGCAATAGTGTTAAAAAGGGCTGTGTGAAGTCATATTGGAAAACCTTTTGTGATGACGTGTGAGGAGTGGGGAAAGGGTGGGGATCGGCCAAAATCGCTTGACGTCATTTATGGACGGCCCCTTTAGTTGAATTTCTTTCAAATGAACCTCACCCCTAGACACATAACAATCTTTATGTTTAATGCAATCAAAATGTCTACGTTATGAAAATATTTCTTAAATATTATATAATTTGAAGGGTTAAAAAAGAATTAATACATTCATTGGTAGAGTACGCTTACGCAATTCTGAACAAAGACAGGTAAACCTTATACTTATATCCTTATGATTGTTATGGCATATTTAATAAAGAATCGCCAAAATATTAGCTCATGCAAAGAATATTTAATTGTTATAAGATTTTCGAATTTTAATGTGTCATTACCCTAAATAAAATACCATGATAGTTAAAGCTCAGTATAAATATCCAACAATATGACGAAATCAACTGAAACTGTGTGGCATCGAGGCTTTCGTCACACCATGCACATGCGACGAGGGTTTAAATGCTCTATTCTTTATCAGTTTCAGTTATTGCAACATATGCTCTCCACCAGAAGTGGTCACATGATAAGTGGTTCACAATCTTTTGCTTTAGTCTATTATATTCTACAGATAATTATTGATACTTTTTAAAAGCCAGATTTCCTTTCAAATAGTCTATCATCCACACTTTGATATTCAAGCATTAGTTTGAGCTTGGGTGGACAAAATGCTACCCGCGCTATACTTGGCCTACGACAGAGCCATGTACGTCCAGCTAACGTCTTCGGTCAATACTAACAAATCAATACATTTCTGATAATATTATGTTAAGTTCAAAGATTTGTGCTGTAACTAAATCTGACCTTTTTCAGGTGTGGCCGTTTGAGGGTTTATGTCTCCCTACAGATAAGACTCTCATCCTGAAAAATTCGCTCCCCACTGACTTAGATTTAGCCTAAATTCTCAACTATTATGGAATTGTTACCATAAACATGTTTAATACTTAACCTAACATAATGGCTTTGACATGATCAAATGTGGCACAGTGACATCTCTTAGTGACAAGAACATCATTTTGGGATTCAAATATATTAATTAAACTACAAGGAATTTCACGTTTCGTATGATTAACATTTCAAATGGATGAGCAACGCAAAACTTCCTGGTTGTTAGATGAATGATATTCAGCGGAGATTAGGAATGCCCTTTGGAGTTTTAGGTTGTTCGTAAGAAATGAAATAGGTGAATACAATTTCCTAGAGTCTATAATAAATGTTCAATGCGAGAATTAGGGATATAATGTTGCAAATAGACGTAGGTTGGCATTAAAAAATGTGGAATGTCCATTGGACCTTTAGAAAATTATTTGTAATTTGGGTATGTCGATTAGAAGTTAAGGATTCTCATAAGAGGTTTTGGAGAAAAATAATAAAACTAGGATATCAATACAAACTTTTGGATTTCCCTAAAATTTCTCTGATGTAATTAAGAAAACATTAGTTTGTCTATTAGAATAGTATGATGTCGACTAGATTTTTAAGTTTGAAGGGACTTAATAATTGTGAGTTATCGACCTTCTGATTGCATCAGTTAACGTGAGTGGGCCGATCACTTGATCTGAGCAGGACGATTATTAAAACTGAGTGGGCCGATGATTTAACCTAAATTGTTCTATCTATTAACACTATCATTATACTAGGGGTTGTAGGGCGCCTAAGGCGCCCACACCGGCTTTAGGGCGCCTACGGCGCCCATTTTTTGTCAAAACCCCAAGTAAATTATCCTTGTTTGATAAATACGAAATATTAAACTTCCTGAAATGTACACAAAGTATTTTATAATTATAAATCATCAAATCCTATTTTTACATCGTTCCCTTTTCCAAATTAAGATATAAGCTAAAGCAATGACGTCATATAATATTTTTTTCAGCACGTCTTTAATTGATACATATTTTGCACACCTTTTTTGCGCGCCTTGTATTAAATATAAGATCAAACAATGACGTCAAATAAAAAAATTTACAGTGCTAATCATCACACGATTTTTCAACTGCTATAGACTGTTGTACATCGTTCCTCAGCGTTCCACATCCAGCCAGCCAGTGACTTGGACTATTATATTATTTATATTATCATTAACTATCAAGCGGCGTAACGTGGGTATGTGCCGCCCGGGGCAGAAGCCAGGTTTGCCGTCCCACCCTCCCCCCGAAATTAAGTTCATGCTATAAAGATATAACGAAAAGATACTTTTTATTGGAAATAAATAAATATAAGATACTATAATTTTTATATTAGAAATAATTACACGTAGAAAAGCTTTCATAACTTGAAACATAATTTAAGTTTTCTGCTTTTCCTCATGGCACAATCTTTATGTAGAAATGTTGTCAGCAATTTTTTTGACATAACATGGCTAAACGTCCGCTTGGATAACCAAAAATTCTTTGACTGGAAGGTTCGATTAAAATGAAAAGGTCTTCACATTAAATTTTAGCAAATGTCAAAATTCCTTTAAGTAAACTATTACAATATCTGTGAGTAGTCTCTGCAAAGCATTTTTAGCACTATAATTTGTAAGTAACTTTGGGCAACATTGAGTTTATAAAGACCATGTTTCCAGATAGTCAACTTTTTCCAACTGTCAATTGTTTTAAAGGACAAACAAAACAAAACAAATTCATTGTGGCTTGCAAAATCCCCGCGTCTGTTCGTGTGTTTAGCTTTTCGTCTGCCTCACCAAACGAGAGAGCAAATTATTGGGGATGATAATGTCAAACATTCCAACAAAGAACTTCTTGCCACTTTGTTTTGGTTTCTTTTACATCGTTTTTTAAATCCGATTTCTCATTCATTCTATTGTTCTATTTGCAATATAATTTGGTAATGTTAAGCAGTTGTACATAAGTACATTTATTTATGGATTTAGTTTATGCCAGTTGTTATTTCCTTATTTAAGCTTTTTGTTTATTTTTTTAATGATTTAGGAGAATAATACATTTAAATACGCAACATTTTTTCACAATAGCTTACATTCTCGTGGTACCCGTCTCTCTAGAGTGATGTCCGTGTCTAGTTTGTAGAAGTTATTATTAACATGTTGGACCCTCTCAATCCTGCAAATCTGTATGTAAGGACACTTTATTTATATCAATTACGTCCATGAATGTTGTTGAAATTGTATTGGTTGTGCTTGGATTTGAACGGATACAGCAATTTTCGCTTCTACAAGATGAGCGGCTGACAAACCAGCACACTAGTGTCATGATCTTATATTACTCCAGCCTCTTGGTTTTTTATTTCAGTAACGTTAGTATCAGAAGACTTAAGATTCATTATGGAGTTTAAAGTTTTAGCATTTTAAACGTTTACGTATTTTAATATAGTTTCTTCATTTTTAAAATTAATATTTACCTTGGAGTTTATTTTATTTAAATTTATATTATTGATTTTTATTTCCATAAGCTATTTAACAATGATGAATTTGCCACCCCAGCAAAGTGCCGCCTGGGGCAATCGATCGGCACATATTTGAAACAAATTATTTGAGTACAGTAATTTTCGCTTTTACAACATGAGCGGCTGTCAAATTTGATGAATCAATTAAGTTACCAGCAGATCGGTTTCAAATTTGTATACTATTTAAGCCTCATGGATATTCTTTTCAGTAGCATAAGCATCCGAATAACTTATATCCAATATGGAATTTGAAGTTTTAGGCATTAGAAACGTTTACATAGTTTAGGATAGTTCCTTATCCTTCATTTATTGTATTAACTTCTTATTAGTGTTTATTTTATTTTGATAAAAATTTCCTATTTTAAAAAAAATCATTCTTAGACGCTAATTAATGACGATGAATTTGCCGCCCCTAATAAAGTGACGCCCGGGGCATTTGCCCCCCCCCCTTGCCACCCTCTAGCTACGCCACTGTAACTATCATTATACTTTTAGGCTAAAATATTTAGGGAAATAGCATACTAATATAATAAAACATTATAATCACCCTAAATCATACTTCAAGAAGGAATTTTGCAAGTGCGCAATTTTACGCATGTAAGGTGTGAGATGTACATTTAAATAAGAAAACGCAATTTTTAGGTTTTAACTTGACTTGGTAAGTGGGAAAAAAATGAAGATTCCCTTTTTCAGGACAATTTCGATTTCAGGACCCCCTCCGGTCGCGATTAGGTCCTTTTAGGGGGGGGGTGGGTGTTTATTTTATATAATGGCATATCTTACAGTCTTAATGTTACTGCACATCATTTTGAACGTTGTCTTTCATCAGTCATAATACTTGATTGCACACGGACCAAAGTCAACAAGATGTCACTGACAATGTGCTATATAAGCACAGAAGGTGAAAATTCTACAGAAGTTCATGAGCACTCCATACGTTTTATAGAAGAAGTAGAAAATACTGGACAAACATGCTTGAAGTCTTACTACTGCAACTGACAAAATTTGGCTTAGATGTTGCTGATATCCGCGGTCAAGGACAATACAACGGTGCGAGCATGAAGGGGCTTAAATCAGGAGTACAAACTAGATTTAAAATTAAATGTAGGCATTTGTTTATCCCCTTGTACATGCTCCAGTTTTAACTTGATGCTATGTGATATGACAAATGCTTGTCCTGATGCAACGAGGTGTTTTGGGTATAATTTAACACATCTAAGTTTTATTTTCTGCTTCAACAAAGCGATTGGTGATCATTTCCAAATATTTCCGTGAAACCACTTTGTGAAAAAGATAGGAAAAATCGTGTGGAAAGTGTAATGGCAGTGTGATATCAAGCAGTCGAAATTTAGTCTATAATGAACTTGTTGAAGCTGTAGAGCAAAGTAGTGATCCAAAAGCTTGAAATGAAGCAGAGTCATTGTGCAAACAACTTAAAAGAACTTCAATTTCATTGTTTGAATAACGTTTTGGTGCGACATGTTGCTCCAATTTAATTACATCAGCAAAGAATTATAATTCTTAGAAATTCTGTCGATCTAGCAACTGCAGCTAACAGCAAAGCAAATACTTGCAAATGGTTTAAATCTTACTGAAATGGCAATTTTGAAACAGCAATAGCAACTGCAAAAGAAATTGCCACGGATTTAGAAGATGAACCCATTTTCAAAGAGACGAAAGAGCTAAAAAAATATTTTTACATATGAAAGACAAGGTGAAAGATTTGTAGAGGAACTCGAACTATTTTGAACATATCTTTTTAACCAGATTGTTGATATGTGGATATAATGTCGATGGACAGTAACTTTGAACTTTAACAACTGCAAAGGCATCAGGCATGACTTGTTTGGATTTCTTTATAAATGTCATCAGTATGAACCTGGAGAAAACGTTCACAGTCTGCAAAGTAAGGATCTTGATGATTTCATGCTTGCTGAAGAGTTGCAATTATTTATTTCCATAATTCACGAAGTCACCCTCAATGATCCTGTAATGATTTCCTTGTTTCTTTCAGTAAACAAGCGTTAAAGTGACACACACTTTGCACTTCGAATACTTCAAACTACTCTCGCCACTGTGGCTCCTGGAGAAAGAAGGTTTACAAAAACAAAAATTAAAACATTTAAGCCTTCAAAAATAATTGAAGATCGGCTTTGTAACTTAGCTATTTTGTTTTATTGAGAGAGATGTTGCTAAGGATCTTGACGGAAATGAACTTATTTCAGATTTTGCAGCCGCTAAAGCTCGCAAGAATGCTTATAAGTTGTAAAAACAAGGTGGATTTAGAAGATACAACCAGACCAACGCTAGTATTTATGGTTTAAAATACTAAGTCAATTAGCATGCCAAAGCAAAAACATTTTAATTATTAACATCTTTTTTGAGTTTTAGGATCTTCAATTAAAAGAATAAAACTGTAATTATTGATGTTTCATTGTTGTTATAGAGTGAACATTCAAGTAATTTATTATTTTTCCCCAATTATTTTAATATATGCACAAATGCAGATTTGTGCATGTGTCTCGCTCCTCGTCTGCTGCCCTGGGCCCGGGGCTGCCCTGGGCCCGGGGCCCCGCTCATCGTTTGCTGACTTTGGCCCCGCATACTCTAGGGCGGGCCCTGTCTGCTGCAAAGTTAGATTTAACGGCTAGTAAGACACCTCCATGATTATCCCGTCCGTTTTTTTAAAAATGTTGTAATGCCTATTTCATTTTTTGTGAACTATGATTATTGTGGTTTAGTAAGGTTTGGGAAACTGCATTGAGGTCTGGTTCATCGTTTTTATTTGTCATTAGTAGAATTATCTTTAATTTTATTATTTTTTTAAAATGGAAATTAATAATTATTATTTAATTAATATGTTGATTATTAGTTTTATTAGGATACTGTTAGTAGTGTATAGTGCTTTGTTTGATTGATGCCACTCTTTTATTTTTGTTTTAATTGGTGTGGATCTTTCGAGTGGTTCATTTAGGTTTAAGTTTTTTATACGTGAATTTGTTAAGGCACTGTAAAAGTTAGTGGTGCTCAGGTCATGGGAATTTTTAAAAAACCTGAACTCAATTGAGGAAACCCACACTGCACCCAATGGTAAGCTAGCGTTTATAGAGGCGGCGGGTTTCGGGAAATCGCACGCGCGAGTCGACCCGCGCGAACTCGCGCGAGGAATGTTTCTATTTTTTCTTTGCAGGTGTTCATAGAAGACGCGGGTGTCTCGAGGCGACAAATTTGCCGACCGGCGCGGGTAATTACCAGAACTAGTTGCTAGTTCTTGTTCCGCGTGCTAGAGAATTGGGACGAAACGGTCGCTTAGGATCACCGTCTCTCAAATGATTGGGTTTTCGTTATGGGCATGAAACGGTCGCTTAGGATCACCGTCTCTCAAAGGATTGGGTTTTCGTTATGGGCATCACATCTTTGTGCATGCCTTGCTTACAATCCTTTAGCAGTGACTGTAGTTATTTCCTTAGTTTCAGTCAATGTTCAAAAACGTTTGATGAAACACACCATAACATTGTGTAAGTTCATCCTCATCGAATCGTTCATCATATAGAGCCCCGCTGCTTTGGTCTAAAGCAAGACCAAGCCTAGCTAAAACAAAAACGAGCAGACAATCGTACATTCTTCCGCAAAAATTATTGTTACTGAGTGATAGTTTACCTTTCATATCTTTGAAAACGTTTTCCAGAACAATTTAACAAATTCTGATATTGATTGTTCGATCTAATTCTCTTCAGAAGCATGATGTCTTCAAGATTTAACGAAAAGTGAGAAAAATTGGTAGCTAGCATAAAATCAAAACGGACAGATGCAAAAATGACATTCTTGTTTGCCCTTTTATCAAATTTGTCATCAATGTTTTTTTTTAATCTCAATGAAAAGGAATACTGTGTTTTGTTTACAAATGAACGTGAACACTTTCTCATTTTATTGAGTCTTCGGTCAAACAATGTTTAAACAAAAGATTTAAAAAATATGACTAATTAATGCGGAAAGCGGGTACGAAACAAAATTTTACGTATTTCTCGAATATTGATGATTTTATTTTGCTTGCACTAATTTTTCTATGACCTGATAAAAAATACATCAAAAATAAAGACAAATTATGTTTTAAAATGTATTTAACAGGAGGAGTATGCGCAGAATAAAAAATCCTAATTTAAATTTAAGGTTACTCCAGTAAAAAATAACATATTTCGTGATTGTCAATGTCAGTATGCTTATGTCACAAATTTCTCAATTTTTCTTCATAATATAAATATATTGTATTTCAAATTCACAATTAAAAACATGATAAACTCCACTGATTAAATCAAAAAAAAATTTTAGGTATTGAATGAATATATGATATAACTAGTAAGTTTGTCATTGTCATTGTCCCATTTAACAATCAATCTTCAACTCTGTTTTGCATTCATGAACACCGTGTTAAAGTGTAAAATACAAAATACACAAACAAATTGAGTAATGAAAGCAATAAATTTAAGCTTTATTAATTAACTATTTCAATAGTAAACGTTTCGGTTAATGCCTTCATCAACAAAATAAACATACAGTTTAATACATATGTATTAAACTATATTTAAATCATTAAGACACACTATATCAAGGAAAGTGGTTACGCAAAGATAAAAGGAAAGGAAAAACAACAGCAAACAATCAATGACACAGGATATAAGAAAAAGGAGAAAGTATCAATGGTTACGGTATAAACTATAACGGGAAAAAGATTCTACAGTATGTAAAATTTTGAATTTGGTTTAATCCTACGTACCAAATCGTTTTATAAATCAATTTCCCATGTAGACCCTATCATATATAAAATACCAATAACTGCACATCCGAAATTCCGGGATAGTCAACAATGAAGTGTTTAGACACAGGGCATAGAGCCTGCTTATTTACATTATACAGGTGTTCTATAAACCAATCTTCAAGGCGGCGACCTTTCTCACCCAAGTAGATTTTATTGCACCTCTTGCAAAGAATTGCATAAATCACGTTGAGACTTGTGCAAGTGAAGCCATATTTTATTTTAAATTGTTCAAGAGGAAAATAAATTATGTTAATCTCAATCACATATGGGTAAGTATTGCAACGGTTACGGTTTGCAATCTTTTGTTCCAATGGGTGCTTTCACAGTGGGAAGGTGAATTCTTACAAGTATATCTTTTAGACTACTTTCTCTCCGGAAATCAAAAAAGGAGATTTTGTGAAGACCTCCTTGGTTAGAGTGTCTGCCATGATGTTTGGTCACTTTTTGAGAATCACTTGGCGTGTTTTAAAGTGATGAGGATGAAGTGTTAAAGTGTAAACCCGTTATAATTGCAACATATACATTCATATAACGATGCTTATTTGATGGACAAATTTTACACTCTGGCAAACAAAAATGACCTATAAGCCAGCCTAACACAGCATGAATATTAATAACCATGATCAAAAACAACATGACACTATAAAGCTGTTGATGAAGACTATTAACAATATTAAGAATCCTGATAGACAACCTTGACACTATAAAGCATGCTGACAGACAACACTAACACTTTAAAAGATGGTTACAAGACAAATTGACAATGGAAAGCAATGATTAATAATAATAATAATAATAATTTATAATTTATATAGCGCTGTTTCCCAGTAGGGAACCGGGCTCACAGCGCTTTACATGGAGATCATAAAATAGATATAATAATTAAATAACCATTACAAAAATTACAAAAATCCTTGCCGCTATGAAGCAAATAAGATGTTTAAATGCAACACTGTAAAGAATATGATAGAGGGGAAATGAACCCCAAAAATTAGAAATGTGGACTTGTGTTTTATTTGTCAGAATAACAGTACATAAAAAGAGGAGTGATGAATGATCTTATAATGTTAAGGAAATCTTTTACTTCCTGCATGATAAATAACGTTTTTTCCATTCCAGTTTTCTGTAATATGATAAGGGATCATGAAATAAGTAACACTTCCAATAGCGGAAGGAAGAACGAACACAGAATAAATGATTGAAATGATTAAAAGTTTGTCAGAGTTTTGCGAAGAGTTGAAACTGATTTCATCTCTCTCCGCGACTATGACAGAAGGACTTTCTACAAAATCTGTAGGATCAGGTACATGGTGATCCCCAACGTTGTTGTCACACGACTGTGTGCTTGACGGGTTGCATACGCCGCCGGAAATGTGAAGATTGTTTTGAAGACCTGATTGCGGAAAATTCGGAGAAGCATCTATCAATGGTTGTGAAGCTTGATCGCAAGGTTTATTTGCAAGCAGCTCAAGATAGCGACGTGAGTCATTCACATTTCTACGTTGGTCATTGACATGAGACGTGCTGAAAACCTTTAATTTAACGACTTCTGAGTGGCTATTACTGATTTTTTGGTAGTGTGTCGTTTTTTTATACTTGATCATAATCGAAATGATGACGGCACCGCATGCTGGTAGAATATTTGCAATAAAGTACAAGGATATAGAAAACTTAATGCTCAAACGGTCGCAATGATCGTTAGCAAAAGCGTGAGGTATGAATATAAAAAGTCCTAATATCCAGGGAGTACCACTTGCAATCAGAGAGCAAAGGATTTTTTTTTCTATTCAGGGAATAAATCTTGTGATTGTTAAACTTTTCTAATTCTAAAACCATTAATCCGAGGCCGTACACAAAATTATTGAGAAATTGTTCGTGTAAAATAGATAAATTATACAACCTGCATACATGTTTGTCTTGGCGTACGCCATAATCTCCAGAATAATATCGCGTGTCAACAACCATTGAAAAGAGAGCAGTAACGACATCGCCATTAGCCATTGATAAAATAGTCAGAGTTTTTGGCTTGTACATGAAATCACAGTTACGAACATTCTTGAATATCAGCAAACCGTTGGCCAGCAGTATGAGGAGGATGAAGATGATATGGAGACTAATGATTGCAGTATTTGAAATAACTACTTCGTATTTTGATTCATTGATGTCAGACACGATTCCTCCAGTCACATACTTTATTTTAAATGTAGGTACATGTCACTGGGTTTTAAGACCAGTCAAAGATTTAGTGATCTGGAGAAATTTTTATAGAAACAAAAAATTTAAACGTTATTGATGCGTTTCTTAATTAACAGCCTTTAGGGTAGTTTTAAGACCACACTTTTAAACTCAGCAATGAAAACATTAAAATAATACAACTATTATAAAAAATATTTTAAATGTTAAAAGGATACAGAAATGGTGCAGAAATTTAGAGAGATATAAGGATAAGAACTTAGAAGCGGAAATTTATAACTTTGAGGAAAATTCTGCTTATTTAACTTATATAAATTATTATAGCTACTGAAAGTGAATTTTCTAAAGGATGGAAATTATCAGATTTCAACATTTCAATTTTCTTAACGAAAATCATGGTCAGTTATATTGCAGGTAGTTGAAATTAACTGCTCCACTGTCAATCTGTAATAATATTGGAAAAGCATGTACTGTCCTGATGTAGATGTCAAAATGATAATAATTAAATGCATAACAATAATTATTATTATATTATTATTAAAATTTTAATAACGATAACAATTAAAATAATAACAAATATAAAAGCCCAAGTCACTCACGTATCGTAACGCTGAGTGACACAGTACAACAATCCATAACAGTTAAAAAAGAGCGTGGTGTTTCTCGCCGTAAAATATTAAATGACGTCATTGTTTGAGCTTATATTTTGATTTTGGAAAATGGAACGATGTGAAAAGAATTTTTGAGCATTTATAATTATAAAATACTTTGTGTGCATTTCAGGTAGTTTAATATTTCGTATTTATCAAACAAGGATAAGTTACTTGGGCTTTTGAAAAAAGCGGGTGCCATAGGCGCCCTACAACCCCTAGTAGTAATAATAGTGGTATAAATCAAGCAGCACGGTAACTATACTTAGGGGGGGGGGCTCTACTTACCTCTCA
Organism: Ampullaceana balthica; assembly: GCA_944989445.1. Taxonomy (NCBI): domain Eukaryota; kingdom Metazoa; phylum Mollusca; class Gastropoda; family Lymnaeidae; genus Ampullaceana; species Ampullaceana balthica. The sequence continues at coordinate 46,093 of CALYLW010000521.1, read as the reverse complement.
TGATCAACAGACTAAAAGACATAAAATATAAACATTTATAATTTACCAAAAGTTATAATTTCAGGGTGGCGTACATAATCGACGTTTGTCGGTCAAAGAAATGTACGACTATCAGAACAGGAGATAATTCTTGAAGACGTTTAGAGCGTAGTGTCGAAGGCCAGGAGAGTGGGAATGTTGTTGAGTTGTAAAATAGTCGACGTCTGAAATCTTTCAAAGGGCATAGGCCGCCTACGGGAGTCCTCTGGGCACTACAATGTTGGGCAAGCCTCTCCGGCATCATCATGGTATGGCCAAGTCTCTTACCTTTTGCGTCAACCCTTCGAGTTAAGTGTTTCTTGGATGATCTCTTTTCCACTTCCCTTAGGGCTCCCGTTAATGGATTGCCTTGTTTACGTACCTTATAGCAATACATCCCAAGTAACTCTCTTATCTATTACACACGCTTCTTCTTTACGGAAGATTATCATGATCTATCGGAGTCTGACTTGTCCGCTACAACAGTTCAAGGTCGCAAACTAAGTCTTCCAGGGAAGTCTGAGAATCTATTTCAGGAAATTATTTAATGGCAATGTATTCTCTACAGTATCACGTCAGAGGTTCTCAAAGTCTCAGCTCTAAGCTTCACCATCGCGCTGAAGAGTCTTTAAATTGATGATTAGGTTACTGGAGATCCAGACTTTGTTGAGTTGTTTGAAGGCTGCCCTCGCCTTCCCAACCCCCAATCTTACATCAGCATACCTCCCACCTTGCGTGTCTATTATCCTGCCAAGGCAGACAAAGCTCTCCAACTCCTCGAGTGGTTCTCCTTCGAATCTTACTAATGTGTAATTGGCGAAAAAAAAAGAAACAAATCGAGAAAGAAAAAACGTTGAATTATTTTTTTTAGTTCATGTCTTAGGTCTAAAAAAGAATACAAATGACTGAAAAGAGCGTAGCTGACAAATAATGTGAATAGACATAAATATATTTCATTGCGGGGAGGGGGCTGAATTTAAAAATGTGGAACGAAAAGACACAACGCGTCCATTCATATTGTACAAACGAGGTTTTTGTGAGAATTCAATTTTATTTTTTACGACTTATTTTTCGAGTCCTTCACTTCACGCGATTCAGCAAACTAAACGCTCTTGATGTAAAGTATTTTGTAATACTTTTTCGAGTCCAGTAAAGTAAAATGTTTCCCTTCTTTTTATTTCAAAATCTTTGTGAGCTCTCGAGTCCTACAACTAGAAAAATTGATTTTATTAAAACTGCCTTATATTTAGATTTAATAGCTAACGAACCACGTCATCATGCATCTTTTCCCTCATTGCGGCACATTTTATGACCACCTTTCAAAAAAAAACTTCCCGTATATACTCGTTCTATGGCCCGTTCGTTCATAAGCCTCCCCCCCCCACCACTTTTGGAAGGGAAAAGTATTAAAAGTGTATAACCCGATAGCAAGCCGACCCCCCCAAAAATAATAGGACAGCTTAAAAAAAAAGTACATATTTTTTTAAAAACTACAAGCTAAATCGGTCATTATGATTGTTTACTTTGTACTGCCTATCTTTGTGTTTCTGCTCTTAGTTAAGCAAGAGTTACCGGTATTTAAAAAAAAATATTTGGTAATCAGTGACGAAATCCGTGGTTGAAAACAAAATTTGTAAAACAATTTATTAAAACGTTCACAAAAAATAAATAAAAATTATTTAATAAGGTAAGTGCTGATTGTTAATAATATATTATAGCTTCATACAGAGCAGTCGAATCTTGTAGAATGTAAAAAAGGACATTGATAATCTACAATAACAACACCGATATTAAATATCCATGCAGAAATCACCTATGACCCGCTCATAAGCCGACCCCCCCCCCTTTTTTTCCTCTAGATTTTGTCCAAAAAAGGTCGGCTTGCGAACGAGTATATACGGTATTTATTTATTAAGTTCCTGAGCTCTTGTATTTACCAATTGCAGAAACTCCTTCGTTGACCCAGTTCTAATTATAGATATATTTAATAACTCTCACCTTTTTACTTAATCGCGAGACTGCCGCGTGTGATCTCTGGGTTTTGTCGAGTGCTCAGATGGCACAATTAATTGGTCCCAGCAGTTTACTAGAGACAGAGACCACTAAATATCTCTCCCAAAGCGGCTATAGGGACTTCTTGTTTGGTGCTGGAAAGTAGATAACGGCTAAAATAGAAAATATTTTTAAAAAAATAAGAAATATTTTCTCTTTCGAACAAGGTTTTACAAAATATTTCATAAACTATTAGGAAATATTTCACTTAAGGTTTACCAACATTAAAAAATGTAAAAGGTTGGTTTTTTTTAATTATGAAAATTAATATATATGTTGGTATTTCGCCTTATTTAGTATTATTTTTTTTTGGCGTTACTTTCGTAAATTTAAGTTTGGGTTAAAATAACCAAATGTCAAGTACGTGTCTTAGAAATCATATGAAAATAATTGTGTTGAAGTAAAGATGCTAATTTTACATTCTTATATTATTATTTAAGAAATATAGATATAATAGAAAAAATACTTCTATGTCATGAAGAAATTCTATAATGAATATTTTAAGATTTGAAAAGGTTAATGTTCAGAATTAATACATAGATTGGTATCGAGTGATGATTAAATTATATCGAACAAATAAGTAAGCCTAATACTTACATCATTAAACTATTTATAGCTTATTTTATAACGCGTGGCCCAAATAATAGTCCATGCCAAGAATATGAAATAATTAACAGATTTTATATTTTAGTCTTTCATTCACCTCAACCAAATACCACTATAATAAAAGTTCGGTAAAAATATCCAACATTATAACGGAATAAACTGAAACTGCTGGCAACGAGGCTTTGCTCTCGACATTTCACAAGTGACGTGGCTTGAAATGCTCTATTCCTTATCAGTCATTGCAACATTTGCTCTCCACGAAGAAGTTGTTGTTGGATCAGTGGTGCTCAAACATTTGCTGTAGTCTCTTATATTCTAAGGTTCAATGCACGATTGACACATAATTCCAACCTTATAAAAGTAGCTTTTATTTCAAACTAACCTATGAAACTTTGATATTCAGACATAACTATGACATTGGATGGATTAAATGATGTCTGCGCCATACGTTGCCCACTACAAAATCCTTTTCGTCCAGCAAAAGTACAATCGCCTCACAAACTGAGGCGCGTGGGATATAGCCTACGTTAAAGCCACAATAAATATGTTGATGAACGACTATCGCTAAAGAGTCATCCGCTGACCTGGAGAGGAGATGGGCGCCGCCAAGATCTACCAAGCCCCGCGAATGTTCGTATGGAAAACATTAGAGCCCCCTACGACGCTACGACCACGAGGTTATGGAATTCTTATAACTCCCAGGTCCCATGTAGTTTATACCTTAGTTTTCATATTAAAAGATGGGGTTGTTCGCTGAAGAAACTTTTTTTTAAAATGGTTTTAGAAAGAAATCACTAGTAAATAAGGGAGAAAACATAGTAAGAATAATTTCAAAACATATAATGATTAACTGAAAGCCAAGTACCAGTTTATTTAAATGTAAGATTTTTAAAAATTTTAAATTTAATGATTAGTAAATATTTTCAGCTTTTCAAAAAGTTGTCTTTAAATATCCTCACTAGATATCATATCATCGTATATATAATTATATTTACGCTCAATTATGTAGCCTAACGCGAAGGGACATCACTCTGCTTTTTAAAAATTTTGTGTTGTAAGCAGTGATGATTGACTCATATATCTATTTTTTTGTGCGCTGCTTTCTAAAATTATAGTTAAAAAATCGTGTGCTGATTAGCACTGTAAAAAATACAACCTCTATTTAAAATTACTTTGTGTACATTTAAGGTAGTTTAATATTACGTATCTATCATACAAGGACAAGTTTGTTGGGCTATTGAAAAAGTGGGCGCCGTAAGCGCCCTAAATTAAAGTGGGCGCCGCAGCACAACCTATATTATATACATACTTTGTGTACATTTCAGGAATATTTCGTATTTATCATACAAGGATAAGTTACTTGGGCTTTTGACATAAAAAAATTTAAAATATTTTTTTTATAAAATACTTTGTGTACATTTAAGAAATTTTAATATTACATATTTATCATACAAGGACAAGTTAGGGAGCTTTTGAAAAAGGTGGGACGCCTTAGGCGCCCTTAAAAAAAAGAGTCGCCGCAGGCGCCACGGCGCCGTAGCACGAACTAGTTTATTGAATAGCGACAAAAGATCTGAGCCAAAGACTCTCATAAATTTTGTAGGATTTTTAAGTACTTCATTGACATGGGGATTTTATGATAACTTTCCATTTTATATTACTCCTAACTCCTAAGTATTGGCATCTTTAGTTTGGATTTATTGCTTTTCTATGAATGAAATAGTTTGCAATTCATATATTTTATACTATTGACACTTCTCTGATTACCTTTCTTGGTTTGATTTAATTGCTCTATTGTTTTTACAATCATCAGCAAAAAAAAACAACTTTATGTTCCAATTGAGATGCTGTAAATTTCGCGTAAATTAGGCAGAGAAACTGGGCCAAGTAAAATATAGGGTACGTTTTCTGAGAAGGCTAGAGCGTTGAAATTTACCAAGTGCTTTTTAAAGAGGTCTTGTAATGTATGTATCCGTATGTTTATTATTATATAAGCCTATTGACGCATCGCCTATTAGGCAAGTTAAATGTGCTTCACATTATCTGCTTATCCTAAAGCTGTGTTGATGTGGACTCAATTTTGTGTTCTAGTGATTTACAAGTAATTTTAGTACATGAAACATGTATTTTATAACCAGAGTATGTTTTAAATCCTTTTTTAGAAGAAAAAAAAAGGGGGGGGGGTGTAAATTAGCTCATTTCTAATTCCGGGGCAGTATATTTGGTTCATAGAGGTTTGAAAATGTGTTTCCAGAGTTCAAGGTTATCTTGGTTATATGTGTTGTTTTTACTTAGAAATTTTGTTGGAATTTAGCCGGTGGTTGGTGTAAATGTGTTATCATACATTTACTCTAGAGATGAATGCGTCCATCATGTTACTTACATATTTGTGTTTTTATTGTTTTGATTACCCTAACACTATCAGGCTCAGAGAGTGCAGGGGATGTTTCAGATACTAAAGATAATTCTGCTTTGTTCGTTAAAAAAATCAATTATAACATTTTTCCTAGTAGGTTTTAAACTATTTCAATTTCTTAAAGTTCATGTTTTGTATTGTTTCAATAAAGTGTTCATTCATAGCGTTTATATTTTGATTTATGGAACAATTTTTCAAATTAATGCAAGGGAAAATAAAGCCTGCCATTATTCAAATTACAAAAGTTGTATGTTTCTTTTATGAGTGTTCATAGAATGCACGGATATTCCATATATTCTGATTTGTTGTTAAGTGGCATGTACATGCTGTATATAATAAGTAGTGCTGAATAAGTGTATTTATTAAATCCCTTATATTAATTTCGAAATCTTGTCTCTCTGTCGTGACATCTTTCGTTTATCGTTGGGCAGGCGGGAGGGAAAAAAAGTAAAAAATGACACACTTCCCGTGATGCGATCGAGCTGAAAATGTGCACATAGACTCGTGTCACCTAACAATGCATCTTATCAAAATTTCAGATCGATCGAATGTACCGTAATTAAATTAATGCATTTTTAGTTTTTCTCTAAATAACTATATGTAATTCAATTTCCCAATTTGCTATTGTTCGCCTTCCACGTGCCACTTGAGTTCACGCCACCCATCGATGTCCACACCCCCTCTAACCCCCATCCCCGGTTTTAAAGCCAGGGGAGAGATCAGTCGGTTTCAGCCTGTAAATGTTTGTCGCGTGTTGCGTATTATATTTAACATATCAATACTTAGAGTTCTGGCTCATATATAAAGGATTTATTGTCAAAAACTTTGTTTTTACGGGGTTGTTTAATGTTACAATATACTGACTCTAAGTTACTATTTGATTGAATTGTGATTTCCTCTGCTACAATAGTAGATTTAACTGATAGTAAGACACCTCCAGGGTTATCCCGTCTGACTTGAATGAAAATTTTGTTATTGCTATTACATTTTTTGAAAGTCATCATTATTGTGGTTTAGCCAGGTTTTCGAGAACGTCATCTATTTTTATTTTTTTTATTAGTAATAGTTATCTGTAATTTTATTATTTTTATAATATGGAAGTTAAAAATTATTGTTTCATTATTATGTTGATTATTAATTTTATTAGGATTCTGTTAGTAGTGTATAAGATTTTGTTTGATCGATGTCACTCTTTTTAACGCAATTTCCCTTGGAAAAATTGCGTTTATAGATTTGAAATATTAATAACTCTTGCACATGCAACTCATCCTAAACCATACCAACCAGATCCTACATGTGGAAGAAAATCAGAAGCCCCGAGCCTAATGCTCTTCATGGGTCTTCCTGGAACACCCTCACAGCTATCTGGAACCCCACCCCCAGAAAAGGAGGTGACAGCTGGGACTCCCCCCCCCCGCTGCGGTCGCTTCTGAAGCGGCCACCTGGGCATCCAGGACAGAAAGTCGAAGGTGCCTCCCACTAAGTTAACCTCACAAGGAGGGGTGGAATTGCCTTACTATGACCCGCTACCACTTTTGCGCCACCCCGGCAAAGCATACGAGTCTCAATGGTTAGGACCACCGCTATGCGGGGGATCATCAATGACCTACCTAGGGTGCAACCCCCAAAGGAAGGTTTCCTCAGAGCTGGCGTCCGCTGCGTTTTTCGCGGTTCCTTTTGCTAATCCGTACTGGCGCTCCTGGCCCTAAACCGGCACCTCTCATTGGCGTTGCTAGTAAAATTGAGGGGGACGAAACGGTCGCTTCGGATTTACCCGACCCTCAACGGGTACTTTAGTTTTCATCATCGACAATGCATTTAAGATGATTTGTCTAAGATCCGTACAGCGACTTTAATCATGTGACTAGCACCTAACACCTAACATATCGGTCTTTGGCATTGCCTGCCGGGAGTTGTTGGTTTCAGGCCACCGAATCACGGTCAGGTCCGTGCCCCACGACCTTACTCATCCGCCGAGCCCCGTAGAGGCCACCCCCTTACCAACCAGATAGATGGTTCGGCTCTTTGCAAATATGCTAACAAGGTCCAAAGGATGTGCAACGGCTAAAAAAATACCGAAAAGGTTTACTGGATTTCCTGGAAAATAAAAAAGCAGAAAAAACAGCAAAAGCATTAGCCTGCCAAAAAAGCTCAGGCTTTACAGAGCTCTCATTAAAACCATTGTCCTTTATGGATGTGAGACCTGGACACTAATGGCAGCCACTGAAAGCAAGCTGCAGGCATTTGAAAACAAATGCATGAGGCAAATTCTCCAGATCTCCTATTTAGAACACAAGACCAATGAATATATCTGGAACAGAATAAACTCTATTGTGGGTCATCAAGAAACCACCATAACAACAGTTAAGAGAAGTAAGATGGCATAGTTCAGTCATGTACTGCGAATAATACCCTGAAAAAACATTATTCTTCAAGGTGCTGTAGAAGGGGGCCGGCGAAGAGGTCGACAACGGAAAAGCTGGCTGGACAGCGTAATGGAATGGACAGGGATGAAATTTCATGAATTAATGCCCCCCCCCCGCTCAAATAGGCATATGTGGAGATCGTTATCTGTTGATGCGTCCATTCGCTCCCCCCAATGACCGCAACGATCACGGGACTGATGATGGTGATGATGACGCTCACAATGAGTGATTAGTACTCTATTTACTATTATTTTCTATTTAAGATATTCATGTTCGATTATGACTATTCACCTTACTTTTATTTCTTTATTATTTAAAACTAATAATTAACTTTATTTGGTGGTTTCTAAGTAACTTGATGTCTGTGTGTATGCATCCACTTCAGAGGGAGTGGTAAGGCTATGTTACTTCCCTCTTTATATTCTTTGCATCCGCAACCTGATATCGTTTGTAATTTTTTAACCAACAACGTTGCAGGAACTCATGCTGAGCTTGACAGCCTTGAATTACCAGCTATTTATTTATCTTCTTCTTTTGATGTGAGTTCACGCTTTGACATGTTTCAGCATCTTTCAGAAAATGAGATCAAAATTGTTATTCTCAAATTGTAACCACTGTCATCTTCTCTAGAATTTATATTTTGACATGTAGACTATCAAGAACTATACAATGTTAACTTATTTTTACACAACACGTAGTATCTGATTAATTAAAGATTAGAAAAATGTTAGATATGTTGTTAATATTAAAAACTTAGACAAATAAATGATCTCGTAGCTCTAGTACAAAAGTTTGACTAGCCGTCACCGGAAAAGCAAAAACCTGAAATAATCGACTGTATTTTTTTCCTTAGCTTCAGTCTATTTTCGAAAACGTTTGATGAAACATCCATACCATTGTGTAAGTTCATCCTCATCGAGTCGTCAATCATAGAGAGCCCCACTGCTTTGATATAAAGCAAGACCAAGCGCAACTAAGGGGCCGTCCATAAATGACGTCAAGCACCTAGGGGGTGAGGGGGTCACACTTTTGTGACGATGCGTGACGAGGGGGAGGGAGGGGGGTTGAAGAAATGTGACGTCACATCAAAAGGGTAACTTTAAATAAATTTTCCACTGAAATGTTTGGTCGCTTACAATTTATTTAAAGACTTTTTTTTCTTTTTTTTTAAAAATCAGTGCTTCTCAATGTGCCGGTCGGTAGGCCATCAGACGCTGGTTGGCGTAAGCTATCAAGACACGAAAATGAAATTTAATTATAATCCTTAAGTTTGAGAACCCCCAAGATAACGTATGAAATTGTTACCCTGCTTCGTTTGATGCTGACATAAAAGCATTGTGATGTAACCGAAGCTCCGCTTGGTTCTCTCACGGCAGGCGACTTTTTTGCCCATTACCCCAAAATATACAAGTTTATGTGTGCGTTACGCCCCCCCCAACCCCCAGACTCTAGGTCCTGCTCACATGACTCGGGGATTTGGGGGGAGCGTCGTTAGCCCCCCCCTCCCCCAAAAATGCTACTGGTGAGTTTTACAAGCATTACAAGTGTCTAAAAATGATCTGAATAAGATTATGTGTAGATATTTTAAGTCAAAACGACACGAAACATCCTTTTTTCTTTAAAAAAAGGGGGGGGGGAGGAAATCTATTTGATAGAATTATAAACGTTTTAAGTTTGATATAATTGTTCAATTGGTTTGTGGTCAAACAAACCCGGCCATTCTAGATATAATGATAAATGAGCCCATTTAAAATTAGTCAAGTATCATAAACTTTATTGAATGCATCAAATTCTTGACATTGCAATTCAAGAGGAGCACAAAACAACTTTTCTTCTTAGCTCAGTTTGTAAGGCATTAATTTTAAATATCACAGAAAGGATACGTGATACAGTCAAGTCATGTGGATTAAGATTATTGTCACTCGTGTCAATATAAATGAAAGTTGTGTGGATTTAGGTGTCTTCGTATAGTACTTAGGTAAGAAATCTACATAGTTGTCAAATTTTTAAAAAATGCATTTTCTGGAAGAAACTGGTTAAATAATGGGCATATGTTCCAAGCGTACACGTACACATGACGTATTTTAATATATCTAGTGGATTGTAGTGGATGTTGGTGACCCGTCAAGACGGCCCCTGACAAAACGGCCCCGACATAACGGCGCCGGTCAAAACTGCCCCAGACAAATTGTTAAATTTTTTTAACAAAAACTTCATTTTTTTTTCATTTTAAGCTTTTGTCGACTTTTCCACACTCAAAGAAAGTGGTAACATTGTAAAATTATATCTTGTGATGTTATTATATTTATTGCATTTCAAATTCAACAAATAAAAACCTCACCGATTAAATCAATAAATTGTTTTGGTATTGAATAAATATATTAATAAATCTAGAAAGTTTTGTCATTTGTCATTGTCATTGTCATTGTCCCATTTAACAATCAATCTTCAACTCTGTGGTGTATTCTGGAACAAAGTGTTGTTAAAGTGTAAAATACAAAATACACAAACAAATTGTGTAATGAAAACAATAAATTCAAGCTTTATTATTTAAATATTACAACAGTGAACGTTTCAGCTATTACCTTCATGAGTACAATGAACATGTAAGTATTAAAAATATATTTAAATTATTAAGACACACTATATCAAGGCAAATAGTTACGCAAAGATAAATGGAAAGGAAAAACAACAAAAAACAAACAATGACACGGGATATAAGAAAAAGGAGAAAGTATAAAAAGTTACGGTGAAACAACTACAACGGGGAAAAAGATTCTACAGTTAGGTAAAATTGTTAATTTGGTTTAATCCATACGGAGCCAACGCACCAAATCGTTTTATAAATCATTTTTTTCATGTAGATCCCATAATAGGTATTGCTCGCATAGAAAATACCAGTAATTGCAATATCTGAAATTCCGCCATGGTAACAGTGTTGAAGTGTTCAGACGCATGACATAGAACATTTTTATTTATATTATATAGTAAACCGATCTCAAAGACGTCGACCTGTCTCACCAACGTTGATTTTATTGCACCTCTTGCAAATAATTAATAATAAAATCAAGTTGCGCGTGTGCAAGAGGGCGATATTTTATTTTAAATTGCTCAAGAGGGAAATAAATTATATTAATTTCCATCACATATGGAGAAGTATTGCAACGGTTACGGTTGCAATCTTTTGTTCCAATGGGTGCTTTTCGAGTGGGAAGGTGAATTATTACAAGTATATCTCTGAGGGTTCTATCCATCCGGAATGCAAAAAGGGGAGATTTTTTTTTGAAGACCTCTTGGGCTAGAGGGTCAGCCATGAGGTTTCGTCGGTTTTTGAGAATCACTTGGCGTGCTTTAAAGTTATGGGGGGGGGAGAATATTCAAATGAAATTTAGATCTGTCACAGTGCTAAAGTGTAAACCCGTTAAAATTGCAACATTGACATTATAAAACTATGTTAATTTGATGGACGAAATTGACACTCGGTTAAAACAAAAAGGACCCTATCAGCAGCCACAACATGAATATTATAAACCATGATCACAAACAACTTGAAACTATAAAGCTGTTGGTGAAGACTATCTATATACTAGGGGCAAGTACCCGGCTTTCCCGGGTTTAACAACAACAGCAACAAAAATAAAAAACAACAACAAAAACAACAACAAAACAACAAAAACAGAACAACAACAAAAACAACAAACAACAACAAAACAACAAAAACAAAATAACAACAAAATTAACAAAATCAACAACAAAACAAAAAAAACACACTAACAACAAAAACAACAAAAACAACAACAACAAAACAACAACAACAACAACAACAAAGCAACAACAACCAAACAACAACTACAACAACAACAGCAACAACAACAAAGCAACAACAACATGAAGGACATTGTCGTCGCAGGGCAAGGGATGTGGACAACAACAACAACAACAGCAAAAACAACACAAAACAACAACAGCAACAGCAACAAAAACTGCAACAACAACAAAAACAACAACAACTGCAACAACAACAAAACAACAACAACAACAACAACAACAAACAACAACAACAACAACAAAACAATAATTTTATGGCGATAGTCGCCTTCTTGTTAATCTAGACACCAAAATGTTTATTATTTTGCGTCATTATTTTACGTCTTAATTTTCAATAATTTTTATTTTATATAGCTCATATAAGGAAAAACTACATTTTGGACCCCCGGCCCCCAGTATCTTATATATATGGAAAGAAACCTGTTTAATAACCTTTCCGGTATAATTTTGTGTACGTGTACCAAATTTCACGTTATTTGGTTGTCTGGATCTTGAGTTATTAGGGAACAGACAGAAAGACAGACAGACAACAAATGCGTCTTATATGTATAGAGAGATATAATTCTCTTCGTGGTCGGACCCTGCGGGTCAAGCTGCAAGTATGTTCAACAGATACTAATTTTAGAAAGCAGCGCACCAAATTACTCCACCAATGCATCAAAAGGTGTTCAAATTAAATATGCGCTGTAAAAAAATTATATGACGTAATTGTTTTCGCTGATATTTTAATTTTGTAAAAAGGGAACAATGTAAAAATTTATAAAATACTTTGTGTACATTTCAGAAAGTTTAATATTTCGTATTGATCAAACAAGGACAAGTTAGTTGGGATTTTGAAAAATCAAAATGCATTTTTTCAAAATAAATAGATTTCAGCTGAACACTTCCATCATTTTTTACGGGTGATACGCCGCGGGTCTCTCCAGAGTTCCTTCTTTTCATTCACTCACAGTCGTTTGCCCAAACCCACCCCATTTTGACAACCGTGTCTTTCAGGAAGTCTTCACCCGTCACTAAATCATTAGCGGCGTATGCTACGCCGCGGGTCAGCTAGTTAACAATATTAAGTATCCTGAAAGACAACCTTGACACTATAAAGCATGCTGACAGACAACACTAACACTTTAAAACATGGTTACAAGACAAATTGACAATGGAAAGCCATGAACACAAACAACATTGTCATTATGAAGCAAATAAAAAGTATAAATGCAACACTGTAAAGAATATGAGACAAAGGAGATAGATCCCATATTAGAAATGTGGCCTCTGGTTTTATTTGTAAGAATAACAGTACATAAAAAGAGGAGTGATGAATGATCTTATAATGTTAAGGTAATTTTCTACTTCCTCTATGATATCAAACGTTTTTCCATTCCAGTTTTCTGTAATATGATAAGGGATCATGAAATAAGTAACACTCCAAATAGCGGAAGGAAGAACGAACACAGAATAAATTATTGAAATTATTAAAAGTTTGTCAGAGTTTCACGAAGAGTTGGAAGGGATTTCTTCTCTCTCCGCAACTGATTCTATGATAGAAGGACTTTCTACAAAATATTGATGATCAGGTACATGATGATCCCCAACGTTGTGATCACACGACTGTGTTTTTGACGGGTTGCATACGCCGTTGGAAATGGGCAGATTGTTTTGAAGACCTGATTGCGGAAAATTCGGAGAAGCATCTATCAATGGTTGCGAAGCTTGATCGCAAGGTTTATTTGCAAGCACCTCAAGATGGCGATATGGGTCATTCACATGGCTCCGTGGGTCATTCACATGGCTACGTGGGTCATTCGCATGGCTACGTGGGTCATTAACATGGCTACGTGGGTCATTCACATGGCTACGTGGGTCATTGACATGAGACGTGCTGAAAACATTTAAGTTAACGACTTCTGAGTGGATATTACTGATTTGTTGGTAGTGGATTTTTTCTTTATATTTGATTATGATAGGAGTAATAACGGCACCGCATGCTGGTAGAATATTTCCTATGAAGGTCAAGGATATGGAAGTATTAATGCTCCAACGTCTGCAGTTGATAAATATCTGATAGTAATCAAAAGCGTGAGGTATGAATATGAAAATTCCTAATATCCATGGAGTACCACTTGCAATCAGAGAGCAAAGGATTTGTTTTTTTCTATTCAGGGAATAAATCTTGTGATTGTTAACATTTTCTAATTCTAAAACCATTAGTCCAATGCCGTACACGAAATTATTGAGAAAGTATTCGTGTAAAATAGATAAATTATACACCATGCATATAGGTATGTCCTCTCGAACGCCATAATCTCCAGAATAATATCGCGTGTCAACAACCATGGAAAAAAGAGCCTTGACGACATCGCCAATAGCCATTGATAAAATAGTCAGTTTTTTTTGCTTGTACATGAAATCACTTTTACGAACATTCTTGAATATGAGCAAACCGTTGGCCAGAAGTATGAGGAGGATGAAGATGATGTGGAGACTAATGTTGGTAGTATTTGAAATAACTTCTTCGTATTTTGATTCATTCATATTAGACATGATACCTCCAGACAAAGACTTTATTTTTAAAGTAGGTAAAAGTCACTGGGCTTTAAGACCAGTCAAAGTTTTAGTGATCTGGAGAAAAATCTGAAAGAAACAAAAAATGTAAACTTTATTGATGAATTTCTTAATTAACAGCCTTTAGGGTAGTTTTAATGTCACATTTTTAAAATCAACAAATAAAACATTAAAATATTACATCTATTATAAAAAAATAATTTTAAATGTTAAAAGGATACAGAAATGATGCAGAAATTTAGAGAGATATGAAGAGAGAGACAGAGAGAGAGAGGGAGAGAGAGAGAGAGAAAGAGAACTAGATAGCAAGGACAGATAAAGAGTGAAGGGAGAGAAAACATAAACATAAGAACTTAGAAGCACAAATTTATAATTTTTAGGTAAATTCTGCTTATACTCACTACCTTATATGAATTGTAATAGTTACTGAAAGTGAAGCCGTCAATTTTCTATTTGATGGCAATTATCACATTTCAACATTTCAATTTTCTTAACGGAAATCATGGTAAGTTATATTGCAGGTAGTTGAAATTAACTGCTCCACTCTCAATCTGTAATAATATTGTTAAGGTATTGATGGATGTAGATGTCAAAATGATAATAAGTATATGTATAACAATAGCTATTATTATATTATTATTATTAGTATTATTAAATATCTAATAACGATAACGATTATAATTATATTAATAATAGTGATAGAAATCAAGCTGCACGGTAACTACATTTAGGGGGTTCTACTTACCTTTCATGCTCAACAGACTAAAATACATAAAATATAAACATTTATAATTTACCAAAAGTTATAATTTCAGGGTGGCGTACATAATCGACGTTTGTCGGTCAAAGAAATGTTAGATTATCAGAGTGGGAGATAATTCTTGAAGACGTTTAGAGTGTAGTGTTGAAGGCCAAGAGAGTGGCAATGTTGTTGAGTTGTCGAACAGTCGACGTCTGCAATCTTTCAAAGGGCATAGGCCGCCTACGAGAGTCCTCCGGGCACTCCAATGTTGGGCAAGCCTCTCCGACTCCCTCATGGTATGGCCAATTCTCATAACTTTTGCGTCAACCCCTCGACGTTAAGTGTTTCTTGGATGACCTATTTTCCGCTTCCCTGCGTGTTCCCTTTCAGGGCTTGCCTTGTTTTCGTAGCTTACAGCAATACATCCCAAGTACCTATCTTATCTAGTACACACGCTTCTTCTTTACAGAAGATTATCATGATCTATCGGAGTCTGACTTGTCCGCTACAACAGTTCAAGGTCGCAAACTTAGTCTGCCAGGGAAGCCTGAGAAGCCATTTCTGGAAATTATTTAATCAAGCAATGGATTCTCTACAGGATCACGTCAGAGATTCTCAAAGTCTCAGATCCAAGCTTCACCATCGCGTTGAAGATTCTTTAATTTGATGATTAGGTTACTGGAGACCCAGACTTTGTTGAGTTGTCTGAAGGCTGCCCTTGCCTTCCCAACCCCACATCTTACGTCAGCATTCCTCCCACATAGCGTGTCTATCATGCTGCCAAGGTAGACAAAGCCCTCAACCTCCTTGAGTGGTTCTCCTTCGAAACTTACCAATGCGTAATACGAGAAAAATTCCAAACAAATCGAGAAAGACCAAACATTTAATTTTTTTAGTTCATGTCTTAGTTATAAAAAAGAATAGCCTACAAATGACTGAAAAGAGCGTAGCTGACATAAAATGTGAATAGACATAAATATATTTCATTGCCGGGGGGGGGGTGGGAGGGGTACTGATTTTAAAAATGTGGAACGAAAGACAAAACGCGATAATTTATTCTGTACAAACAAGGTTTTTCTGAGAAATCGAATTTTTACGATTTATTTTTCGAGTTCTTCACTTCACGCGATAAACAAAATAAACGCTCTTGATGTAAAGTATTTTGTAATACTTTTTCGAATCCAGTAATGTAAAATGTTTCCCTTCTTTTCATTTCAAAATCTTGGGGAGCTCTAGAGTCCTGCAACTAGAAATATCGATTTTATTAAAACTGCCTTAAATTTAGATTTAATAGCGAAACGAAGCACGTCATCATGCATCTTTCCTGTCATTGCGGCACATTTTATGACCCCACTTTAAAAAAAAATTACTCATTTATTAAGTTCCTGAGCTCTTGTATTTACCAATTGCAGAAACTCCTTCGTTGACCCAGTTCTAATTATAGATATATTTAATAACTCTTACCTCTTTACTTATTCGCGAGACTGCCGCGTGTGATCTCTTGGTTTTTTCGAGTGCTCAGATAGCACAATTAATTGGTCCCAGTAGTTTGGTAGAGACAGAGACCACTAAATCTCTATTCCAAAGCTGCTATAGGGACTACTTGTTTGGTGCTGGAGCTGCATTGGATTACATAGAGAAACGATTTTTAAGAAATAAGACATATATGTGTCTTCTTAACAAGGTTTTACAAAACATTACATAAATTAATAGGAAATATTTCACTTAATGTTCTCCAACATTTAATAATTTAAAGTTTTATTTTTATTATTTAAATTAATATATTTGTTAGGAATTTGTTATATATTTTTTTGCGTTACTTTTGTAAACGTAACTTTGGTTTTAAATGAAAATAATTGTGTTGAAGTAAATATGCTAATTTTAATTCTTATATTATCATTTTAAGATATAAATATATAAATGAAATAATGCTGTTACTTCAAGAAGAAATTCTACAATGAATATTTTAAGATTTTGAAAATTTTAATGTTATGAATTAATACATAGATTAGTATAGAATGCTGCTTCAAATATCGACAAAATAAGTAAGCCTTATATTTATATCATTAAACTATTTATAGCATATTTTATAACGCGTGGCCCAAATAATAGTCCATGCCAAGAATATGAAATAATTAACAGATTTTAATTAATTTTATATTATAGTCTTTCATTCACCTCAACAAAACACCACTATATTAAATGTTTGGTAAAAATATCCAACGCTATGACGAAATCAAATGAAGCTGTTTGGCATCGAGGTTTTCCTCTCGCCCTCTCACATGTAACGAGGGTTTAAATGCCCTCTTCCTTATCAGCCATTGCAACATATGCCCTCCACAAAAGAAGTGTTTGTTGGATCAGTGGTGCTAAAACATTTGGTGAGGTCTCTAATATTCTAAGGTTCAATGTACGACTGACACATAATTCCAGCCTTATACACTAGCTTTTATTTCAAGCCAACCTATTTTCAACACACGTTGATATTCAGATATAAACTTGAACTTGGATTAATTGAATGATGTCTGCGACATACATTGTCCACTACAAAATCCTTTTCGTCCAGCAAAAGTCCGCGACAAATTCAAAAAAAAATGTATGAAAAAAATGAAGGTATTCCTCGATCTTAGATTTGCATATGTAATAAAAAAAATAACCTTTAAAAATACATCAAAGATATCTTTGGTTAATTTAGTGACTTTATAAACATCATAGAGTCATGAGCTGTAGAATATTATGTTTCCCCTTTCATGGATTTACCTTGATTGAAAATACGCACCAATAGTTCAGCTCGCCCAGCGTATTGTTGTATTTCTACCTGATTCTAGATAAGTCCAGGCTCTGGTCTCGTGCTACAGACGACCTTGGGTTATATGAAGACGCTACTAACATCTACAGACGACTTTGGGTTATATGAAGACGCTACTCACATCTACAGACGACTTTGGGTTATATGAAGACGCTACTAACATCTACCGACGACTTTGGGTTATATGAAGACGCTACTAACATCTACAGACGACTTTGGGTTATATGAAGACGCTACTAACATCTACAGACGACTTTGGGTTATATGAAGACGCTACTCACATCTACAGACGACTTTGGGTTATATGAAGACGCTACTAACATCTACCGACGACTTTGGGTTATATGAAGACGCTACTAACATCTACAGACGACTTTGGGTTATATGAAGACGCTACTAACATCTACAGACGACTTTGGGTTATATGAAGACGCTACTAACATCTACAGACGACTTTGGGTTATATGAAGACGCTACTAACATCTACAGACGACCTTGGGTTATATGAAGACGCTACTAACATCTACAGACGACTTTGGGTTATATGAAGACGCTACTAACATCTACAGACGACCTTGGGTTATATGAAGACGCTACTCACATCTACAGACGACCTTGGGTTATATGAAGACGCTACTAACATCTACAGACGACCTTGGGTTATATGAAGACGCTACTAACATCTACAGACGACTTTGGGTTATATGAAGACGCTACTCACATCTACAGACGACTTTGGGTTATATGAAGACGCTACTAACATCTACAGACGACCTTGGGTTATATGAAGACGCTACTAACATCTACCGACGACTTTGGGTTATATGAAGACGCTACTAACATCTACAGACGACCTTGGGTTATATGAAGACGCTACTCACATCTACAGACGACCTTGGGTTATATGAAGACGTTACTAACATCTACAGACGACCTTGGGTTATATGAAGACGTTACTAACATCTACAGACGACCTTGGGTTATATGAAGACGCTACTAACATCTACAGACGACCTTGGGTTATATGAAGACGCTACTCACATCTACAGACGACCTTGGGTTATATGAAGACGCTACTCACATCTACAGACGACCTTGGGTTATATGAAGACGCTACTAACATCTACAGACGACCTTGGGTTATATGAAGACGTTACTAACATCTACAGACGACCTTGGGTTATATGAAGACGCTACTCACATCTACCGACGACTTTGGGTTATATAAAGACGCTACTAACATCTACAGACGACTTTGGGTTATATGAAGACGCTACTAACATCTACAGACGACCTTGGGTTATATGAAGACGCTACTCACATCTACAGACGACCTTGGGTTATATGAAGACGCTACTAACATCTGCTCCTGTGGAAATTTTCAACACTCTGTCCCTTTAAAACTTTTTTCATGGCTATATTTTGTTGTTTTTGTACCGTTCTTGTTACTTCACTTCATTTTTGGCCTCTTTTATTTTATCCCAACGCATCTAGAACACACAAATGAGAAAGTAGCAACCTCATATTATCCTTGGAAACACCAATATCACTCAGTGGGTCATTATAATAAACTGTTTTACCCTTGACATATTAGTGTCAATGTGATGTTTGAAAAGAAGAAACGCGTTGTTGTTGGTAAATCTTGTACAAGTCGTTACGTATTAATAATGTTTTCCGTAATATCGTGCTGGTTCTTTTGTTTGTGAATTGCATGTGTCGCCGGTGTTGTGAAAGGGTTTTAGGCTTGGAGATTTTGTGTAGGCTTTGACGAGAGTGCAACTCTGAGTGAGATAGCAGCTATTGTGAGTAGTGTAGAGGAGAAAATACTACGGGTGCCAGATGCTGTCAGAGAGGTTTCAGATAGGGCAGCCGAGACAGATTGCGGACAGGGCGGCCAAGAGAGAGGAAATGTAAGAAAAAAGACATTGTAAAAAACCAGCGGATTGAATCCAAAGGTTGCCGTTAACTGGTCCAAGCAGCACAAGCTTTCGCCATTCACTAATGCAAGATTTGCTCACAAGGTTTGAATCATTCGCTAGGATCAGCAACTGAACAGAAAGTGACTTGGCTCTGTCAATTAATGCGCTCATGTCTTGTCGAGCCCTAGAAAAATATGCTAAAATGCCAGTCGAGCCCTAGAAGAATATGTTAAAATGCCATATGAATGTGCCTTGAATGTCGAAAAGGTAAAAGAAATGCCCGTTGAGTGTTGCAATCTCAATAAGGAAGGTTTTCAGGACTGTTTCGGAGAAAGCAGGCAACAGAAAGATAAATGGCCTGTGCATTCACAGGAAGAATCAGGAGTTACCCGAGGACTTGTATTTGTTTATCGGTCACCGACAACACTTCAACGGTCTTAAACACCTGATAGTAAAGGAACAATTCATGAACGTATGTACTCATGATTCGGTCACTCAATGGAGCGGATGACTGAGAGCTTAAAGGAAATTGCCAGAGTAGACGATTTATTCCGTGAAGAAAAAAAAAGAAGCCACATTCACTGATCTTATACAACACGGAATTGGCAATCTTAGGAAAAACGACATGAACAAAGGACCGAGCCGGGTCTACTGAGTTTGCAATATGGGGCCAAGGAACGATTGGGATTGGACGTGAAATTGTTTGTGTCATAGGAGTGGCCACATAACACGGTATTGCCAATACAGGAGAGGCCGAAAATACGAATGTGAAGAGAATGGCATCGGCGCATGTTGTTCCCAGGTGTAACTTGTCAAATATCAGCGCCATTTGTATAAAAGCCGACACACAACAGGAGGAGAAAAAATCTTGTCAGAGTGGTTGGTGCTCTAAATGGTGAAACAGTATGGGGCACAGACGTTAAAGGAATCAGAGGGGGAAATTTGACAATAGTGGAAGGTTTATATAAACTCCTAGAAATTCGAGGCGATGACAGAAACCGGAAGTGACGCCATTGCAGAAATAGAGATTATGTGTGAGTATGTGAGAGATGATCACTTGAGACACAATAATGGAATGAGACACACAAATTGAATGAGACACTCTAATTGAATGAGACACTCATTGATATGAGACACACTAATTGAATGAGACACTCTAATTGAATAAGACACTCATTGAAATGAGACACATTAATTGAATGAGACACTCTAATTGAATGAGACACTCATTGAAATGAAACACACTAATTGAATGAGACACTCTAATTTAATTAGAAACTAATTGCAATGAGACACACTAATTGAGTGAGACACTCTAATTGAATGAGACACTCTAATTTAATGAGAAACTAATTGAAATTAGACACACTAATTTAGTGAGACAAACTAATTGAGTGAGACACACTAATTCAATAAGACACTCTAGTTATCTGAATAACTCAACATGATGAGTGGTGTGATGACAGACCTCAAAATGTTAAGCCAAAATACGCAGCTCTGTAAGACGAAATCCGCGGGGAAACTGAGTAGGTCGCTTTTGCCGGCTAGATTGTACACAGCTAAAGGGATGACTAGCATCAAATAGACAATTGAAATAAAGAAAAGTCTGACAGGTTTCTGCGTTTGGAAGTTAGCGACAATTGCTGGCGTCACTGAGGGTGCATTACGTGAAGTAAAGGTGTCTACGTGATTAACCAAATGAAGCACGCCGCGTTGGGTTGGTAGAACACACAGATGAGTTGCGTGTAGATTGTAGGTCTCTGGGGCTTGCTTTACATCACTACGTTCGTGTTCCTCTTCGGTGTTTGGTGGACGGCGGTCCATTAAAGGCTGTCGAAGCGAATAATCTGATGTTGTTGAAATCCTGTCATGTTGTTCGAGGATGGAAGCAGTTGTGTTGGCCGCGTTGAGAGTATCTAAGGTCATCACGATCTGGGGGTCGTTCCTCGAGGCTTGTTGGTGTGTGACTCGGATCTGGCTCCTGCCGTAAACGGTGGTAAGGATTGATGTCACGACTGCACCACATGCTGGCAGTATCATGCTTACAACAACCAAGGCCTTCCACTTGTCGATGTTTCGGGTCAGCCCCCGAGTCTCCGAGTCTATGTTGTTTAATTCAAAGGTTACGACAACGACCGTTCCTAAAATCCACGGAAAGCTG
Source organism: Ampullaceana balthica (assembly GCA_944989445.1). Classification (NCBI taxonomy): domain Eukaryota; kingdom Metazoa; phylum Mollusca; class Gastropoda; family Lymnaeidae; genus Ampullaceana; species Ampullaceana balthica. The sequence goes on along the minus strand of CALYLW010000521.1, from coordinate 24,557 downwards.
CTGGCACCGATGGAGCACATGATTTTATGCTCCTGACACATGCTTAAGATTCTGTCTCGTTGAGTAATTTCTAATCCTAAGGTCATCAGCCCTAGGCCGTAAACGAGGGTGATCAGGTAAGGCATGTAAATATCAGAGGTAGAATATAGGGTATAGGACAATATCGCTTGTCTGTCATCTCTGTGCAACATTGCTGTGTGAACCAGCAAAGGGAATAGAGCCAAAATAATATCTCCGATGGCCAATGATAAAATGGTCATAGATTTTGGCTTGTACAAAAAATCACATTGAAAAATATTCTTAGCGATGAGTAAACCGTTGGTCAGACATATGAGACCGATGGAGATTATGAGAAGAGTTTTCGTGGCCGTCTTAGCAGCGTCCAAGTCATATCCTAAGTCACCCATGAGATCTTGATTAATCTTTCGATCAGAAGAGTTCAAAGTTATGAATACAAGTTGTCTTCATGTCTTTTGAGAGAAATTAAATAAATATGCTGAGGATAAAATTAAAAGGAAGATTTTGAAGAAAAAAATAGTTTTCAAACATTCTTTATAAGTGTTAGTGTTATTGTAGTTTTTTTTTAAACTGTATATTTATTTTTATCAGATTTTTAACTAAAGATTTTCATAAATTCTGTCACCAATTTACGATTACATAGGTGAATCAGCACCACATTCTTTTAAAGAATTGACTTCAATACGTGTATCTCTAACATGTTCCTCTAAGAAGTCCCTTGTGAATGTTCCCGGAGTGGATAGACACAGAAAGACAACCCTCGCCGTACGCTCCTTTAATCAGGTGCAACAAAGTTATCAAACACCATTCCCAAATCATTGAGGAAGTGTGGTAACACAGAGAAAACTTAAGAAAAATTTAAGGACTTTTAAAAAAAAGATTCTTATATCGAGTTTTTTGCAAATCATATTGTGACCAGCTTGGTGGGCTAGCATAGACAGTAAGCGCTGTGAAAGAAAACCATGATTATAGTCATCATTATTATGATGACTTTTCTTTTTCATAACCCTGCATTGTATGGCTAACTATGCATAATTATTTGATTAAGAACATATTCACAATGTTTTGCTTTGTCCCTCAAAATAATTTATAAAGAACGGAAAAATGCCATTGAGAAAGAAAGTGTGTCTCGACACAAATAGCATAGAATTAATTAATTTATTTAATTTGTTTACGCTGTGATGAACTTAAAGTCCTGATACAAAAATAACACATTAGTTGCTCATTTTGCCTTTTTAAGTTTTTAATAATGTCTATTTTTTTTAATCTATTTTTTTTATTGCTTACAGACTTATGAAAAGATGTGTGTGCACACGGCGGTCGGCTAAAGATGTGTGTGCAAACGGCGGTCAGCTAAAGATGTGTGTGCAAACGGCGGTCAGCTAAAGAAGTGTGTGCAAACGGCGGTCAGCTAAAGATGTGTGTGCAAACGGCGGTCAGCTAAAGATGTGTGTGCAAACGGCGGTCAGCTAAAGATGTGTGTGCAAACGGCGGTCAGCTAAAGATGTGTGTGCAAACGGCGGTCAGCTAAAGATGTGTGTGCAAACGGCGGTCAGCTAAAGATGTGTGTGCAAACGGCGGTCAGCTAAAGATGTGTGTGCAAACGGCGGTCAGTCTAAGAATTGAAGATAGTTTGAAACGATCGTCTGCAATATGAACACTGAGTTCCTTAAAACACAAATACATCAGAGACATATTCCGTCCACTCAGTGAAAAGGATTAGCTCTGCTGTTCCTTATAATTAAACTACCAAGTAACACTTTCTAACATATAAAAAGAAATGCATTTTAAAGTTGAGATATTATTGAACACAGGGATACATTTTAATAGTTTTCGTAAGGCTGAAACATTTGATAATTTGGCTGAATTCATAATTTTCATTTTACAAAATTTTTCCAGAATATTAAAATCAATTCTCAATCCTCGTCGCTTACTAAAATACTAAATTTGAAATAACTAATAATTCGATTTAATTTAATTAACAATTAAATTTAAAAATAATAAATATATCAATGAAAATACCATTGGCCAACTGACCTGCATCTCTGGCCAGTCCAGTTCCATTCAATGACACTCATCAGGATCTTATATTTGATTTGTCACGTGAGGCCACTCCTACCTCTGTCTCAGTGGTCCTCAAAATATAACTTGCTTTTGATGAAATGCACAATAGTTTCTATTCTTATGTGTATATAAATTTATGTATAAACTAGCAACAAAGCCCGTCCAATGAAGGGAATAAGTGTAGGGTGACCTGATAAGTTCATGGAAGGACATCACTACATTACCCACCCCCGTCTGTCCAGAGACCCTACCTCCCCCTATACCGCGGTCAAGACCCTACCTTTATTTGCTAAATTCCATGTTAGTTGTTTTGTTGTTTTTGTTTTTTTTGTTTTTTTAATTTTATTTTGTGTGTTGTCAAATAACCTCTCTTTTTTCATTATTAGATTAAAATCATTTTGATGTCTTCAATTATTAATGTGTTTGTCTGTCGTGAGTCTGATATTCTGGCGCATCGGTTTTGCTTGCGTCACTCTCCGCTTTACTATCCGCGTGACTGTCCGCGTGACTGTCCGCTTTAATATCCGCGTCGCTTTCCGCTTTACTATCAGCGTCACTCTTAGCGTCAATGTTGACGTCATTGTTCACATCACTGTCGGTGCCAACGTCCCACGTCAGTGTTCACTTCAATGCCCGCAATACTTCCCGCATCGGTGCCTACGTCTTGTTAAACAGAGATATGTTTAGACCATGATATCCATGTTAAAGAGGAGTTCCTTGATTACGTCATTGTGTCCAATAATAACCTCGCCCTCTAATGCAGCTCACCGCGGATACAGCGCTGCTGTAAAGGTCAACACCGCACCGACAACGTCATGCGATCCCTTTCTCAGCCAACTCGAGTGACCCACCAAAAGTTCTAGAGGTGTTGGTTGACGTGTCACGTGTCTGCGGATGGACCAGACCCGGGGAAACTCCATAGCGAGTCTGGGAAACGCAAGGAGGGCTACGGGGATTTCATTGCGTGCAGTAAACAAGAGACACTACGTGTCCACGTGATCTCAATGTACCGGAAGACAATAGCTGCAGTTGTGCTGGTGTTGGATGTGGATATCGCAGCAGCATGCTGATGTTTATTGCGACGCTGCGGGGACAAAGATGTTCGACATTTGACTTCCGATGGACAAATCAAATTATTCAAGAAATTAAACAACCCGTAAAAACAACGTTTTTGACTATAAATCCTTTATATATGAGATATAACTTAAGGTATTGATTAAGTTCAATATAATGCGAACCGCGAGACAGACCGTGACAGGCCCCTGTGGCATTGAGTGCTAGAGTGAAACCCAGTAGACGGCCACACATGCTATATAGAGATAAACAAAAAAATTAATTAATTAAATTAAGGTACATTCGACTGATCTGAAATTTTGAGACAATGCATTGTTAGGTGACACAAGTCTATGTGCAAACTTTCAGCTCGATAGGATTACGGAAAGTGGGTCATTTTTTACTTCTTTTTTTTCCGCGGGACCGACCACGACAGACAGACAGAGAAATAGAGAGAGAGAGGGAGAGAGAGAGAGAGAGAACGACAATACGGCGAAGTTAATATAAGGCATTAAAATAACAAATCTGTTCAGTTAATGTCCCTTCCTCCATGACATGCGCAGGTGTCAATGGTTATTGAGGTAGGTTACTTGGAGTCTTAATTATCATAAACATTTATACGCGGATATAAGCTTTGATAAAGGATAGCTTATCTCTAGTTATCAGTGTCCGTGGTATAAATAATATATATATATATATATATTTATTCATTTATTTATTTATTTATAGCGTGGCATAGTCAATCGTTGCTGCTAAAATAAATGAAGCGTATGTTTTTGAATTGGTAGTGTAACTAAACATTAATTCATAGGAAATAAATTTTAATAAATAAATAATTATACTCATTTTTTCCCAATTAAATTTTAATAGTTGTTTTAAATTTTTACTGGACTGTATTGTGTAACTGAAATAAATAGTAGGACCAGACAAGTTGTGATGTTAAAGCAGACTGTCAATGGTAACAGACAAGGTGTGATGTTAAAGCAGACTGTCAATGGTAACAGACAAGGTGTGAAGTTAAAGCAGACTGTCAATGGTAACAGACAAGGTATGATGTTAAAGCAGACTGTCAATGGTAACAGACAAGGTGTGATGTTAAAGCAGACTGTCAATGGTAACAGACAAGTTGTGATGTTAAAGCAGACTGTCAATGGTAACAGACAAGGTGTGATGTTAAAGCAGACTGTCAATGGTAACAGACAAGGTGTGATGTTAAAGCAGACTGTCAATGGTAACAGACAAGGTGTGATGTTAAAGCAGACTGTCAATGGTAACAGACAAGGTGTGATGTTAAAGCAGAATGTCAATGGTAACAGACAAGTTGTGATGTTAAAGCAGACTGTCAATGGTAACAGACAAGGTATGATGTTAAAGCAGACTGTCAATGGTAACAGACAAGGTGTGATGTTAAAGCAGACTGTCAATGGTAACAGACAAGTTGTGATGTTAAAGCAGACTGTCAATGGTAACAGACAAGGTGTGATGTTAAGCAGACTGTCAATGGTAACAGACAAGGTGTGATGTTAAAGCAGACTGTCAATGGTAACAGACAAGGTGTGATGTTAAAGCAGACTGTCAATGGTAACAGACAAGGTGTGATGTTAAAGCAGACTGTCAATGGTAACAGACAAGGTGTGATGTTAAAGCAGACTGTCAATGGTAACAGACAAGGTGTGATGTTAAAGCAGACTGTCAATGGTAACAGACAAGGTGTGATGTTAAAGCAGACTGTCAATGGTAACAGACAAGGTGTTATGTTAAAGCAGACTGTCAATGGTAACAGACAAGGTGTGATGTTAAAGCAGACTGTCAATGGTAACAGACAAGGTGTGATGTTAAAGCAGACTGTCAATGGTAACAGACAAGGTGTGATGTTAAAGCAGACTGTCAATGGTAACAGACAAGGTGTGATGTTTAAAGCAGACTGTCAATGGTAACAGACAAGGTGTGATGTTAAAGCAGACTGTCAATGGTAACAGACAAGGTGTGATGTTAAAGCAGACTGTCAATGGTAACAGACAAGGTGTGATGTTAAAGCAGACTGTCAATGGTAACAGACAAGGTGTGATGTTAAAGCAGACTGTCAATGGTAACAGACAAGGTGTGATGTTAAAGCAGAATGTCAATGGTAACAGACAAGGTGTGATGTGACAGCAGACTGTTAGGTCAGTTTCATAAACTTTTATGTTAACTTTCAAATTCGTAATTGTTGACAAGATATAATAAATTATTCCATGACATCGTCAATCATTACTGCTAAAATAAATGTAGCGTACATGTGATTTTATGGTAGTGTAACTAAACATTAATTCATAGGAACTAAATTTTAATAAATAAATAATCATACTCATTTATTCCAAATTTAATTTTAATATATTTTTTAAAAATATTTACTGGAAAATATGTGTGGCTGAAATAAAGAGCGGGAACAGACAAATTGTGATGTGACAGCAGCCCGTCAATGGTAACAGGAAAGTTGTTATGTGACATCAGACTGTCAATGGTACCAGGCAAGTTGTGATGTGACAGCAGACTGTCAATGGTACCAGGCAAGTTGTGATGTGACAGCGGACTGTCAATGGGACCAGGCAAGTAGAGCTGTGACAGCAGACTGTCAATTGGACCAGGCAAGTTGAGCTGTGACAGCAGACTGTCAATGGGACCAGGCAAGTTGAGCTGTTACAGCAGACTGTCAATGGGACCAGGCAAGTTGAGCTGTGACAGCAGACTGTCAATGGTACCAGGCAAGTTGTGATGTGACAGCGGACTGTCAATGGGCCCAGGCAAGTTGAGCTGTTACAGCAGACTGTCAATTGGCCCAGGCAAGTTGAGCTGTGACAGTAGACTGTCAATGGGACCAGGCAATTTGAGCTGTGACAGCATATTGTCAATGGGACCAGGCAATTTGAGCTTTTACAGCAGACTTTCAATGGGACCAGGCAAGTTTAGCTGTGACAGCAGACTGTCAATGGGACCAGGCAAGTTGTGATGTGACATCAGACTGTCAGTGGTAACAGGCAAGTTGTGATGTGACAGCAGACTGTCAATGGTAACAGGCAAGTTGTGATGTGACAGCAGACTGTCAAGTCCGTTTCTGTTCATGTTTATTGTCATCTCCACAATTCTTGACAAGATGGGATAAATTATTCCAAATTAAAATTTAAAAAAAAGAATAGTTACATGCAGGTGACGTTCGAGTAGTGTCTAGAAAAAAATCTGAATTCTAAAACATGAAATCTTTGACCTTATGTGATCTCTCAAGTAATTGTGTTATGCATTGTTTCAATTTAAAGGAATATAAGTCAGTATAAATTATGAAAAATGAGAATCTCTAATTAAATAGCATAACTCGGACGGCGATATGATATAGAAAATCTGAATTAATTTTATTTCATTATTTACCAACCATAGTGTATCTTATTTTATCTGTAAGACGCTCCTCCTATACAGAAGATTATTGTGTATTAGTTTCTGATGTTTGAAAATATATATATGCGCAAAACTTTAAACAAATTATTTCTTAAACAAATGACAAAATATTATTTTTAAAAGAAATTAAAAAAACAAAACGATCATGGTTAAGGTCAAAGCTTTTTATTTGTTAATTTTTTAAAAATAAAGCATACTAAAGTGTTCAAACTCAGACCAAGAGGTGAAGGTTTTTCTTTTCTTTAATTTATATATATATATATTTATATGTATATATATATATATATATATATATATATATATATATATATATATATATATATATATATATACATAAAGAGCCATGATGGATATTAAACTAAGTTTGCTCTGTATGTGCGATTCTTCAATTCAGCACTACTATCATACATATTTTGCATAATGCACTTTTTAAAAAATCGTTACAAGTACTTAAGGAAGAGAACAGAAAACGTCGCAAGACAGAAATTATTTCCAGAGGGTTTCTATGGAAATAATTTCTGCCATGCGACGTTTTCTGTTCTCTTCCTTAAGTACTTGAAACGAATTTTTAAAAAGTACATTGGGGCCGTCCATAAATGACGTCACGCTCCTAGGCGGGGGAGGGGGGTCACACTTTTGTGACGTTGCGTGACGAGGGGGAGGGAGGGGGGTTGAAGAAATGTGACGTCACATCAAAAGGGTAGCTTTAAATAAAACTTCCACTTAAATATTTGGTCGCTTACAATTTATTTAATGACTTTTTTTTCTTTTTAAAAAAAAATCAGTGCTTCTCAATGTGCTGGTCGGTAGGCCATCAGACGCTGGTTGGCGTATGCTATCAAGACACGAAAATTAAATCTAATTATAATCCTTAAGTTTGAGAATCCACAAGATAACATATGAAATTGTTACACTGCGTCGTTTGATGTTGACATCAAAGCATTTGTGATCTAACCGCAGCTCCGTTTGGTTCTCTCATGCCCGTTACCACAAAATATACAAGTTTATGTATGCGTTACAAACTCTAGGTCCTGCTCACGTGACTCGGGGATTTGGGGGAGCGTCTTTAGCACCCCCACGAAAATGCTACTGGTGAGTTTTACAAGCATGACAAGTGTCTAAAAATGATTTGAATAGGATTATGTGTAGATATTTTAAGTCAAAACGACACGGAATATCCTTTTTCTTTAAAGGGGAGGGGGGAGGGAATCTATTTGATAGAATTAAAAACGTTTTAAGTTTGATATAATTGTTCGATGGTTTTTGATAAAACGCCCCTGGCCATTCTAGTCTTCTAGATCAGTGCTTCTCAAAGTGGTGGTCCGCGGACCGATGCCAGTCCGTGGGCCATCCGCTGCCGGTCCGCAGATGTTCTCAAAAAAGGACAGAAAAATTTGTCAGTGCAGGGAAAATAGTGCACCGGTCCCTGGTACAATGGAAAAAATTCCTGCTGGTCCGCAATACTAAAAAGTATGAGAAGCACTGTTCTAGATATAATGGTAAATGAGCCCATTTAAAATTAGTCAAGTATTCATTAACTTTATTGAATGCATCAAATTCTTGACATTGCAATTCGAGAGGAGACAAAACAACTTTTCTTCTTAGCTCAGTTTTTTAAGGCATTAATTTTAAATATCACAGAAATGATACGTGATAAAGACAAGTCATGTGGATTAAGATTATTGTCACTCGTGTCAATATAAATGAAAGTAGGGTAGATTTAGGTGTCTTCATATAGTGCGTAGGTAAGAAATCTACATAGTTGTCAAATTTTAAAAAAAATGCATTTTCTGGAAGGAACCTGTTTAATAATGGGCATATGTTCCAAGCGTACACGTACACATGACGTAGTTTAATATATCTAGCGGATTGTAGTGGATGTTATAATGTCCCAAAATGAGTCTGCATTACCCCCAAGAATTCCCTTTTTGACCCCAGTTCAGGTTATTTACCTCTGTTCGCCGACCTCTGTCTTACGGGATGCCCGTCAGTCAATTGAGGGATTTTAAAAAAATACATTTTAAAAATGTTATTTTTAAATAATTTTTTTTCTAAACAAAGACGTTAACCGTGATGATCAATAGTCAATGTTTAATTTGTATTCATTAAAATAAAATATAAGCTAAGGATGTTAACACAGTTCGTTTTCTGAAGGCGGTTAAATGTTTTTAAAAATGATTCACGCGGGTTACGATATTACAATTTAGATCTTCACTGAATAAATAATAAATACTTAAATGACAATAAAAGTGATTTGAAATATACTTATTTTCAAATAGAAAATAAAGTTTTGTCAAAGATTTGTGGCGTATTTTTAGAGGGGGGGTCTAAGTTTTTGTGACGTCGCGTGACGAGAGGGGGTCAAAAATTGGCAAAAATCGCGTGACGTCATTTATGGACGGCCCCATTATCCAAAATGCATAAAATGACAAAAATAACTAATTACCGAATTCACCTTGAAAATTTCTGTGTAAATATTCTTATTATTTGAAAATGAAAAAAAAATACACAGAAAGGATTATGGTTTATACGAGCCAGCTCAAAATATAATTTCATATATTCTTTAGAAAATACATTATTTTTTTAGCGTATCTGTCCGTCGGACATCCTTTTGGGATCAAAACCATTACATTTATGAACATCTTGAATATGAGCAAAGTGTAGCAAGGAGTATTTATATGTGTAGCAAGGAGTATTTAAATGTGTAGCAAGGAGTATTTAAATGCTGAAAGTCATGTTAAGAAACTTGTGCATTGGGTTAGCCCAAGCTTCAAACCAGGTACAGAAAGTCAATGACGTCTACCAGATCTTCTGGTGTGTTTCTCATGTCTTGATAACGCCGAGGCGACTATACCCACGGATTTACAGCAAGGAATATATCAACACAGCGTAGCAGTGTTTTCCTACTCGATGTTACATGAAAGAATAAATGACCTCTACATACAGGTGTAGCCTGGAGCACGTGAAAAACTTTTTTGGTAGCACTAATCTCAATCATTATATATCGGCTTGAACTTGAACTTGAACTATCCCTTAACCCGTTGTTGGGTCGTTTGGGCACCATCGTTAACTGCTCACTAATACACGCCCTTTGTCACGGTCCTGTGCTGCCCTTTGAGAGTCGCTGAATGACAGGCTGGTCTACTCTTTGATATATACCTCCCATCTCTTCTTTTGTCTGCCTCTTTTCCTTCGTCCCTGGACTGTGCCTTGTAATATGGTTTTTGCGAGACCTCCAGTTCTTGTCACGTGTCCGTACCCTCGTAATTTCCTCTTCTTAATTGATGTGAGTAGGTCCTCGTAAGGGCCAATGACAGTACTTATTGTGTTGCGGACCGCTTCGTTTGTGATATATCGGCTACACACCAGATTACGTAGTGATGTGGGGGAAACAGTAGCGTACTTGTCACTGAAGCCCAGCCCACCGATGGTTGGTCTGGCAATTGTCTTGTTAAAGCTCGTACGAGAATCTACGCCCTTGGATGTTAAACTAGAGTTTAGAGCGTTAAAAAACTCACAATGGAGAATGCCACATAGCTGATAGAGCAGATCGTTTTACCTGATGAGCTAAAATGTATTTTTTTTAAATTTAGTTTATGAAGGAAATAACACTTTGTAGTATTTTGCTTAAAACATGTACGCATTTTGAAATTAAACAATTCACCAAATAAACACAAACAAGGCAGATATGTATAAGCAGATGCACATTTCATTTATTTAAGCTCGATGATATGTATCGATATATAAATAATAATTTTGGGCTGTATTTAAGTTGAAAGGTTGTGTTAAAGTGTACGGCTTTTATCAAAGCAAATGCCTGTTATATTAAATTCAATGCAGACGAGTTACAAATAAGGGGAAGTTAGGGGACATAAGGGGAAGTTAGGGGATATAAGGGGAAGTTAGGGGAAATAAGGGAAGTTAGGGGAAATAAGGGGAAGTCAGGGGAATAAGGGGATGGTTAGGGGAAATAAAGGGAAGTTAGGGGAAATAAGGGGAAGTTAGGGGAAATAAGGGGAAATAAGGGGAAGTTAGGGGATATAAGGGGAAGTTAGGGGAAATAAGGGGAAGTTAGGGGAAATAAGGGGAAGTTAGGGGATATAAGGGGAAGTTAGGGGAAATAAGGGGAAGTTAGGGGAAATAAGGGGAAGTCAGGGGAAATAAGGGGAGGTTAGGGGAAATAAAGGGAAGTTAGGGGAAATAAGGGGAAGTTAGGGGAAATAAGGGGAAATAAGGGGAAGTTAGGGGATATAAGGGGAAGTTAGGGGAAATAAGGGGAAAGTTAGGGGAAATAAGGGGAATATAGGGGAAATAAGGGGAAGTTAGGGGAAATAAGGGGAAGTTAGGGGAAATAAGGGGAAGTTAGGGGAAATAAGGGGAAGTTAGGGGAAATAAGGGGAAGTTAGGGGATATAAGGGAAGTTAGTTGAAATAAGGGGGTTAGGGGAAATAAGGGGAAGTTGGGGGAAATAAGGGGAGTTAGGGGAAATAAGGGGAAGTTAGGGGAAAATAAGGGGAAGTTATGGGAAATAAGGGGAAATAAGGGGAAATAAGCGGAAATAAGGGGAAGTTAGGGGAAATAAGGGAAGTTAGGGGAAATAAGGGGAAGTTAGGGGAAATAAGGGGAAGTTAGGGGAAATAAGGGGAAGTTAGGGGAAATAAGAAGAAGTTATGGGAAAGAATGGAAATATATGAGAAAGTATGGAAAGCATGGGAAGTTATGGGGAAGTGTGGGAAGTTATGGGAAGGTATGGGAAGATATGCTAAGATATGGGAAGGTATGGAAATGTATGAGAAAGTATGGGCAAGTATGAGAAGTTATGGGAAAGTATTGGATGTTATCGGATAGCATGGGAATATATGGGAAGGTATGGAAAGTTATGGGAAAATTATGGGAATATATGGAAATGTATGTGAAAGTATGGGAAAGTATGGGAAGGTATGGGAAGGTATGGGAAAAAATGCGACTTTATGGGAAAGTATAGGGAAGTTATGCGAAAGTATGGGAAGTTATGGGAAGGTATGGGAAGATATGAGAATGTATGGGAAGGTATGGAAAGTATGGGAAAATATGGAAATGTATGTGAAAGTATGGGAAAGTATGGGAAGGTACGGGAAGGTATCGGAAAGTATGGGATGGTATGGGAAAGAATAGGTAAAGTATGGGAAGGTATGGGAAAGTATGGAAATGTATGAGAAAGTATGGGGAAGTATGTGAAGGTATTGGAAAGTATGGGAAATTATGGGAACATATGGAAATGTATGAGAAAGTAAGGAAAGTATGGGATGTTATGGAAAAAGTGGAACGAGGTGGTATGCGAGCAGAGGTAGAGGGTGGAAGCATGTGGGAAAGGTGCGAGTGGATGGGCATGGTGGGAGAAGTGAAAATGGGAATTGTAAGCAAGGGGAAGGCAGTGTAAAAACAGGGTGATGGGAGAAGGATATGTGGATGGAATGTATGGGCGGAGTGAAGAAAGAGCGAGGGAGTAGTGTGGAAGGTATTAAGGGTGGAAAGTGTTATATGAAATGTATGAGCAGCAAAGGAAATGAAGATTGGAGGAGGGCTGTATGGAGTGTAATGGGTGGGGAGCGTGATATTATGGTGTGGTAAGGCATGATGAGAAGGTCAGGACAGTAGGGTGAGAAAGGGTATGGGTGGGGAATATTTGGGAATGTATACGGAGAAAGGATGTTATGTGGTATGAGGTAGTGATGAATAGGGAGTGGATGAGAATGGTGTGAATACAGGGCAAGTGTATTGGTGGATAGTAGATATGTAGGGGGGGGAAGATCATAAAGCGGTAGTACTGTGGCCGACAGGAAGTCACATAATAATTCGCCGCGAGTGTAGGGGGGGGGGGGGGGGGGGGGGGGAGGGGGGGGGGGGGGGGGGGGGTGGGAGGGGGGGGGCGGGGGGGGGGGGTGGGGTGGGGGTTTGGGGGGGGAGGGGGAGGTGGGGGGGGGGGGGGGGGGGTGTGGTAGGGGGGGGTGGGGGGTGGTGGGGTGGTGTGGGTTGGTTATTTTGTGTGTTTGGGTGTTTTGGTTGGGGTGGGGGTTGGGTAATGTGGGGGATAATGGTTGGGGGTTGTTGGGAAGGGTATGAATGGGAAATGGATGGTTATGTATGAATGTTTGTGGTATGTTTGTTAGTCTGAATGTTATGTGTATTTGTAGGTTGTGTATGGGGGTTTAATTTGGAAATGTATTTTTAAATAGGTTGTCCTTTATGTAGATTAGGGAATAGTGGGGTGGGGGGGAATATGTTGATTCATAGTGAGGTTGGTAAGTTAGGTCAATCATCAAAATTTCAATGGGGTAACCCACTTCCCTCTGTTGGGAAATTAATATTTTGGGGGGGTTTGATTGGGTGGTATACACCTAATGTCCATCATCCCAGGGATACTTCTCATGACATGACAATACCATGGACATTTCACCATGACTTTTATTCCGCCTCACCAGTAGGTGCACTTCTTTTCTTTGAATTATATGACTGGTTCCTTTTCTAATTCTTTCCTATTTCATTTATTCTCCTTGCCTTTCTCCTTTTTATCCCCACATGACCTTCCTTCCATTAGCTCCTCATAAAGTCCCGTCGCCCACCATAATTGGGAAGGTAAATTATTAGTTGGTGTACCCGATACCATCATCACCATACTTTTTTCTACCGATAGATTACCTGATATTAGTCTTTTGACTTATAATCTCTGCGTCACAGACTCTTAGTATGTTTGGAATGCAAGTAAACTTGATGCCCATACTATGTGGGGTATTAGGAATATGTTTGGGTGGGTTTTTATGATTGTTGGTAATTTTGGGTGGGGTTGATTTTCCGTTTATGGGGTGGTTGAAATATATGAGTTAGGGATATTGGAAAAGGGAATTGGGTTTGTTGGGGTGGGGGGGGGGATGGGTATAGGGGTTGGGGGGTGGAGGGGGGTGGTGGGGGGGGGTGGGGGGTGTGGGGGGTTTGGTTGTTGGTGGGTGGGTGTGGGGTGGGGTGGGTGGGGTGTTGGGGGGTGGGGGGTGGGTTTGGTGTTGGTGGGGGTTGTGGGTGGTGGTGGGGTGGGTTGTGTGTGGTGTGGGTGGGTGTGGGGGGTTGGGTTGTGGTGTGGGGATGTGATGGTGTTGTTGGTGTGGTTTGGTGGGGGTTTGGGGTGGGGGGGTGTGGTTGTGGGTAGGGGTGTGGGTTGGGGTGGGGGTGTGGGTGTGGGGGTGGGGGGGTTTGGGGGTGTTGGGGGGGTGGGTTGTTGTGGGGGGGTTGGGTGGGTGTGGGTGGGGTGGTGTGGGTGGGTGGGGGTGTGGGTGTTGGTGTTGGTGGGGGTGGGTGGGGGTGTGGGGTGTGGTGGGGGTTGGTGGGTTGGGGGTGGTGGTTTGGTGGGGTGTTGGGGGGTAGTGGTTGAGGTTTGTTGGTGGGAGTGTGGTGAGGGGAGGGGTGTGGTGTGTGTGTGTGTAGTGGTTGGGTGGTGTGTGGTTTGTGTTGTGGGTGTGGTGTGGTGAGTGGGATTGGTGAGGGAGAGGATGGTGGGTGGGGGTGTATGGGGTATTGATGTTTTGAGTTTTTTGGTGGTGTTGTGTAGTGGGTGGTGTGAGGTGAAGGTTTTAAGTTTGGTGTTGGTGAAGTAGTGTGATTGTGGTATATTGAGTAGAAGGGTGATGGGTGGATTGTTAGGACTGTGTGGAGTAAGGGGTGATGTGGTAGTGTAAGTGTGGATAGAGATGTTAGGAATAGTGAAGTAGTAAAAGGTGTGTAAAAGTGAGGGGGTAAGGGATTAGAAAGGTTGGGTTGGATAAGAATGTATATATTTAGTGGGGGTATGTGTAGGTTGAAAAGTGGGAAAAGTTAGGAAAAAAGTGTGAAAAATTTAGGATAAGAAGGAATAAGGTTGGGGAAAAGGTGGTAAAAGTTTTTATGAATGAATAAATTGTGCCACCGAACTTCGACTTTATTTCTTCCATAGAACCTCAATACCACCCCGTTATATTCCTTCCTCCTGACTTCCTCGCCTTAATTCCTCTCCCTACCTTCCCAACTTCCATTTACTTCCCCGTTATTTTTCCCACCTAAAATATCCTGATAATTCCCTCCCTATATTAACTCCATAAACATCCCGGCCTCCCATAGCTGTCCTACTACCCTTTTCTAAACTTTCCCCTTTATTTTGTAAACTGCGACATGCCTCATTTACAATTTCTCATATCCAACACCCGTCATATGCAATTGCATTAATTGCAAAACGGTTCCGTAGGGTTTCCCCAGTAAAACTCATACCCACCGATGCCCTAATTCAGAACCTACCCTACCGTCCGCCACATAAATAATTGACAGAACTCAATCGTCAACATCACAACGCGTCTTCCATGAAATGAAATTGTGCTTCGGCTTATACACTAACAGGCCATTTTAATGTGGAGTATACTATATAGTGTGGCCAAAATGTATTATACAAACACCGACAATGTCTTCAGCCTGTTATAAGCACACACACCTACCCTAGAAAATACCATCCTACACCAAAAATGTTATAAAGAAAGAACTCCATTTATAGATCTCATCAGGTTAAAACGATTCTGCGCTCTAATCAGCTAATGTGGCATTGCTCCAGTGTTAGAGTTTTTACTAACGCACTAAACTCTAGATTAACATCCACGCGGGTCTGTTATCTTCGCGTACGAGCTATTAACAACATATCATCGAGCTTAAATAAATGAAATGTGCATCTGCTTATACATATCTGCCTTGTTTGTGTTTATTGGTGAATTGTTTAATTTCAAAATGCGTACATGTTTTAAGCAAAATACAAAGTGTATTTCTTCATAAACTAAATTTAAAAAAAATACATTTTAGCTCATCAGGTAAAACGATCTGCTCTATCAGCTATGTGGCATTCTCCATTGTGAGTTTTTTAACGCTCTAAACTCTAGTTTAACATCCAAGGGCGTAGATTCTCGTACGAGCTTTAACAAGACAATTGCCAGACCAACCATCGGTGGGCTGGGCTTCAGTGACAAGTACCCTACTGTTTCCCCCACATCACTACGTAATCTGGTGTGTAGCCGATATATCACAAACGAAGCGGTCCGCAACACAATAAGTACTGTCATTGGCCCTTACGAGGACCTACTCACATCAATTAAGAAGAGGAAATTACGAGGGTACGGACACGTGACAAGAACTGGAGGTCTCGCAAAAACCATATTACAAGGCACAGTCCAGGGACGAAGGAAAAGAGGCAGACAAAAGAAGAGATGGGAGGTATATATCAAAGAGTAGACCAGCCTGTCATTCAGCGACTCTCAAAGGGCAGCACAGGACCGTGACAAAGGGCGTGTATTAGTGAGCAGTTAACGATGGTGCCCAAACGACCCAACAACGGGTTAAGGGATAGTTCAAGTTCAAGTTCAAGCCGATATATAATGATTGAGATTAGTGCTACCAAAAAAGTTTTTCACGTGCTCCAGGCTACACCTGTATGTAGAGGTCATTTATTCTTTCATGTAACATCGAGTAGGACAAACACTGCTACGCTGTGTTGATATATTCCTTGCTGTAAATCCGTGGGTATAGTCGCCTCGGCGTTATCAAGACATGAGAAACACACCAGAAGATCTGGTAGACGTCATTGACTTTCTGTACCTGGTTTGAAGCTTGGGCTAACCCAATGCACAAGTTTCTTAACATGACTTTCAGCATTTAAATACTCCTTGCTACACATTTAAATACTCCTTGCTACACATTTAAATACTCCTTGCTACACGTTGCTCATATTCAAGATGTTCATAAATGTAATGGTTGTGATCCCAAAAGGATGTCCGACGGACAGATACGCTTAAAAAAATAATGTATTTTCTAAAGAATATATGAAATTATATTTTGAGCTGGCTCGTATAAACCATAATCCTTTCTGTGTATTTTTTTTTCATTTTCAAATAATAAGAATATTTACACAGAAATTTTCAAGGTGAATTCGGTAATTAGTTATTTTTGTCATTTTATGCATTTTGGATAATGGGGCCGTCCATAAATGACGTCACGCGATTTTTGCCGATTTTTGACCCCCTCCCCCCCCCCTCGTCACGCGACGTCACAAAAACTTAGACCCCCCCCTCTAAAAATACGTCACAAATCTTTGACCCCCCCCCCAAAAAAAAACAACAAAAAAAAACTTTATTTTCTATTTGAAAATAAGTATATTTCAAATCACTTTTATTGTCATTTAAGTATTTATTATTTATTTAGTGAAGATCTAAATTGTAATATCGTAACCCGCGTGAATCATTTTTAAAAAACGTTTAACCGGCCTTCAGAAAACGAACTGTGTTAACATCCTTAGCTTATATTTTATTTTAATGAATACAAATTAAACATTGACTATTGATCATCACGGTTAACGTCTTTGTTTAGAAAAAAAATTATTTAAAAATAACATTTTTAAAATGTATTTTTTTTAAAATCCCTCAATTGACTGACGGGCATCCCGTAAGACAGAGGTCGGCGAACAGAGGTAAATAACCTGAACTGGGGTCAAAAAGGGAATTCTTGGGGGTAATGCAGACTCATTTGGGACATATAACATCCACTACAATCCGCTAGATATATTAAAACTACGTCATGTGTACGTGTACGCTTGGAACATATGCCCATTATTAAACAGGTTCCTTCCAGAAAATGCATTTTTTTAAAATTTGACAACTATGTAGATTTCTTACCTACGCACTATATGAAGACACCTAAATCTACCCTACTTTCATTTATATTGACACGAGTGACAATAATCTTAATCCACATGACTTGTCTTTATCACGTATCATTTCTGTGATATTTAAAATTAATGCCTTAAAAACTGAGCTAAGAAGAAAAGTTGTTTTGTTCTCCTCTCGAATTGCAATGTCAAGAATTTGATGCATTCAATAAAGTTAATGAATACTTGACTAATTTTAAATGGGCTCATTTACCATTATATCTAGAACAGTGCTTCTCATACTTTTTAGTATTGCGGACCAGCAGGAATTTTTTCCATTGTACCAGGGACCGGTGCACTATTTTCCCTGCACTGACAATTTTTTCTGTCCTTTTTTGAGAACATCTGCGGACCGGCAGCGGATGGCCCACGGACTGGCATCGGTCCGCGGACCACCACTTTGAGAAGCACTGATCTAGAAGACTAGAATGGCCAGGGGCGTTTTATCAAAAACCATCGAACAATTATATCAAACTTAAAACGTTTTTAATTCTATCAAATAGATTCCCTCCCCCCCTCCCCTTTTAAAGAAAAAGGATATTCCGTGTCGTTTTGACTTAAAATATCTACACATAATCCTATTCAAATCATTTTTAGACACTTGTCATGCTTGTAAAACTCACCAGTAGCATTTTCGGGGGGGGTGGGGGTGCTAAAGACGCTCCCCCAAATCCCCGAGTCACGTGAGCAGGACCTAGAGTCTGTAACGCATACATAAACTTGTATATTTTGTGGTAACGGGCATGAGAGAACCAAACGGAGCTGCGGTTAGATCACAAATGCTTTGATGTCAACATCAAACGACGCAGTGTAACAATTTCATATGTTATCTTGTGGATTCTCAAACTTAAGGATTATAATTAGATTTAATTTTCGTGTCTTGATAGCATACGCCAACCAGCGTCTGATGGCCTACCGACCAGCACATTGAGAAGCACTGATTTTTTTTTAAAAAGAAAAAAAAGTCATTAAATAAATTGTAAGCGACCAAATATTTCAGTGGAAGTTTTATTTAAAGTTACCCTTTTGATGTGACGTCACATTTCTTCAACCCCCCTCCCTCCCCCTCGTCACGCAACGTCACAAAAGTGTGACCCCCCTCCCCCCCTAGGTGCGTGACGTCATTTATGGACGGCCCCAATGTACTTTTTAAAAATTCGTTTCAAGTACTTAAGGAAGAGAACAGAAAACGTCGCATGGCAGAAATTATTTCCATAGAAACCCTCTGGAAATAATTTCTGTCTTGCGACGTTTTCTGTTCTCTTCCTTAAGTACTTGTAACGATTTTTTAAAAAGTGCATTATGCAAAATATGTATGATAGTAGTGCTGAATTGAAGAATCGCACATACAGAGCAAACTTAGTTTAATATCCATCATGGCTCTTTATGTATATATATATATATATATATATATATATATATATATATATATATATATATATATATATATATATACATATAAATATATATATATATAAATTAAAGAAAAGAAAAACCTTCACCTCTTGGTCTGAGTTTGAACACTTTAGTATGCTTTATTTTTAAAAAATTAACAAATAAAAAGCTTTGACCTTAACCATGATCGTTTTGTTTTTTTAATTTCTTTTAAAAATAATATTTTGTCATTTGTTTAAGAAATAATTTGTTTAAAGTTTTGCGCATATATATATTTTCAAACATCAGAAACTAATACACAATAATCTTCTGTATAGGAGGAGCGTCTTACAGATAAAATAAGATACACTATGGTTGGTAAATAATGAAATAAAATTAATTCAGATTTTCTATATCATATCGCCGTCCGAGTTATGCTATTTAATTAGAGATTCTCATTTTTCATAATTTATACTGACTTATATTCCTTTAAATTGAAACAATGCATAACACAATTACTTGAGAGATCACATAAGGTCAAAGATTTCATGTTTTAGAATTCAGATTTTTTTCTAGACACTACTCGAACGTCACCTGCATGTAACTATTCTTTTTTTTTAAATTTTAATTTGGAATAATTTATCCCATCTTGTCAAGAATTGTGGAGATGACAATAAACATGAACAGAAACGGACTTGACAGTCTGCTGTCACATCACAACTTGCCTGTTACCATTGACAGTCTGCTGTCACATCACAACTTGCCTGTTACCACTGACAGTCTGATGTCACATCACAACTTGCCTGGTCCCATTGACAGTCTGCTGTCACAGCTAAACTTGCCTGGTCCCATTGAAAGTCTGCTGTAAAAGCTCAAATTGCCTGGTCCCATTGACAATATGCTGTCACAGCTCAAATTGCCTGGTCCCATTGACAGTCTACTGTCACAGCTCAACTTGCCTGGGCCAATTGACAGTCTGCTGTAACAGCTCAACTTGCCTGGGCCCATTGACAGTCCGCTGTCACATCACAACTTGCCTGGTACCATTGACAGTCTGCTGTCACAGCTCAACTTGCCTGGTCCCATTGACAGTCTGCTGTAACAGCTCAACTTGCCTGGTCCCATTGACAGTCTGCTGTCACAGCTCAACTTGCCTGGTCCAATTGACAGTCTGCTGTCACAGCTCTACTTGCCTGGTCCCATTGACAGTCCGCTGTCACATCACAACTTGCCTGGTACCATTGACAGTCTGCTGTCACATCACAACTTGCCTGGTACCATTGACAGTCTGATGTCACATAACAACTTTCCTGTTACCATTGACGGGCTGCTGTCACATCACAATTTGTCTGTTCCCGCTCTTTATTTCAGCCACACATATTTTCCAGTAAATATTTTTAAAAAATATATTAAAATTAAATTTGGAATAAATGAGTATGATTATTTATTTATTAAAATTTAGTTCCTATGAATTAATGTTTAGTTACACTACCAATAAAATCACATGTACGCTACATTTATTTTAGCAGTAATGATTGACGATGTCATGGAATAATTTATTATATCTTGTCAACAATTACGAATTTGAAAGTTAACATAAAAGTTTATGAAACTGACCTAACAGTCTGCTGTCACATCACACCTTGTCTGTTACCATTGACATTCTGCTTTAACATCACACCTTGTCTGTTACCATTGACAGTCTGCTTTAACATCACACCTTGTCTGTTACCATTGACAGTCTGCTTTAACATCACACCTTGTCTGTTACCATTGACAGTCTGCTTTAACATCACACCTTGTCTGTTACCATTGACAGTCTGCTTTAACATCACACCTTGTCTGTTACCATTGACAGTCTGCTTTAACATCACACCTTGTCTGTTACCATTGACAGTCTGCTTTAACATCACACCTTGTCTGTTACCATTGACAGTCTGCTTTAACATCACACCTTGTCTGTTACCATTGACAGTCTGCTTTAACATCACACCTTGTCTGTTACCATTGACAGTCTGCTTTAACATAACACCTTGTCTGTTACCATTGACAGTCTGCTTTAACATCACACCTTGTCTGTTACCATTGACAGTCTGCTTTAACATCACACCTTGTCTGTTACCATTGACAGTCTGCTTTAACATCACACCTTGTCTGTTACCATTGACAGTCTGCTTTAACATCACACCTTGTCTGTTACCATTGACAGTCTGCTTTAACATCACACCTTGTCTGTTACCATTGACAGTCTGCTTTAACATCACACCTTGTCTGTTACCATTGACAGTCTGCTTTAACATCACACCTTGTCTGTTACCATTGACAGTCTGCTTTAACATCACAACTTGTCTGTTACCATTGACAGTCTGCTTTAACATCACACCTTGTCTGTTACCATTGACAGTCTGCTTTAACATCATACCTTGTCTGTTACCATTGACAGTCTGCTTTAACATCACAACTTGTCTGTTACCATTGACATTCTGCTTTAACATCACACCTTGTCTGTTACCATTGACAGTCTGCTTTAACATCACACCTTGTCTGTTACCATTGACAGTCTGCTTTAACATCACACCTTGTCTGTTACCATTGACAGTCTGCTTTAACATCACACCTTGTCTGTTACCATTGACAGTCTGCTTTAACATCACAACTTGTCTGTTACCATTGACAGTCTGCTTTAACATCACACCTTGTCTGTTACCATTGACAGTCTGCTTTAACATCATACCTTGTCTGTTACCATTGACAGTCTGCTTTAACTTCACACCTTGTCTGTTACCATTGACAGTCTGCTTTAACATCACACCTTGTCTGTTACCATTGACAGTCTGCTTTAACATCACAACTTGTCTGGTCCTACTATTTATTTCAGTTACACAATACAGTCCAGTAAAAATTTAAAACAACTATTAAAATTTAATTGGGAAAAAATGAGTATAATTATTTATTTATTAAAATTTATTTCCTATGAATTAATGTTTAGTTACACTACCAATTCAAAAACATACGCTTCATTTATTTTAGCAGCAACGATTGACTATGCCACGCTATAAATAAATAAATAAATGAATAAATATATATATATATATATTATTTATACCACGGACACTGATAACTAGAGATAAGCTATCCTTTATCAAAGCTTATATCCGCGTATAAATGTTTATGATAATTAAGACTCCAAGTAACCTACCTCAATAACCATTGACACCTGCGCATGTCATGGAGGAAGGGACATTAACTGAACAGATTTGTTATTTTAATGCCTTATATTAACTTCGCCGTATTGTCGTTCTCTCTCTCTCTCTCTCCCTCTCTCTCTCTATTTCTCTGTCTGTCTGTCGTGGTCGGTCCCGCGGAAAAAAAAGAAGTAAAAAATGACCCACTTTCCGTAATCCTATCGAGCTGAAAGTTTGCACATAGACTTGTGTCACCTAACAATGCATTGTCTCAAAATTTCAGATCAGTCGAATGTACCTTAATTTAATTAATTAATTTTTTTGTTTATCTCTATATAGCATGTGTGGCCGTCTACTGGGTTTCACTCTAGCACTCAATGCCACAGGGGCCTGTCACGGTCTGTCTCGCGGTTCGCATTATATTGAACTTAATCAATACCTTAAGTTATATCTCATATATAAAGGATTTATAGTCAAAAACGTTGTTTTTACGGGTTGTTTAATTTCTTGAATAATTTGATTTGTCCATCGGAAGTCAAATGTCGAACATCTTTGTCCCCGCAGCGTCGCAATAAACATCAGCATGCTGCTGCGATATCCACATCCAACACCAGCACAACTGCAGCTATTGTCTTCCGGTACATTGAGATCACGTGGACACGTAGTGTCTCTTGTTTACTGCACGCAATGAAATCCCCGTAGCCCTCCTTGCGTTTCCCAGACTCGCTATGGAGTTTCCCCGGGTCTGGTCCATCCGCAGACACGTGACACGTCAACCAACACCTCTAGAACTTTTGGTGGGTCACTCGAGTTGGCTGAGAAAGGGATCGCATGACGTTGTCGGTGCGGTGTTGACCTTTACAGCAGCGCTGTATCCGCGGTGAGCTGCATTAGAGGGCGAGGTTATTATTGGACACAATGACGTAATCAAGGAACTCCTCTTTAACATGGATATCATGGTCTAAACATATCTCTGTTTAACAAGACGTAGGCACCGATGCGGGAAGTATTGCGGGCATTGAAGTGAACACTGACGTGGACGTTGGCACCGACAGTGATGTGAACAATGACGTCAACATTGACGCTAAGAGTGACGCTGATAGTAAAGCGGAAAGCGACGCGGATATTAAAGCGGACAGTCACGCGGACAGTCACGCGGATAGTAAAGCGGAGAGTGACGCAAGCAAAACCGATGCGCCAGAATATCAGACTCACGACAGACAAACACATTAATAATTGAAGACATCAAAATGATTTTAATCTAATAATGAAAAAAGAGAGGTTATTTGACAACACACAAAATAAAATTAAAAAAACAAAAAAAACAAAAACAACAAAACAACTAACATGGAATTTAGCAAATAAAGGTAGGGTCTTGACCGCGGTATAGGGGGAGGTAGGGTCTCTGGACAGACGGGGGTGGGTAATGTAGTGATGTCCTTCCATGAACTTATCAGGTCACCCTACACTTATTCCCTTCATTGGACGGGCTTTGTTGCTAGTTTATACATAAATTTATATACACATAAGAATAGAAACTATTGTGCATTTCATCAAAAGCAAGTTATATTTTGAGGACCACTGAGACAGAGGTAGGAGTGGCCTCACGTGACAAATCAAATATAAGATCCTGATGAGTGTCATTGAATGGAACTGGACTGGCCAGAGATGCAGGTCAGTTGGCCAATGGTATTTTCATTGATATATTTATTATTTTTAAATTTAATTGTTAATTAAATTAAATCGAATTATTAGTTATTTCAAATTTAGTATTTTAGTAAGCGACGAGGATTGAGAATTGATTTTAATATTCTGGAAAAATTTTGTAAAATGAAAATTATGAATTCAGCCAAATTATCAAATGTTTCAGCCTTACGAAAACTATTAAAATGTATCCCTGTGTTCAATAATATCTCAACTTTAAAATGCATTTCTTTTTATATGTTAGAAAGTGTTACTTGGTAGTTTAATTATAAGGAACAGCAGAGCTAATCCTTTTCACTGAGTGGACGGAATATGTCTCTGATGTATTTGTGTTTTAAGGAACTCAGTGTTCATATTGCAGACGATCGTTTCAAACTATCTTCAATTCTTAGACTGACCGCCGTTTGCACACACATCTTTAGCTGACCGCCGTTTGCACACACATCTTTAGCTGACCGCCGTTTGCACACACATCTTTAGCTGACCGCCGTTTGCACACACATCTTTAGCTGACCGCCGTTTGCACACACATCTTTAGCTGACCGCCGTTTGCACACACATCTTTAGCTGACCGCCGTTTGCACACACATCTTTAGCTGACCGCCGTTTGCACACACTTCTTTAGCTGACCGCCGTTTGCACACACATCTTTAGCTGACCGCCGTTTGCACACACATCTTTAGCCGACCGCCGTGTGCACACACATCTTTTCATAAGTCTGTAAGCAATAAAAAAAATAGATTAAAAAAAATAGACATTATTAAAAACTTAAAAAGGCAAAATGAGCAACTAATGTGTTATTTTTGTATCAGGACTTTAAGTTCATCACAGCGTAAACAAATTAAATAAATTAATTAATTCTATGCTATTTGTGTCGAGACACACTTTCTTTCTCAATGGCATTTTTCCGTTCTTTATAAATTATTTTGAGGGACAAAGCAAAAATTGTGAATATGTTCTCAATCAAATAATTATGAATAGTTAGCCAT